>CM053587.1:62398779-62517679 GCA_028646515.1 Pseudochirops corinnae
TATAAGCAAATTAGGAAAGAAAGGAATAGTTTAGCAGTCAGATCTATCAAAAAGGAAAGAATTTATGACAAAATAACAGATAAATAACATTATGAAATACAAAATGGATAATTTTGATTACATTATTAAAAAGGTTTTACACAAACAAAGCCAATGAAACCAAGATGAGAAGGGAAGTAGAAAGATGGGAAATAGTCTTTACAGCCAGTGTCTCTGATAAAGGCTTCATTTCTAAAATATATAGAAAACTGAGTCAAATCTATAAGATTTGACTACAAATCATTTCCCAGTTGATAAATGGTCAAAGGATGTGAACAGGCAGTTTTCAGATGAATAAATTAAGGCTATGGTCATATGAAAAAATGTTCTAAATCATTATTGATTAGAGAAATGCAAATTAAAACAATTCCAAGGTACCACATCACATTTACCAGATTGGCTAACATGACAAAAGAGGAAAATGATAAATGTTGGAGAAGATGTGAGAAAATTGGAACATTAATACATTGTTGTGAACTAATCCGTCCATTCTAGAGAGTAATTTGGAACTATGCCCAAAGGGCTATAAAACTATGTATACTTTTTGATATTACTACTAGGTCTGTATCTCAAACAGATGACAAAAAAAGGGAAAAGGACCCACATATACAAAAATATTTATACTAGCTTTTTTTGTGGTGGCAAAGAATTAGAAATTAAGGGGATGCCCATCATTTGGGGAATAACTGAACAAGTTATGGTATGTTAGTATAATAGAATACTATTGTTCCATAAGAAATGGTGAGAAGGTAGATTTCAGAAAAACCTGGAAAGACTTTCATGAACTGATGTTGGGTGAAGTGAGCAGAACCAGGATATACTGTATACAACATAACAGCAACATTGTGCGATGGCTGACTTTGTTAGACTTAGCTCTTCTGAGCAGTGCAATGATGATCTAAGACAACTCCAAAAAACTCATGATGGAAAATGCTATCTAGATCCTGAGAAAGAACTATGGAGTCTGTATGCAGATTGAAGCATACTATTTTCTCTCTCTTTTTTTTTTTCTTTCTCTGGCTTCCCCTTTGTTCTGATTCTTTTTTCACAGCTGTCATGCACAATGTTTAATATGATAATACATGTATATCCTATATTAGATTGCATGCTTTCTTGGGGAGGGGGGGAATGAGGGAGGAGGGAAAATTTAGAGCTCACAATCTTATAAAAGTAATGTTGAAAACTAATAGTAAACAATTTTTTTTTAAAGGAAAAACTGGGGGCCACTAGATGGCACAGTGAATGGAGCATTGGTCCTGGATCAGGGGGACCAGAGTTCAAATTCGACCTCAGACACTTAACACTTACTAGCTGTGTGACCTTGGGCAAGTCACTTAACCCCCAACTGCCCTGCTTTTCTCCCTCCAAAAAATAAAAGGAAAGAAAAAGAAAAAAACCAAAAGGGAACAAAAGACAGTTCCTCCCCTCAAGGAGCTCCCAATATAATAGGGAAGACAACATTCAAACAGTTATATACAAAGCAAGCCACCTACAGGAAAATAGGAAATAATTAATGGAGGGAAGACAGTAGAATTATGAGAGGTTGGGAAAGTCTTCCTGTAGAAGATGCGATTTTTGTTGGAACTTAAAGAAATCCAGGGAAGCCGGTAGACAGAAATAAGGAGAGAGTGTTCCAGAGATGGAGCACAGCCAGAGAAAATGCCTGGAGGAAAGAGATGGAGTTTCTTGTACATGAAATAGCCAGGAGGACAGTGCCACTGGATCAGGGGGTAAGATGTAAGAGGACTGGAAAGGTAGAAGAGGGTAGGCTTTGGGGGCTTTAAATGCCAAACAGAGGATTTTGTGTTTCCTCCTAGAGGCACTAGGGAGCCACTGGAGTGTACTGAGTAGGCTGTGACGTGGTCAGATCTATACTTTAGGAAATTCATTTCAGCAGCTGAATAAAGGATGTATTGGAGTGAGGAGAGACTGGAGGCAGGCTGACCCACCAGCAGGCTATTCGAATGATCATTGCATGAGGCCATAAGACCCTTTGCTAGAGTAAGTAGATGTCAGAGGAGAAAGGGCCATATTGGAGAGATGTTGCAAAGGTGAAGTCGACAAGCTTTGGCGACAGCTTGGATGTGGGTGGGATGGGGTGAGATATCTCCAGGAGTCCAGGATGGTTCCTATGTTGTAAGTCTTAGGCAAGGGGTGGATGGTGTTGCCCTAGTAATAGGGATAAGGGGAGAAAGGTTTAGGGGGAAAGATAATGAGCCAAAAGATATGAACAAATAGCTGTCAAAAAAATAATAACAATTAACACTCACATGAAAGAATGCTTTAAATCATTAATATTGAGAGAAATGCAAATCAAAACAACCCTGAGATTTTATCCCACGACCAGGAGATTTTCAAAGATGACAAAAAAAAAGAAAATGGTCAATTTTGGAGCTGTTTTGGCAAGATAGGCACACTAATGAACTGTTGATAGAGCTATGGTACAGCTATTCTGGAAAGTAATTTGGAATTATGTAAATAAGCTACAAAATATCCTTGATCTAGAGTTTTCTTTTCTGGGCTTATACCCCAGGAGAGAGTCAGTCATTGATAAAAAGCAAGATTCTATGTATATCTGAAATTTATAGCAGCATTTTTGGTAGTAGCTAAGAACTGGAAACAATGTAGATACCCATAGATAGGGTACATGAATGTGATGGACTAAGAAACAATGAACGTGATGGATACAGAGAAGAATAGAAAGATGTGAATGAACTGAAAGTGAAATAAACAAAGATGACAACAATTTAAATGGAATAACTACTTCAAGACAATAAAAAATGAAGTCTATGAAATTATTCAGAGTAAGCTCAGTCCCAAAGAAGAGAGAAGAGAAGTTACCTTTGTGTCCCCTTGCTTCCACTTAGTCCTTTGTAGATGTCTGGGTCCATGGCTGTGGAATACTGCACATCAGATTTTTTCAATGTGTCCATCAGTTTTGCTTATTTTTCCTCTTTAAAATAAATTAGTTATATTAAAGGCTGGATCTCTGGGGGGAGGGGTGAGGAAGCAGAGACAGGGGGATCTAGGCAATGTAGAAACAAAAGATTTCAATAAAAATTTTATTTAAAAAAAGAATGTAAACCTCTTGAAGGCAGGGATTTCTTTGCTTTTGGATTTGTATCCCCAGCTCCAGCAATATTGTTTGGTGCATAGCAGGCACTTAATAAATGCTTTTCCATTCATTCAATAGGCTCTAAAGGCAGCCCTGTATTTTGGCCAACTGCAATAATAGGTGTTCATACTGATGACCCTGAGTCATATTCTATTTGAGAAAGCAGGGAGAGGCTGGTCATGGCTTGAAGTCAGTGTAATCCCTGCTCCTTGGGGAATGTGAGGTTGGTAGAATTCCTTCAGTATGGAATATATAAGCTACAGCAGGGCTACTAGAAATGTAGAAGAGATTATTGGAATGGACAGTGGGAGACAGATCCATTTGATCGGAGTGATCATCCTAACCCTGTGTTTTCTGAGACCCCCTCAACTTGTATTAAGGGTAGTAAGTGACCAGTGGCTCAGGGAGGCAGGCAGCTGGTAGGTGAGAAGGAAGTTAACTCCACTAACCGGTGATAGAAAAAAATGACATGAATTTCTTGTGCATATAATAACCCCCCAACTATTACCAAGGGAATGACAGAGCCTGTCCCTTCCTCCCCTTTACACACACACACACACACACACACACACACACACACACACACACACATACACACACACACACACATACACACACACACACACACACACACACTTTGGGGACTGCTTTTCTTTTCCAAAGCTGAAAGACCCTTGATGTTCTTTTTAACCTGATTTTACCTGGATAGAAATATTGGTGGTGGAAGTACAGAGTATGCCCTAGACCCCTCCTTACATTGACTCTGTGGGACATAATGATGAGAAATCTGGCCTCTTTCATAGGGTGAAAGCCTTGGCCTTTCCGGCTTGACAGGTATTCTTGCCCCAATACCTAGACTCTCTCTGGACTGTCTGAAGGCTGATGTTGGATTCCTGTTTCATGAGCCATTTTGACTTAAACCCATGGCTGTTTCCCAGCCTCAAGCTTCATTCCAGGCCTTTTAGCACCTCCTCGGCACTCTTCAACTGCTTTTTGCCAAGGTGCCAAGCCAAGGCCAGCCTCACGGGGGACCTGGCCTCCTCTCCTGTATCACTTCCCTGGTATTCCCTCTTAGCAAAGTACTCCGAAGCTGGTATTCACAGTGTCCAAGAATAAGGACAGATGGAAAGCTGCATCTATGCTCCATTCTGCCCAGTGACCTGTTGCTGGCTATGGCAGCATGAGGTGGTTCTCTCATTATAACCAACCTACTCATAGACTCCAAGTTAAGAATCCCTGACACCACTGAATAACATCATAGGATCATAGATTAGAGCTGGGAGGGGCCTTCAAATTCATCAAGTACAACTCCCTCATTTAACAGATGAGGACACTGAGACCCAGAGTGGTAAAGTGACCTGTTTAGGTTACAGTAAGTGCAGAATCCAGGTCCCCTGACTGAATCCATTTCCCCCTCTGCCTTGCTGCCTCCCAATAATAAGAGCTCACATTTACATGTGCCTTAAGATTTGCAAAGCACTTGCCATCCATTATCTTACTTGAGCTTCACAACAACCCTTTGCAGCAGGTGTTATTATCTCTACTTTACAGATGAGGAGACAGAAACCAGTAGAGGTTAAATGATTTGTCCAGGTTCACACAGCTATTAAGTGTCTGAGTCAGGATTCAAACTCATGTCTTCCTGAATGTAAGTACAGCCCTCCATCCACTAAGGCCCAGCGGTGGGGAACCCATGGCCTCCCCTTAATACAAGGATTTGTTCTGTAAAGTTTGGATTCAGTCATAGGAGCCTTGCTTGAGGACCTAGAGGGCCACGTGCAGCCTCGAGGATACAGGTTCCCCTCCTGAGCTATGCCATCTAGTTACCCAAGATGGTTGTTGGTCTCTTCCAACTCTGAAATTCTATTATTCTATAAATCCCAATGTGACTCAAGCCTGAATTTGAGGATTTGTTTTGTGAGAAGGTACAACCTTGGGAAGGACAGAAGGGAGACACAGCAGAATCCTGATGTATTCTTCAGATGTGGTAGGTGGAGAGTGAACTGGAGTAGTCTGATGTTATGGGATTTGGGCCATGGAGCAGGAGCTGCCTGTGTTCCATCTACACTCAGTACATTTGGGTTCTGGAGACTGACTGGAACCCAAAAGACCCACTGCATGCAGGAGATGGCAGCCCAGGGCTGGAACTAAGGTAAATCTAATCCTGAGGGGCTACTGGAGATAGATCTCCATATAGTCTACCCTGAGAGCATGCTGAAAGAATATGAGGAAACAAATGACAATTGTCTTATGTTTTTTGCCCATATCCTTGAATTACCTCTATGTAAGTTGTCTCCAGGAAGCTTCTTCCTCCTCCACCACCTTGGGAGATGTAGGAGGTTGCACCCATTTGTGGATAGCACAGAGGATTCTGTGCCTCGATTGTCTCATCATTTACACTGCTATAGAACCTTAATTAATTGCTTTTGCTATGTCCTAGTCTGTAAATACAACGTATTTCATTGATAGGGACCTGGACAATTATTTACAAAATTGACTACTCAAGATACTACACATGAACTCTGGGGAAAAGAGCAAGAACTAGAGCTAGTTTTAAGGGGTACAGTCTTACAAATTGTAGGGGCTTATCCAGCATGATGGTAGATTGAGATTACCTACAAAGTAGTGGAAATTTTTTGGAGGGTGGGAGGCACTTGGGGTTAAGTGACCTGCCCAGGGTCACTTGCGAGTAAATGCCTGAGGTTGCATTTGGACTCAGGTCTTCCTTTCTCCAGGGTCAATGCTCTGCCCCTAAATGCTACCTCTTTCAAAAAGTCTTCCTGATTTGCATAGTTGCTAGCGTTCCTCTCCCTCAGTGACTGTGTAAATATTCTGGACGTGTTCTGTATTTACTTTTCTAAAAGTAAGCATGTTGTATCTCCATGAGGGCACGAATTGTCTATGCTCTGTATTTGTATCCCCTGGTCCTGGCCCAGGGACTGGCTAGCACAAACTTGTGCTCCCTAAATGCTTGCTAATACTAATGATGGCTATGAAGAGTCCCCACCTTTATAGGCTCTGTTGACCTTTTCTCCTTTCTTTTTTTCTCTGATTCTTCAAGTCTTGGCTGTCATTTGACAGTCACCCTCTCTCTCTGCTCCAACTGCCCCCTCATACTCTCACTGAGTACAAACGCTTCCCAGGTCAGCTAAGCTGATGAACCTGAAAAGACTTACATGAACTGATGCTGGGTAAAGTGAGCAGAACCAGGAGAACATTGTACAAAGTAACAGCAACATGGTGCGATGACCAACTTTGATAGAATTCCCTCTTCTCAGCAATATGATGACAATTCCAAAACACTCATGACGGAAAATGCCATCCACATCCAGAGAAACACTGTGGAGTCTAGATGCAGATTGAAGCACACTCTTTTATTTTTTGTTTTTTTTTGTTTTCTCTTTCTTGAGGTTTTTCCCTTTTGTTCTGATTTTTCTTTCACAACATGACTAATGTGGAAATATGTTTAATATGACCATACATGTATAGCCCATATCAGATTACAAGCCATCTCAGGGAGGAGGGGAAAAAATTTAGAATTAAAATTTTTATAAAAGTGAATGTTGAAAACTAAAGATACATAAATTTTTTTTTTAAAAAAGATAAACCGGGGGGTGGCTAGGTGGCACAGTGAATAGAGTACCGGGACTGGAGTCAGGAGAACTTGAGTTCAAATCCGACCTCAGACACTTAACACTTACTAACCATGTGACCTAGGGTAAATCACTTAACCCCAATTGTCCTGCCTTCTCCCCTCAAAAAAAAAAGAGAAACTGATGAATGTTAACATTATAGACTGAAAGACGTCATGTCTCCACTCAATGCAGCGCCGGATAATGACTTCAGAGGGCTGATGGAGAAGCATGACTCCCAGAGCAACAAAGTGGTAGACTAGAGATGTGGGATAACATAGACATATTCAGACATCTTCAGCGTCTGATCTGTTTTCTCTGACTGTATATTTATTTGTTATAAGTTCTTGTTCAGGCGTTTCAGTTGTCTCTGACTCTTTGTGACCCCACTTGAGGTTTTCTTGGCAAAGATACTGGAGTGTTTGCCATTTTCTTCTCCAGCTCATTTTACTATGAGGAAACTGAGGCAAGCAGGATTAAGTGACTTGCCCAGGGTCACACAGCTAGTGTCTGAAAGCATATTTGAACTCAGGACGATGAGTCTTCCTGATTCCAAGCTCAGTTTGACACCTAGCTTGTTATAAGGGAGGTTTCTGATGGGTGAGATGGTGAGGCAGAGAGGACAAATCTCAGTGCTTAGAATAGTGCCTGGCATATGGTAGGTTCTTAATATATTTTAGTTGATTAATAATTTTTCAATGTTCAAGGAAACATTTATTTTAAAAAGTTAACATTTACCATGTCAAAATTTGATTGTGTATTTTTGATATCAATGTAGACATCTTTAATTCAATATGTCTAAAATGAAACTCATTATCCTTCCCCCTAAATTCTCCCTGCCTCCTACATTCCCCATGACCATAGAGGGCAATATCATCCTCCCAGTCCCTCAGGGTCACAGCCTAGGAGCCATCCTGGATCCCTCACAATCTCTCACCCCCCAGATCCAACATCTCTTGAATGTGCCCCTCTTCTCTCCTCTGACACTGGGCTGGCGCAGGCGCTCATTGTCTCATTCCTAGATTATTGCAATACCCTGCTGGTTGGTCAGCCTGAGTCTCTCCCTGCTCCAATCCATCCTACATTCAGCCATTAGTGATTTTCCTAAAGTGCAGATATGAGTGCATCACTCTTTACTCAGTAAACTCCAGTGGTTCCCTGTTGCCTCCAGGAGCAAACCAGAAATCCTATGCTTGCCATTTAAAGCCCTTATAACCTAGTCCTCTTCTACCTTTCAGTCTTCTGACATCCTACCCACTGACATGTACTCTTCAATCTAGTGACACTGTCCTCCCTGCTGTTCCATGAACAAAACATTCGTCTCTCAGCTCTGGGCATTGTCTCTGGCCAACCCTCTCTCCCCCCAAATGCTTAGAATGCTCTCTGTCTTCTGTTGTGATGATAATCTCCCCTGCTTCCTTTAAGTCCCAATTAAAATCCCACCTTCCATAGCAGTGGCTTTCAACCTTCCTAATGCCACAACCCTTTAATACTGGTATGTGGGCGTATCTGCATGTGGGCGGACCACCTGGAGACAAAGGAGTGATAAGACCATCGGAAATATGTGTTTTCCAAAGTTCTTAGACAACCCCTGTGAAAGAGTCGTTCATTCCCCAAAGGGGTCTCGACCCACAGGTTGAGAACCGCTGTTCTATAGTAAAACTTCTGCAACCCCTCTTAATCCTAGTGCCTTCCCTCATTATTTATTTACTCTTTATCCTGTAAATAGCTTGCTTTGTAAATAATTGCTTGAATTTGTCTCTCCATTGGATTGTGAGCTCCTGGAGGGCAGAGACTGTCTTATACTTCTTATATCTTCAGTGCTTAGCCCAATGCCTGGCGAGTAGCAGGTGCTTAATGAATGTCTGTTGATTGATGGACTGTGCTGAAGTAGTTATGGGTGAAGTTCCATGATGTTGAAGTGTCCTAACTGTCATAAATACATCGTACACCACTAGTTCCCCATTAGTGTGAATCCCCTGAAGTGGTTGTCTTTATTTGAATTCACTCTGCAAATTTCCACTGGGCTGGGACCTACGACCACATTTTACATGATTATAACTTTGAACAATTCAAGAGATTCATTATTCGTACTAATTGAGACATGGCTTTACTTAGGTAGACACTGTCCTGAGCAGTCACCGCATTTACTTGGTTATTGGAGAACTGGCTCACAGTCATGAACTAAAGAGAACTGCTGTTTTGGGGGAATCTACTGACTCTTAGGATGATAATGTTGTGGAAAAGACTTTATCAAACTAAAGACAATTTGGTGGGGGAAGGAGGAGGGATAACAGGTGGTGGCTAAGGCATGCAGAAAGTAAGATGAAGTATTCACCCCACTGTATGAATTGTTTAAGACTGTGGAATATCCTATGATCTCTAAACTCTCAAGGGAGTTTTTGGAAACTATTTATGAAAACATTTACTGATGAGCAAGAACTGGTAAATGAGCCTTCAAAAGAAGTGAAGGACAGACAAAGAAAGATGTGATAAAAGGCTTGCTGAAGGGAGGCTGGAGCAGCCATTGATCCAGTATCAATCTGGAAATCTACTGAACACTCCCTTCTCAGTCCTTCTGATGGGGTGCTTGGGTGCTTGTGCTTGGACCCCAACCCAAGGACACTATGCCTAGCAATAACTCACAAGTAGGCCCCAGTAAGACAAACTACCTTTCCCTGAAATTACTCATAAACAGGTCCACAGTAAAATAAACTATCTTTCCCAACATAAGAACAAGCTGACCTCTGAAGAAATTCTCTTGCAAAAACAGGACTATCTTGTAACCACAGAATTATCATATACTGATTCCCAAAGGTATCATATTCAATGCAGGGGTCAAGCTATCCACGTCAACTCTCAAAGCTATCTTCCTGCAGATATAATAGACCAAAAATACACCCCTGAAAAACCCCTTCCCTGGTTTCCAGTAGTGAATGACGCCAGTGACCAAGGTCTTTAGTTATCACCTAATTAACATATCTGTCAGATAATCCACTACTTTTCCTATATAAGCTTTAGCATCATTCTGATTAAGTTGCAAGTTCCTTAAGGAATTCAAGATCCCTAGGGAGCTCTGCTGGCTATATTGGTATTGCAATAAATCTTTGCCACCTTGACTGAAGAATGCTTGAGTCCATGAATTCATCCCAGATGACCCTCTCCTGTGCTCCGATCTTTGGGGGGTCCCCGAACCTCTCAAACCACATCATTTCCAAAGGTTTCAGAGGACAGGCCACCACTCTGTCCAGTGAGACTGCACTCGGGGCAGGACTATCCTCTGTGGACTCCCACATACACATCTCTCTGTCATCTGTAAACAAAATGGCTCCTGGAAGTTTCAAGTAATTTTGGCTCTTCCTTTTGGTTCTCAACCTTCCTAATGCCGCGACCCTTTAATACAGTTCCTCATGTTGTGGTGACCCACAACCATAAAATTATTTTCGTTACTACTTCATAAATATAATTTTGCTACTGTTATGAATCGTAATGTAAATATCTGATATGCAGGATGTATTTTCATTGTTACAAATTGAACATAACCCAGAGGTTGAGAACCGCTGCTTTAAACTAAGTATTGCGGTGTATTTGCAAGGTCTCATACTGTATTGGGAAACCCTGATCCTAATCCTGGCTCTGAATAAATTAATAAACGTCCTTAGGCAAATTACTTCATCTCTGCACCTCTGTTTCCTCATTGGTTAAATATGAGGGTTGGGCTAGGTGATAGCGAAGGTCCTTCTAGCCCTTAGGTTCTATGATTCTAATCTTATCTTTCTGCCAGCTCACAGACATATTCAAAGGCTGATCAAATTCCAGCTTGTTCCGGCAAACTGAGGGGAGGGGTTATCAATTTCAACTTCTTCATTTTATAGATAAACAGAGGATCAGAGAAACGGAATCACTGCAGAGAAGCCATACAATTGGTTACTGGGGAGTCTGGACCTGAAGTCATGTCTCCTGACTCCCCATCTATTGCTACTTCTATCACACCATGTCATTACCCGCAGACAGACTATGAGGATACCCCCTAAATGGTCTGCAGCTCTAGCCTTATGCATAAACAGAGAAGGCTTCTTGTCCAGGGTGTATGTGCAGCTAGGTAGCACAGTGGGTAGAGCACTGGGCCTGGAGTCTTCCTTAATCCTCTTCCCAAGTTCAAATCTGTCCTCAGACACGAGTTGTGTGACCCTGGGCAAGTCACTTAACCCTGTTTGCCTCAGTTTCCTAATCTGGGAAATGAGCTGGAAAAGGAAATGGCAAACCACCTTGGTATCTCTGCTAAGGAAACCAGATGGAGTCAGGAAGAGTTGGACACAACTGAACAACAACAGGGATGTAAATAATTTGGATTTTAATTACCTTCTTCCTTCTCAAAAAAAAAATCTCCCTTGCTGAAGTTGCTCCTTTCTTTGGGGTTAAGCATTGTCCTGTCTGATGAGATTCAAAAAGAATGGTCAGTGAGAAGCCCATTATCTCAAGTACCACTTAAAACCACTTTAGGAGACAGTGAGATTTGGGTCTACTGAAACTAGCTGCGTCCCCTAGCCCCTCCACTCTGGGGTGAACAATGGAATAGATAATGCCCCAAACTCTGAAATTATTCTCGCTGATTACCTCATCTCCCACACCACAGCAGGTTTTATTCTATAGAATCTCTAGCCTCTCTGGGTTAGAGGGAGTCTTCTTTAAGCCAAGGACCTCCCCCTTAAGCTGGAATCTCCCTTAAGGACCCATCTCCCTTAGTCGGCTCGCTCCCTTGGCTAGCTGCCTCCTTTAGGGGGTTAGAATACCCACCCACCCCCCCAAGCTGGGGTCTCCCTTTAGCTGTGTCTCCCTTAAGGGTAGGGAAGCCGTCTTAGTGTGGTGTAGTGTGGTGTTATGTTACCCCCAATAAATGCCTTTACTTGACTTGGAGACAGCCTGACCAAATTCTTTGGAGACAATCTTGCACCCCAACATTTTGGGGTGCCCATGAACTTCATCATTTCTGGCTTCCTGAACCTCATCACTATCTAGGGATTCTCTTTTGAACTGAAAATATTCTTAGGAGGACGATGTGACACTTGTAGATTAACAGTTAACAAAAGGAATTTACTTAACAAAACTATCTCTGCTTCTAAGGTGGGTAACATATTAGACCATTAATACTGAGTGGAGAGAGTGTAGTCTGGAAACCTGGAGTTCCAATTCTACTAGATACTAGATAAGTGGGACCAGCATCAAGTCACTTAACACTCAGTTTCCTCATTTGCAAAATAGAGATAATATTTCCTATGGCACTTCCCTCACAGGATTATCTGAAGCTCAAATTAGATAACAGGCTGTCTATGAATGTCAGTAACTGAGATAGGACAGAAAGGGCAATAGACAGAATCCGCAGACACCTCAGTTCAAATCCTATTTCTGATAATAGCTTGGTGTCCTTGGGCACCAAGAGACTTGTCCAGGATCGCTTATACCACGTATCAGTGGGAGCGCTGGTTTAGGGGCTGACAGTTCTATCCATTATATCACACAGCCTTTTCACCCCCCATTAGGTAGAGATAATACTTGCACTATTTCACAGGACTGTTAGATGGAAAAGCATTTTTTAAGCTTTGAAATGAGCCCAATAATTATGGTCCTCTTCTTTCATACGAGCTTTTCCCCTACCCACCAGGTAAACTCCTTGAGGGTAGGGATTGCTTTATTAGATTTATTCGAAAAACATTAATTAAGCACTAACTACTAGCCAATCACAATGCTAACCCCAGAGGATAAAAAAAAAAAAAAAAGGAAAAAGCCTAGGCCCTGACCTCAAGGAGCTTACATTCTAATCATTTAAATATCATGCAGATAGCTAGGTAGGTGGGTTGTTTGGTTGTTGTCCATTCTCCAAGAGGACCAAAATGACATCACTGTGCTAAAGTCAAGTTTCAATGTGTCTGACTGTGGCTGATCAGACCAAAAAGAGCTCAGAATGCTCTACCACAGGCTGGGCACAAATAGTTTGTGTGAACGTTTGGGGTGGATTCTCTAAATTTGTGCATTCCAAGTTTCCTTTGAACTATTTCAATTCTGCTTTGCTCATAGAGCACGGCACCTTCTCTGATGTAGGCACACCATGCTGAGTGGTCCAGTGCCAATGTCTCCCATGTTGCACAATTCCAAAGTTCTTGAGAGAGACTTTGAGAGTGTCCTTGTATCACTTCTTCTGACCACCACGTGAGTGCTTGCCCTGTGTGAGTTCTCTATAAAATAGTCTTTTTGGCAAGTGTTCGTTTGGCATTCGAACAACGTGGCCAGCCCATCGAGGTTGTGCTCTCTGAAGCAGAGTTTGAATGCCTGGCAGTTTAGTCCGAGTAAGGCCCTCAGTGTCTGGTACCTTATCCTGCCAAGTGATCTTCAGAATCTTCCTAAGACAATTCAAATGGAAGCAATTCAGTTTCCTGGCATGGCGCTGGTAAACTGTCCAGGCTTCACAAACATACAACAATGAGGTCAGCACAGTGGCTCTGTGGACCTTCAGTTTGGTAGGCAGTCTAATGCTTCTTCTCTCCCATACTTTCCTTTGGAGCCTCCCAAACACTGAGTTAGCTCTGATAATGCCTGTTATCAATGTGTACATCCCTGGAAAATACACTACCACGGTAAATGAACTTATTCACAGCATTCTAAACTTCTCTGTTTGCTTGTTGGATAGTTCCATGTATGGATGGTGTGGTAGTGGCTGATGGAGCACCTGTGTTTTCTTGGTGTTAATTGTTAGGCCAAAATTAGCACAGGCAGCAGAGAATTGATCCATACTTTGTTGCATCTCAGCCCCAGAGGCTGCACTGAGTACACAATCATCTGCAAATAGAAAATCATGCACCAACACTCCCTCCACTTTGCTCTTGGCCTGTAGCCTTTTCAAATTGAAGAATTTACCATCAGTGTCGTAGCTGACTTTGATGCTGTGTTCATCCTCATTGAAAGCATTTGACAACATGGCTGAAAACATCATACTAAAAAGCATGGGAGCAAGCACACAGTCTTGTTTCAGCTACATAAAAGTTATCAGTAGCCTGTAGGGGGTCTGCAGCCTCAAGCCTCTCCCACTCCATCCATTCTTTTGTCATTAATTTTCCCAAAACATAGGTCTGACTAAGTCACACACAGCCCTCCTCCCCCCACTTGACAAAATCCAGTGGCTCCCTATAGCCTCCAGGAGCTTACACAAAATGCTGTGTTTGGCATTCAAAGATCTTCATTACCTAGCCCAGGGACGAGGAACTGGTGGGCCTTGAGGCCATCAATGGCCTCCTAGATCCTTGGATGTGGTCTTTTGACTGAGTCCAAGTTTTGCAGAACAAATCCTTTTATTAAATGGATTTGTTAGGTGAAGTTTGGATTCAGTCAAAGGGCCATACTTGAGGACCTAGAGGGCCACATGTGGCCTCCAGGCCTTAGATTCCCCACCCCTGAGTCCTAGCCTCTTCTGACCCTTTCCAGTTTTCTTACACCTTACCCTCTGACATGTAATCTTCGATCCAGTAACACTGGCTTCCTGGCAGTTCCACAAATGAGAGTCTCCATTTCTTGGCTCGGGGCATTTTCTCTGGCCGTACTCCATGCCTGGAACACTCTACCTCCACTATCAATACTTACCTCTCTGGCTTCCTTTAAGTCCCCAGGCAGGAATACACAGAAAGCCCTAAGCCACACCCCCATGGAAAGTGTCTTCGTAGAAAGTGTCTGAAGGTTGCACTCAGCCTTCTGGTAGAAAGCCCAGCTGTTACTTCTAACCTTGGCCTGGCCATCACTTTCCCCAGCTCCCCAGCCCCTCTAGTTCTCTGGTTTCAGTTCAACTCATTGGCTGTGCCTCTGCCTGTTTCTGTCTCCCAGCCTCTATTTCTGAATGCAAATGTCTTTGCTCGCTTGGCAAGGAGCAGTTTGGGCAGATGGTCTTATCCTATCCTCCTCCTCAACCTTCCTTAACCTTCCAAACCCACAGCCAAAGCTTCTGCCCCAGTAAGAATCAGAAGACCGGAGTTTAAATCCTGACTCTGCAATTTCTTATCAGTATGACTTGGAATTAATTGAATTCAGGATATTTCATCATCCTCATCCACAAAATGGAGATAATAATCCCTGTACTACCTACTTCACAGGTCTGTTGAGAGGCTCAAAATTAAATAAGTAAGTGCTTCATATAAATGTTGGCCATTGTTATTACACCCACCTACTACGCAGACCACAAACGTCCTCTGCCCATTTGGGCAACTCCCAGAGCTCATTCCTCTTAAGTATTGTAGTGGTATATATGTTGTATAGATTTGTCTGCATGTTGTCTCCCCCATTAAATTGTAAGTTCCTTGAAGACAGAGACTGAATTTTGCCTCTTTTTGATTCTTGGCACAGTACCTGTGATGTGGTTTGGGGTGCTGGAAACCTGGAAATGTGAGGGTAAGTCTGCAGGAAAAGAATTCAAGCACTCAAACTTTCAGTCAAAAAAGTGAGGTTTATTGTTAACACAAGGCTGGATTCCAGCTTGGGTTGGAGTAGGGGGGAGGAGAGGGTGAGATTCATATACAAAAAAAGGAACCGTGAAAAGATCTGGATGGGATTAAGGAGTAGTAAATAGCCTGGGGTGGGCCATGGGCAATAGTGAAAGGGTCTAGGTGGAATTAAGGAGTGGAAAATAGCCTTGGGTCACCAGGAGCAGACAGTGAAAGGAGTTAAGTGATCTGGGTGAGAGTCACTGGGAAAGGACTATTGAGTATCTAAGTGGGCTGGGTTGGTGAGATGTCTTCGGTGAGATGCCAGGGACCAGGCTATGTGTGAAAATTCAGGGACTGGGTTGCTGAAATGTATGTGAAAATTCAGGGTTCAGGTCTCATCACTCCATCACCTGCTCCATAGCAAATAGGCAATTAAGAAAGGTTGTTTGGGGGTGGGGGGAGAGGAGGGAAGAAGGGGAAAGCTAGATGGGGAAGTAGATAGAATACCAGCCCTGGAGGAAGGAGGATCTGAGTTCAAATGTCACCTCAGACACTTATTAGTTGTGTAACCCTGGGTAAGTCACTTACCCTGATAGCCACTCCAAAAACGATTTTAAAAATGAAAATGTTGATTGATTGTATTTAAAATCAGAGGATTTAGGTTTAAATCCTGGCTCTTCCTTTTATTACTACCTATGTGACCTTGAAAAAATTGGTATAAGGTTCAGAATTCCCCTGGTTGTGGAACCCTGTACCTCCCCCATAACTGTGGGGTGTCCTTTTTAATACTAAAGGAAGAGGGGCGACTAGGTGGCTCAGTCAATAGAGCACTGGCCCTGGAGTCAGGAGGACCTGAGTTCAAATCCAGCCTCAAACAAGTCACTTAACACAAAAACTAGCTGTGTGACCTTGGGCAAGTCACTTAACCCCAACTGCCTTGCCTTCCCCCTCCAAAAAGCAAAAAATAAAAATTTTAAAAAAATTTAATAAAAAAATACTAAAGAAAGAGGCCCAGGAGATCTAGATTGATTATAAGTAGTAGTTTAATCAGTCATTATGAATACTCACAAACAAGGACAATCTTTGGTGTGAGGTGGCAGTCAGACAGTTTTGTGGAGCCCCTCTGAAGAACCCAAAATCTCCACTGTAATTATAGAAAACAGAAAAAGGCAGGACAAACTAGAGAGTACATCACTACTGACTGGTGGATATTTCTGGTTTTCTGCTTCGTAATGAGCTTGAGAGTTAAGCCAAAGTTACGCCCAAACATAAGTTTGTGTATCGATCATGTCCCAGTCACAATATTCTTGTTTTGGCTTTCTTAGGTCATAGTATCTTAAGTTTTGACTCAGTGTCTAAGTTATGATTTAGTATCTAAGTAATGATTTGTAAACAGGTCACCATGTTCTGGCTTTCACCTTTCACTAAGTTTAAGTTTTTATGACTTTTCACTTATTACTGTATTTTAGGGCTTTTTCCCAGTTAGGACCCCACAGTTGGTTATTTCTCCAAGATCTCAGTTTACTTATCTATAAAATGAGAGGACTGGACTACAATACTTCTGAGTTTTCCTTCCAGTCCTAGATTTACAGATAGAAAGGTACATCTACCCTCAACCTTTCATTCTGCAGAAGACATAACATGCAGTCATTATTTGAATGCCTTCCATGACAGAAAATGAACTCAAAGTATACCAGTCCATATTTAGGTAGCTCTAATGCATAAAAAGCATTTCTTTATATTGAGCTAAAATTTCTCTGGTCTAGTTTAGGATATCAAGGATCCTGGTAGGAGGCTCAACTGAACGTTTGTGATTTCTTTATAGCTCTTCTAAGATCAGAGAACTAGTGCTGGAAAGGTGCAAATAACTTTCCAAAGCTCCCACAGGTAGTAAGGGGCAGAGGCACATTTGAACCCAGCTCCTCTAACGCCTAAGCCAGGGTTCTTTACCCTGTACCATGCTGCTTCTCATAGGAATCTATAATGGATCCATCATCTTCTTGGGTCTCAGTGTCCTCATATGTAAAACGCGGAGTTTGGATTGTCTTCTGATACCCCTTCCAGCTTTAGACCTTGGAAGGAATCTCACATGACACTCAGTTCAGCTTCTCCCCAGGGGCAGGAATCCTTTCTACAACATCCTTGATAAGAGTCACCCAACTTGTCCATGAACTCTTCCAAGGAAAGACACTGTGCTTCATGTAGATGAATCTCAATCTTGGGGAAGTCTGTCCCAACCCCAGCAGCAGTTTTGGTTTGTTCTATTTCTGCCCTCTGGAGTCAGACTGTGTTGCTTCAGAGGACTGAATTAGGCCAGTGACTCCTTAGCTAGCTATAAAATAAAGCTTTCTATCAATTTTCATTGTTCCTCGTTTCAGTTGTGTCCCACTCTTTGTAACCCCATTTGGGGTTTTCTTGGCAAAGATGCTGGAGTGATTTGCCATTTCCTTCTCCAGTTCTTATCAACTACAGCTATCCATAGATGGATAGGGATGCCTTGGGAGGCAGTGTGTGAACTCCCTGTCTTGGAAAGTGCTCACATGGACTGAATGACATGTGTTGTTCTAGAGGGTAATCTTGTAAAGGGTGAGACATCAGTCATTTTTTATTTCCCACTCCTTCATACCTTAGGATCAATCAGTTGCTAAGTTTTACTTATTTTACCTCTGCAATCTTCCATGCATGCCCTCATTTATTCAAGTTCAATTTCTCTTATCACCTCTTACCTGGGCTATTATAATAACCTCCTAATTGGTATCCCTGCTTTCACTCTCAACTCTTCCAAATCATGCCTCACATAGTGGCCAAAATAATTTCCTAATGTTACTACCTTTGATAAAAAGCTTTTAGTAGCGGTGGCTAGGTGGCACAATGGAGTCAGGAGGACTTGGGTTGAAATACGACCTCGGACACTTAACACTTACTAGCTGGGTGACCTTGGGCAAGTCACTTAACCCCAATTTCCTTGCCTTTCCCTCTCCAAAAAGCAAAAAAAAAAAAAAAAAAAAAAAGCTTTTAGTAGTTCCCCAAAGCCTGCAAGATAAAAATACATATCTGCCTCTGCCTCATTCCATTTAAATCTACTCTTGGTCTTCACCATAACCTTCAGTCCCTTTATTCCTTTTATTTATTTATTTATTTTTAGTATTTTAAAAAATTTTCCCCCAATTTCACGTAAAGAAAGTTTTCAACATTAATTTTTGTAGAATTTTGAGTTCCAAGTTTTTCCTCCTCCTTTCCTTCTCTCCCCTTTCCCCAAGATAGCAAGTAATCTGATATAGAGTATCCATGTACAATCGTGTTAAACATATTTTCACATTAGTCATGTTGTGAAAGAAGAATCAGAACACAGGGAAAAACCACAAGAAAGAAAAAAAGCAAAAAAAAGTAAAAAATAGTATGGTTTGATTTACATTCAGATTTCATAGTTCTTTCTCTGGATGCGGATAACATTTTCCATCATGAGCCTTTTGGAATTGTCTTGGATCATTGTATTGCTAAGAAGAGCTAAATCTATCTATCATAGTTAATACAATGTTGCTGTTACTGTGTACAATGTTCTCCTGGTTCTGCTCACTTCACTCAGCATTAGTTCATATAAATCTTTCCAGGATTTTCTGAAGTCCACCTGCTTATTATTTCTTATAGCACAATAGTATTCCATTACATTCATATACCACAACTTATTTAGCCATTCCCCAAATGATGGGCATCCCCTCAATTTCCAATTCTCTGCCACCACAAAAAGAGCTGCTGTAAATATTATTGTACATATGCAGTTCCTTCATTCCTACCAGTTCTCCCAGGCAACCACCCCTGCTTTAGTTCTACTTTTCTCTATCTACAACCTTGATCCTAGAGTTTAAATTTTCATTGTCTTACACTCTTTATCTCCTTGCCCCCTTGTCCTTCCAAATTTTGCCCTACCAATACTCAGCTCTAGGTTGCTCCCCCCATTATCTGTTTTCTTAAATTAAAATCCCCAGTTGCTGAACTCTGCTTAGTTGTAGGTAGTCACACTGCCATGCCAACCAGATCCACTTAAAATTCACATTCTCTTATCTCAATTAGTCCCTCACTGCTATGGGGTAAAAATGTTTATTCTTCCTTGATTAACTCTACTCCATTCACCTGAGTGGTTCTTTCCCTGCCACACAGAAACATTCTCAGGTTTAGCCTCTCCTCAAAAAATATTCACTCGAGGTGGCTAGGTGGCACAGTGAATAGAGCACTGCCCCTGGCATCTGGAGGACCTGAGTTCAAATCTAGCCTCAGACACTTAATGTTTACTAGTCGTATGACCTTGGGCAAGTCACTTAACTCCAATTATCCTGCCTTCTCTCCTCCAAAAAGCAAAAACAAAAAAAACCCATTCACTTGTTACTACCACACCCTCCAGCTATTATCCTATATTTCTTTTCCCTTTTACAGCCAAATTCCTAGAACCATCTGCTTGGAGTTTTCACTTTCTCACCTTCTACTCACTTCCCAACACTTTGTGATCTGGCTTCTGACTCCACACCTCTAACTCAAACTGTCCTTTACAGGTTACCAATGACCTCCTCCTTGGGCCTCAGTTTCTTTACCTGGAAAATGTGGAGGTGAAACTAGATGGCTTCAGAGGTCTCTTTGAGTTCTACTTCTGTCTTCACATGATCCTATGATCTCTTCACTGTTAATTCTGGTTGTCTTTTCTTAGTCCTCACCTTACTTGAGTTTTTGTCAAGCTTTTGATATCACTTACTACTTCCACCTTCTGGACACTCTTCTCCCTTGATTTCTGGTCATTACCAAAAATATTGGTACTTTCTCCTGGTTCTCCTTTACCTTCTGACTATTCCATTTGTCTCCTTCACTAGATAATTAATGGTCTATCATCTGTCTCCTCCTGCTAGGTGTTCTCTAAGGATTCTCATCACCATGACACAGATGACTCCAAAATCTAACTATCCAGTCCCAGTGTCTCTCCTCAGCACCAGCTCCATGTTTTCCATTGCCTATACGTCTCATAGCCATCTTAAATTCAGAAATGTCCAAAAGATAACTCAATATCAATAAATGTGTCCTTTTTCCAGGTTTCTCTGTTTCTGTTGAAGGTGCCACAATCTTTCATTTCAGTCAGGTTCATAACTTAGGAGTCATTTTTGACTCTCTCCTTTCCCTCATTCCTTATGTATGATCAGTTGCCAAGGCATCCATTCTGCCTCCACATTTCCTAAATCTGTCAGCTTCTACTCTTAGAGGGTAGAAGAGGGATACTCTTCATTATCCCTCCCCAACCCTGCCCCATTTCCAATCCATTCCCAAGTCTTTTCATTTCTACTTCACAAAATTTCTGGGATGTGCCCCTTTGTCTCCATTCACAGACATCACCCTAATTCAGGACTTTATCACCTCTCACCAGGGCTACTGCAATAGCCTCCTAACTGCTCTCCCTGCCTCAAGTCTCTTCTTATCCCAATCTACCTTCCACTCAGTTGCCAATGTGATTTTTCAAAAATGTAAGTCTGACCATGGTAGGTGGTACAGAGGATAGAGTGCTGGTTCTGCAGTCAGGAAGACCTGAGTGCAAATCCAGCCTCAGACAGTTGCGTGACCCTGGGCAAATTAACCCTGTTTGCCTTAGTTTCCTCATCATAAAGTGAGCTGGAGAAGGACATGGGGTCATTGAGTCAGACACAACCAAAATGACTCAATAACAACTGAGTCTTATTGTATTACCCTCTGTTCAATGAGTTCAAGTGGCTTCTTATTTCCTCTGGGACCAAACATACTCTCTCCTCTGTGTGTCAATAGAAGTGCTTCATAATCTTTCCATTCTTCTTGCACTTTCCCCCCTCCCACACACTCTACAATACAACCACAGTGGTCCACTTACTGTTCCTTGAACATGACACTGTATCCCCCATCTCTTTGCCTTGGCCAGGAATGCTCTGTCCCTTCCCTTCTGTCTCTTGGCTTTCCCTATCATCCATCAACACTCAGCTCAAGTCACACCTTCTTCAAGAGTCTTCTTCTTCAAGCATCCTGATTGTGCCTTTCCCTCTCAGATTACCTTCAATGTGCTCTGTATCTTGTATGTACCCAGCTATTTACATGTTGATTCTCCCGTTTGAAGATTAACACTTTGAGGGATAGAAAGATGGATAAAATAACCAAAAAAGGGAGGCAGTAAAATATAGGGGAAAAAGCACTGAATTTGTAGTTAGAAGACCCAGTTTTGAATTCCAGTCTGCCACCAATTACTGAGATAATCTCTAGGATCCCTTTCAATTATAGGATTCTATTGTATTCCCACAAAGTAGATAACTCACTGAGTGAGGGATATAGGTAATGAGTTCTAGCAGAATTACAAGGAAGGAGAGGTCACTTTCTGTAGAGGTGAGCAGGAAATACAATCAGGAGCTTTGAGTTATAGTTCAGTCTCTGACACTAATTAACTGAGATTTTGACCAAGATACTTAAATTAACCACCTTGTATCTCAATTTCCTAGTCAATTGCTTGGCTGAGAACTTGCTTATTGGAAGAAGGACATTACTTTGCTGATTGACTAGAGAAAGGCTGGAGTAACTGAGGGAAGTTCATCGGAAGAACATTTGAATCCTGATGTTTTGTGAAGAATTATTCGTAATTAATTTTTGCTCTCTAGTTCCATTTACTGTCTGAGAAGGTAAACTTTTCAGAGTTGCTGTGCATACCTCTAAGGGGTCTGGTTTGAGAGAGAGAGAAACAAAAGGAATAAGATAGACAGCATCCGTTTTGCTGTGAGCTGTGCTTTATTATAAGAAGAGACTGGAGGACAAAGAAAAATTCCCTGCTTTTTGCAGATGTGAAGAGGTGGTCAGTTCTCATTTAGGGGAACTGCTTGCCATTGAAAGAGCAAAACACTTTTTTTCAGTGCCCTGCAAAGTATGTCAGTGAACAAAAAGAGCTTGCCATTGTTTATCAGTTCAAAAGCAGAAGAGGATATGGGGTGGCTAGGTGGCACAATGAATAGAGCACCAGCCTGGGAGTCAGGAGGACCTGAATTCAAATGTGATCTCAGACACTTAACACTTACTAGCCATGTGACCTTGGGCAAGTCACTTACCCCCAATTCCCCTGTCTTCCTCCCTCCAAAAAAAAGAAGAGAATAAAATAAAATTTAATTTTAAAAAAGAGTAGAAGAGGAACTGCTTAGCCCAGTAGTATACTAATGAGAGCTGGAAGAGAGCAGCTAGCAGAGAAGGGGCTTTGGGTGGTGATGATTGTTCCTGAAGGCATCAAGGACATCAAAGCTTATAGTCTAGTGTTGTGAGTGACCCTAGGCACATGGGTTTCCTTACTCACAAGCTTCTTTGCTAAGTTTGTCTATGTGTATACCAACTTTCCCCTAGGAATGTATGCATTAGCAAGGGAGTATATGGTATATAGGTGAACTGTTATATTATGATTATTCCTACTCTTGCCTTGAATAACTCCTTCTAATGAATAAGTGTTATGGTTATTCTTGCTTTTGCTTTATTATTAAGTAAATGTTTTAGGTTTAAGAATTAATGTTGTTTCAGTGGCTGGTTATTTGTAAATGAGAAACACACTAGTGGAGGCTAAGGAGTTAGAGAGGAGGGTCCTAGATGTATATCATCCATAATACCTAGGTTACACCTAGGACCATGAAAGAGACAGAGTGGTGAGTTGTACCTATATGGTTCACTCTTCTCTCGGGACTGACTATATAAGTCTATCAATGTGAGTTCATGATGGGGTAAATCAGGTCAGAGAACAAGAACAGAAGTTCTGGTCATGCCCAGGTTACATATAAAATAAGATGTTTGGACTTGATAGCTTCTCTAAGTTCTTTCTCTAGCTCTAAATCAATGATCTTGATTTCTAGCTCTTCAACCTGAAGCCTCATTGTGAAGCCCTGGAATTCATACTTTGGGATTATCCTTCGTCCCAACCTCCAGCCTCTCCTCCAAGTGGATGGCTCCTCCCAGAACCTCCATTTAAGGAGGGCTCCCAAGCCAACCAACTCTCATTCCTTTCCAGGCTGGCACACTCAGAACTCTCTTACCATGCCCCCAGATCTGGGTCCTTTACCCTCTCATTGTTTTCAGCTTCCTTTTGTGTATCTGACACTTAGTAAATAATAAATGTTGGGTTTTTTCCTTTTTTTAAAAAATGTGTTACTTTTATTTTAACATTCATTTTTTAAAATTTTGAGTTCCAAATTTTCTACTTTCCTTCCCCCTCATTCGTTGAGAAGGCAAACACTATGATATCAATTATACAAGTAAGGTCAAGCAAATCATAATTTCATAATTAGACCTATTGCCATCCCCCTCCCCTCAAAAAAAGCAAGGAAAACAAAGAAAGTGAAAAAAAATGCTTCAATCTGTACCCGGAGTTCATCAATTCTCTCTCTGGAGGTAGGTAGCATTCTTCATCATGGGTCCTTTGGAATTATCTGGAATTGTCTGGTATGAAACCACTGCTACCCCTTTTCCTTCCCTTCCCAACACTTTGGGCCTAGGGCTATTCATCTCCACACTTTCGAAAAACTTTGCTGCTAAAGATATGGAAATTTCAGAGAATACCTATTGCTCAGTAGGAGCTCCTGCATCAAAAGTTATGCATATTATCCAGGAAACTATGATTAGAAAAGGAGTTGGCTGATCTTCTAGGATGTGGAAGTGCTGTGCCAGTACTTTAAAATGTAAAAAGAACAAATGGAAGGCTTCCAGCATATTGGGCAGATCATCTTGGGAAGACTTATCAAAGAGTACATACAAGAATCTTTCGGTACATTTTTGTTCTACATTGTCTGTTCCCATACCCTTCTTACCACTTTTACCTTGTCTTCTTTTAAGGGGCTTTCCGTAATCCTCAGTACATTGTATTGAGAAGAGCTGTAACCCTGATTCTTCCTCCCCACTCCCAACATGCAGTCAATGTGACCATAGGGGCTTACCTCATTTCATCCCTTCATCACCTCGTATCTGAACAATTGTTAACACTTTCCTAATTAGATTCCCAGCTGCCAGTATTTCCCTTCTTTCTAATCCCGCATTCATTCAGCCACCAAAATAATCTTCCAAGAGTGTAAATCTGTGTCATTGCCCTGTTCAAGAACCTTCAGTGGCTCCCTATGGCCAAGCGATAAACACTACAGTTTGGCATTCAAAGACCTCCATAATCTGACTCCAACATAGTTTTCTATTCCATTTCAGCTAAACTGGTTTATTTGCTATTCCCCAGACTTAGCATTCTAGGTCCCACCTACATACATCTGTACAGTATATCCAAAGATTGGAATATACTCTCTCCTTATGTCCATTTCATAGAATCCCCAGATTCATTCACGTCTTACTTCTTGTGCCACCCCTCTTGTGCAGCCTTTTCTGATTCCCCTGGGGTTCCTTAGCCCCCTCCCCCACATTATTGTGTACATAATGACCTATTTACATTTCGGATTCTTCTCTACTCCTTATCCCCCCAATATAAGCAAGGACTTGAAGCAAGGACTATTTTTCATTTTTTTTCTTTGTATCAACAGCACCTACCATATAGTGCCTTGAACAATACCTTATGCATCATAGATTTATCATAAATGTTTTTTTTTAAATTTTGGATTAGATAAGCAAACCATTTACTTCTCTGAATCTCAGTTTCCTCATCTGCAAAGTAGGGTTTATGATAATGATACTTATATAATGATACTCCCTTTGTCGCAGAGTTTTGCTAAAGAAACTGATTTTAAAAATTTTAAGCTATAGGAATATATGTTGTCATTATCATTCCCCAGTAGGAATTCTATGACTTCCAGCTATAGCCCTGGCAGGACAGTAAGTTAGTTCACTATTATCCTCTGCTGTCCCTTCCTTGCCCCATCTCAGAAGGTACGATATTCACCAGGTTCACCCAGTGTCCTTCACTGGTTCATTAAAATTTGGTTTCCTTACATTTGGTCCTTGCCTGACTGTCCTTCTAGCAGAGCTTGTTCTCAGTAAATATTTCACAAGTCAGCAAAGTTTCTATTTAGAATTCAAAGCCTCCTCTTTCTATGAACTTCTTAATCCTTCCTCAGATCTCTTTTCTCTTCAGATATTCAGTGTCCTTTCCTCCTGCAAAACTGCCCCACTGGAGAAAGTCTAACTCCTTCACAGGGAGGGGTTTGTGTGGATAAACAACTGATAAGATTTAAGGTGAATCATTAAAATTATTTGGTACTGGTTAAAAAAACCAAAAAGCAGATCAGTAGAACCCCTTAAATAAGCAAGAATAAGAGATAATAGAACCCAATAAAACTAGGCTTGGGAGAAAAACTCTCTATGGATAAGAATTGCTAGGAAAACCAGAAAGCAATGTGGCAAAAAATGGATTTAGATCAGTACCTTACACCATATATTTAAGCACCAAAAGGATATATGATTTAAATATAAAAGGCCACATTATAGGAAAATGGATAGAAGTATCTTTTTGAGCTCTGTACCCATTCATGTTCATGTTTCCTCAAAGGTTCACTACAGGGTATCTGTTTACCCAATGTGCTGAAGACTTCCTTGATTTTTTCTGACATCCTTGGGGTTCCAGTGGAACATTTTTATCCTTCTCTCTCACCATGTGACCAGCCTATATTGTCTTTCTCATTGTGGCATATAGGTGGCCCTTGGTTCTCAAAGGCAATGCCAGTGGAGTGTGAGCTCTGGAACAGCTGGAATGGCCCTGAGAATAGAATGTCTGTTTTCTAATAGTAAGATGAGTTAATGTAACTGGAGAGGTACATCTCCAGTAGGCTAGCCACCTGGTGATAAAACTTTTTTTGGCCATAACAACCCATGACAGAGGAAGTTATAAAAAATGAAATGGATAATATTGATTACATGAATTTGAAAATTTTCTCCATAAACAAAATCAATACAGCTTCAGATAAGAATGGAAAACTCAAATTTGGGGGAAAAAATCTTTGCATCAAATATAAAGGTTTTGATAACTAAGATATTTATGGAATTAACATATAAAAATATATATTTGCCTAAAAAACTATTTGACAGAAAATTCACATAAAGCAAGTGCTCACATGGAGGTGAGAAGAAGCCATACAAGGACACTCTCAAGGTCTCTGCGAAGAACTTTGGAATTGATTGTGTGATGACATGAGAGACACTGGTAAAGGACCATATGGCATGGCATGACCACAGCAAAGAAGGTGCTGTGCCCTATGAGCAAAACAGAATTGAAGCAGCTCAAAAGAAACATGAGATGTGCAAATTTGGAGACATCTCCACTTCAAATGTTCATGTGAACTACGTGTGACCAACCTGTGGTAGAGCTTTCCAACTTTGTATTGGTCTGATTAACCACAGTCTTGACTTCAATATGGTGATATCATTTTAGTCCTCTTCAAAAACAAAGGCTAACAACCAACCAACCAAATATTTTTATGGAATTAACAAAAACACTTAAGACCAGTATCCACTCCCCAGTGAGTAGATGGTCAAAACTTATAAACAAATAGTTGTTAAAAGAATAGCAGACTTAACTATATTAAAGATTTTTCCCAAATCTCTATTAAAAAGATAATTTAGATTGAAACAATTCTGAAACTTCATCTTACACCCAACAATTTGGCAAAGTTGACAAAAGATGAAAATAATAACTGTTGAAAGAGCATCAGGAAGAGAGGTATATTATATATACTCATTACTATTCGTAGGTCTTTGATTTGGCCTAAGCAACTTGCAGTTATGCTAAAAAAAATGACTATAATGTCTCTACCTTGGGAACCCAGAGTTCCCACTGCTAGATATGGATACAAAAGAGGCCAAAGATAGAGAGAAAGATTCCATACATACCGAGATATTCATGGTGGGTACTTTTTGTGGTAGCCAAGAACTGGGAACAAATAGGTATCCATTGACTGGGAATGGTTAAACAAACTGTAGTCCCTTCAAAAGATGTATTATTACTGAACCATAAGAAATGAAAAATATTAAGAATTCTGAGAAACATGGGAAAACTTTTATGACACAATGTGGAGTAAAATGATCAGAACCAGGAAAACAGTATATACAATGACTAAAACAGTGTAAGTGGGGATGGGGACCCAAGAAAGTAAAAATGAATGGCTAAACAAACTGGTACATTAATACAATAGGTTATAACTGTAATATAAGAAATGTTGAATAGGAACAATTTATAGAGTAATGGGAAATCACACAAACTGATACAAAGATAAATAAGCAGAACCAGGAACATAATATACCCAAAGACTATAACTATACAGACACAACAAACAAAAAACTGAACTCAATACTGGGAAATCCCAATGGCCAAACTGGGCCCTTGAAAAAAGTTGAGAAAATGTACTTTCCTCATTTCATTGTAGAGGTCCAAATTACAGGTGTGGAATCTTGCATATATTTACTGTCAGACATAGTTAATGTGTTGATTAATTTCACTGAACTTTTTTTCTTTTAAAATTCTTATAACAAGAGAAATATCTTTGGGTGGGGGGAGGGATATATTCAGAAATTAATGTGCTGTTAAATTACAATGCATCAATAAAAATATATTTAAGACACATTTTAAAAGACTAAAAGTATTACTCCCTTGGGTAGCACTTGAATTCTTTAAAAAGACCAAGGCTTAAATCAAAGGAATAAAGTCCTAATGGTGGGATTTATGGCATCGGGGAGCAAGTGAAGGGACAAATGGAAAAGGGAGGTGAGAAGGCACTTTCCCAGTGTTTCTGACATCAGACGTATGTGTAGCCAGTCACAACCTGAAGGATAGAAGGAAGAAGAGAGCTAAAGAACTGGTGTGACAATTATTCTCCCAACAATCTTGAGTACAGTGATAAGCCAGATAGAGAGTGAAGATGGGGGTAGATGGTAGTGTGTACCCCAAACACCTAATGTTTTGCATGGAATTCCTCACCACTATCATTACCAATGGAATATTCCCCTCCCTACCTTGAAGGCTGGGGAGCCTTTTACCTTTTCCAACCAGTCAGTCAACTTGTCAGTCAATAAACAGTAAGTGCCTACTGTATGCCAGACACTGTGCTAAGCACTTGGAGATAAAAAGAGAGCCAAAAGACATTCCCTGACCTCAAGGTGCTTACAATCTAATGAGGAAGACAACATATAAAAGAAAGCTGAAAAGCAAAGGTGAGAAGTAGGTGGGGGAAGGCACTAGGTGCTGGGGCATGATGGAGAAATCCAGAGGAAGACAGTTGGGTGGGAAATGAAGAGATGCCAGCCCTGGGCATGCTCCTTCAATGTATCTTCTGGGAGGAGTTCTCTGCTCTCTATCCTATAAGTAAAAGAAAGGAGGAACCCCAGGAGCAGGGGGTATTGAGAAGGGAGGTCTAGGGCTGAACTGATCTTGAAGGATGAAGAGGTTCCTGGGGCATGATGAAGGAGCCCAGAGGAGTGTAACTGCATAGGAAATGAAGGAGGGGAGAATGAATTATTTTAAAACTTTGCTTTCTTGAGGGCCCCAGGGTGATGATTCTATAAAAACCAAGGCTGGAAGTTTTATCAGATAATCACAGCATGCTGAGTCTGATGAGGAGAGCCCTGTTTGTTATGACAACCAAATGTAGAGCTGTATTAGTTCATTAAAGGGGCCCAGCCATTTAGCCTCATCTGGTTGTCATCTGTGCTTTTCCAACCTCTTTTATCAGTTCAGCAAAACAGCTGTACATGTAAGATTAAAAAAAAAATTTTTAAACCAGTCTCCAAGGGTAAAACAATTGGAGTTGTCCATGCATTACTACCATTTTACAAAGAATCTCAAAAAAAAAGTCAGAGTGGGAAGGAACCTTAGGGATCATTTAATCTTCTCCCTTTACATATGAATAAGGCCCAAAGCATGGAAAGTATCAAAAATCATATAGCTAGTTATTAATGCCCAAAACAGGAACAGATGTATAAGGTTCATGGACTGGAGTAAGAATGAGCAGTGGTTTTTCTAGTGAGAGCTGCTGACCCTGAGAAAAACTGATGGAACAACAGACAACCATACAAATAAAAACAATTTAGAGTCTGATTTACTTTTCTTTGTTTAAAAAAAGTTATTAATGCTTTTTGCTTTCATATTAATGCCATTTCCCAGTACATGCCCAAATCATTTCTTTCCCTAACTCCCACATTGAATCCTGCCTTGTAACAAAGAAAAAAAAATATGCAAAACTCATTTCATGAGGCAATTACTTTGATGGTATATGTACCAATTCACACCTACAGTCCCCCACCTCTCTAATGAGAGGAGAAGAATGTATTTCATCAACTATTCTCCCAGACCAAGGCTAGAAATGATAATCAATCAGTTTTTGGTGACTTTCAATATAATTTTCAGTTTACATTATTGTAGTCATTATGTATATTGGGGTTCTGATCACTTCACTCTTCATAAGTTCATACAATCATCTGTCAGTGAAGAAGCATTTATTAAGGGTCAGGAACTATGCTAACTTCTGGGGATTAAACAAAAAGCAAAATCAGTCCCTGTCTTTAAGGACCTGTCATTCTAATGAGTGAAACAGCATGTAAATAACTGGAGGAGAGAGGGAGGGAGGGAGGGGAAGGGGGAGAGAAAGAGAGAGAGAGAGAGAGAAGGAGGGAGGGAGGAAAAGAGAGAGAGGAAGGGAGGAAAGGAGGGAAAGAGGGAGGGATGGAGAGAGGGAGGGAGAGAGAGACAGAAAGAGAGATAGAGAGAGGGAGAAGACAGTTTTTCTGAGAGGGGGAATCACTACCAGCTGGGAGGAGTGGGAAAGGCCTCCTGAAGAAAATGGCATTTGAGCTGAGTCTCGAAGGAAGGCAGGAAAATTTAGAGGTGAAGGTGAAGAGGTATTCCAGGCATTGGGGAGAGTCACTGGAGATAGGAGATGGAAGAGCCAGTTCAAGGAATAGTAAGGGGGCCACTTGGCCAAGGTCATACAACTGGGGAGGCTTTGGAGCTCACTGAACGTGTGTGTGTGTGTATATGTGTGTGTGTGTAATATGTTAGACCTCAGACCTATGCTTTAAAAAAGTCACTTTGGTGTTGAAGCAGAAGATGGATTGGAATAGGAGGACTCATTAGAAGACTACTTAAGTAGTATGTGTGAGAGGTTCTAAGAGCCTAAGCAAGGGTGTACACTGTGTGCATGAGAGAAGGGAACATGGAGGAAAGATCTTGTAAAGGTAAAATTGACAAGATTTAGGAGCAGGTTGCATATGTAGAGAGAGTGAGAAGGAAGAGCAGAGGATAACAGCAAGTTTGTGAGCCTGGGTGACTTGAAGATGGTGACATCCTTAACACTAATAAGAAGTCAGGAAGAAGGAATGATTTGGAAAGAAAGATAATGAGTTATGTTGAGTTTGACATCAAGCTATGGGACTTACTGTTCAAGATGTCAAAGAGGCAGTAGCACAGGAGAGAAGATAAGGCTGCATACAAAAGATAGATTTGAGAATCATCTACAATGGAGATGATACTTGAACCTATGGGCACTGCAGGCAAAGAGGGCCCAGGGTGGGGCCTTGGGACACACCCAAGTTAGTGGGTATGACAAGGATGAATAGCTGGCAAAGGAGCCTGAGGAGTGGTTGAACAGATAGCATAAGAACCAGGAGAAAGGTTAGTGTTTCAAAAGCCTGGAGAGGAGAGAGAATCTCAAGGAGGAGAAAATAACCAGTGTATGAAATGCTGCAGAGAATTCAAAAAGGAAAGAAGACTGGAAAAAACCCATTAGATTTGGCAATTTATTATTTTTTTTCCTATGATACAATAATTTTCCTTTACATACATAGAGGCAAACAAGCTTACTTAGATTCCTGGGAAAATTCTAGAATAGATCAATAAAGAGATGGTTGGCAAACATCTGGAAAGGTGCGATTACAGGGAACTATCATGGTTTCACAAAAAACAAATCATACCAGTCAAGTAACATTTAATTTCTTGACAGGATAGTTAAACTAGTGGATGAATGGAATTCTGTGGATATAATTTATCTGGATTTTAGCGAAGTGCTTTTTTTTTTTTAATAAATAGCTCATACTATTCTCATGAAAAAGACATAAAGACATGAATTAGATGATGATATGATTAGATAGATTCATAATTGTTTGGATGGCTGGATTCAAAGAGTAGATGTTATTAATAGCTCAATGCCAATGGAAGTGGAATGCCCAAGAGATGTGCATGATCCCATGTTGTTTCACCTTTTAATCAATGACTTAAGAAGCATATGCTCCTCAGCTTTGTAGAGGACAAGAAGCTGGAAAGGATAGCTAACATGGTGTATGACAGAGTCGTGTTCCAAAGGGATCTTGGCAGTCTAGAGCACTGAGTTGAATCTAATAAGATGAGATTCTAAAGAGAAAAATATAAAGCTAGGTTGAGGCAGCTAGGTGGTGTAGCAGATAAGAGTGTTGGGTCTGGGATCAGGAAGTCCTGAGTTCAAATCTGGTCTTAGAAACTAGCTCTGGGACCCTGGGAAAGTCGTTTAATCTCTGCTTCATTTTCCTTATCTGTAAAATGGGGACAAAAACCAGCACCTTCCTCTTAAGGTTGATGTGAGGATCGAATGAAATAATAATTGTAAAGCACTGAGCACAGCGCCTGGCACATAGTAGGCCCTACATAAATGTTAGTTATCATCATTATTATTATGATAAAACAGCTCAGATGACATGCTCATCGGCTTTACACACAGTATATACATGGCACGTAGTAGGTGCGATATAAATGTTAACCATTACTTTTATTAAAGTCTTGCACTTGGATATAAAAAAGCAACGTCAGAAGTGTGTAAGATGGGGGAGATATGGTGAGGCAGCAGCTGTTCTGAAAAAAAGATCTTGGGGTTTTAGTGGACTGCTAGGTCAGTGTGAGTCAGAAATGCAAAAAAAAAACTCCAATGCAACTTTGAGCTTCCTTAAGAAAGTGTAACTTTCTTTCTTTTTTATATATTTTATTTTTTTTTATTTATTCATTTACTTTTAATTTACAAGATTCCGTTCCACAATCACTTGAGTTTCAGATTTTCTCCCCTCCCTTCCCGCCCCCCATGGTGGCGGGCAGTCACGTAGAGGATCTGCAAATACTAAGAAAGTATAACTTTCAAGAATAAGAAAATAATAGTCCCACTGAATTCTGCCTTCAGCATTATTGGAGTATTGGTTTAGTTCTAGGCTCCATCATTTGAAAAAGGCATTGGTAAGCTGGAGAGTCCAGAGGAGCTCAAGGGTCTTGTGTTAATGAGAACCTTTACTCATAGTTTACTGAAAATATGCAGTACATTCGTCAAGAGTTCTCTCTTCTACCCCCTCCTCATCTCACATCTCAGGTGCCTTCCGCCATTATCTCCTTCATCCCCGTCCCACATGAAGAGGTGGCCTTTCTCCCAGCCAAGGCAAACCCTTCTATATGCACAAGTGACTTCAGTTCATCCTGTCTTCTCCAGGAGACAGACTGTCCCCTCTATCATCCCCATTCTCTAATTTTCAAACATTCCTTTTACTGGTTGCTTGTCTACTGCCTACAAACACACTCATGTCTCTCTCATTCTCAAAAAAACTCTTATTTGATCTGTTCTCTGCTAGCTGTCATCCCATGTTTCTCCTCCCTTTTGTAGCTAAACTTCTTGAAAAGTCTGTAATCAGTTCCTCCACTTTCTTCCTCTCACTCTCTTACTTATAAAGTTTGGCCTCTGACCTCCTCATTCCACTAGAACTACTCTCTTCAAATGATCTCTCCTTTCTGCCCCCCCCTTAATCAGTGATCTCTTAATTCCCAAATTTAATAGCCTTTTCTCAGTCCTCAACCTTCTCAACTTCTCTGAAGCTGTTAGCAATGTTGATCGCCAACTTCTTGATACTCTCTTCTCTACAGATTTTTCAGATGATGCTCTTCCTGGTTCTCCTCCATCCTACTTGACTGCTCCTCAGTCTTCTTTGCCAGATTCCCATCCAGGTCATGCCCTTCTAATTCTGAGTGTCATTCAAGACCTGTTCCTCATATGATGGATACCTACGATTTCCAGATTTATGCTATCACAAAAAAGTGCCCTTGTGAATGTTTTGGTACATATGGAATATTTCTGTCTTTGATCTCTTTGAGATATATGCCCAGGAGTCAGTCACTAAGCATAACTTAGTGACTTTTCCCATACAGAATTTCAATTGTTCCTTAGAATTTGCTATATAAAATGTTCAACTCACTTACTTTTTAACTTTGAAGCAAGCAGCCTAAATTTCATTCAGTAAGTCAGGGAGGTAGTATGGTATAATGAAAGGAATCTAGGGTTAGGAGTAAGGAAAGCCTGCGTTTTAAACTGAGTATTCAGAGTTCTGTGTTTCCTTAATGTTAATGCTGCCACTGATTATTTGTTTGATGGGAAACTGCTTCCTTTCACTGGGGCTCAGTTTCCTCATTCATAAAATGAGATGCTCTAGTAGTCTGTAATGTTATTATTCGACAACTGATAGGAAAAAACAGACTTCTAGCTTATATTACGGCTAGTTAATAAGGGGGTGGAGAGAGAAAGGATGGGGAGAAGAGAGAAGATGATTATATGGAAAGTAAAAGATACATCAGAAAGAATGAAGGAAAAAGATGTGTAGAAAGTAGAAAAAAAGATGTAGGTTAGAGAGTGTCTTAAAGGAAGCATTAAAGAGATGAACAGAAACAGTAATGGGGAATGAGACTAATTTAATTTAATGTTAGTAGTTGTCACCCATTAAATTGTAAGCTCCTTGAGGGCAGGGACTGTCTTTTGCCTCTTTTTGTATCCCCAGCGCTTAGAACATTGACTAGAACATAATAGTTCTTAGTAAATGTCTAGTGAATTAATGAATTGACTTAGGCTCAGGCTTTAGTGCCTCATTCCTTGTTATATGCAGTCATCTGAAATGCTGATTAGCCATTCTTCTTATATCTTTATTTTAAAAGGGAATAGCCAGTGTAGTCAAAATTATAGAATTATAGTGTTGTATGAAAGGAGAGAAGGTTAGCACTCCCCTTGATAAGGATGGAAGAGGTCCTAGCGGCCTTTACAACACATATATGGTTAAGGCATTGCCATCTACTCTGTGGCATCTAACCATGTTTTTATAGATTGGGGGAAGGGTTATACAATGGGATGGCTGTTTTGGGGTGGTGGGTAGGGGAAAGATGGGGAGAAAATTTGTAACTCAAAATCTCGTGGAAATGAATGATGTAAACTAAAATAAATAAAAGTTAAAATTAAAAAAAAAGAATAAGGAGGACTGGAGAAAAAAAAACTTGAGGAAGATTGGAATTTAGTTGATAATTGATGAGAGACTACTAGTGAAACAAATAACAAGGAGACTAGTGTTGCTAGATCATAGAATATGTATGGGGAGGAAAGGGGGAGTAGAAAAATTGGCCTCAGATTCTTCAACTGTCAAATGCAAGAGTTATCTTTTTCAAGCCTCTTCTATTACAAAAATCTAAGGGACTAGAAAACGTATGTAGAAAACTCTATAATTCTATTAGTAATTTAAATGTCGACTTATTTACAACATATGACAAACAGAATAAACATGTTCTGAATCCATTAAAAAATTATAGGATTATATCATTGTATCATTCATATCATTATATCCACCTTCCCAAACTCAAGCAGGAGGGTCAGCTCTGATTTTTGCTCTGGAGGTTTTCCACCTCAGACAAAGAGTCCCTTGTCCATGGTGAACATGGGAAAGGACTTGGAAAATAATGAATATATAATTAGAAGATATAGTATGAGGAGGCAAATAGTACTCAATTTGAAGTCAGAAATCCTGGATTCAAATCCTGGTTCTGCTTCTAACCTGTGTGATATTGGTTAAGTTACTTCTTCAGTTTCTTTTACTTGTAAAACGACAGACGAACTAAATAATAATAAAAACGGATGTTTACACTGTATGGTCCTTTAAGATTTGCAAAGTACTTTATATACATCATCTTATTTGATCCTCAAAATAATTCTATGAGACAAGTCCTTCCTCCCTCCCTCCCTTCCTTTTTTCTTCCTTCCTTCTGTCCTTCCTTCCTTTCTCTTTCTTTTTCTTCTTTCTTTCTTTCTTTTTCTTTCTTTCTTTCTTTCTCTCTCTCTCTTTCTTTCTTTCATTTTCTAACAGATGAAGAAATTGAAACAGAGGGAGATCAAGGGCCTCTCTGTGTCACACAATCAGTAAGAGTCTAGGGTCAGATTTGGACCAGGTTTTCTTGAAGTTGTCCTGACTTCAAGTCAAACACACTCTATACTCCTCTGTGAGACAGATGTTGTCTGGTTCATGGCCCAGTGGAGATGATAGCTCTCGAGTACTCTGCCTTAGTTAGAACATATCTGGAGTGATATGCTTAGTTCTAGGCGACATGTTTTAGGAAGAATGTTGAAGTCCAGAAAAATTGGATTCCAGGATTGTGGGGGACTGGAAATCATACTACACAAATATCAAATGGGGAAGCTAGGGGTGGTTGGTTTGGAGAATAGGACAATCAGTGGAGTGGGAAGGACATGTTAGTTGTCTTCAAGCATTTGAAAGGCTGTCAAGAGGAACTCAACATAATAACATTTACATGTCTACAATGAGCAAAAAAAAAGTCAGTATGCTAGGTTCTGAGGATACAGAGATCAAAATGAAATAATCCTTTCCCTTAAAGAGTTTGGGGTGGGAGAGATTAAACTCATTTTCATTGACCTCAGAACGATAAGTAGAAGTTACAGAGACCCAGATTAACTTGAAGTTAAATAAAATCTTCCTAACACTTAAAAAAAATTAGCTCTACAATTTCATCAGTGCAGTGAGCTTCTGGGGGAGCTCTTCCCCCCAGAAGCAGATTAACAACACCCTTGGAATTTGTTTTAGAGTTTCCTGGTACATTGAGAGGTTGTGACATGCCCCTGGTTAAACAGCTCCCATGTTTCTTGGGTAGATTTTGAAGCCAGTTCTCCCTGACTCCAGGACCTGCCCTCTATCCAACACACCATACACTTTCCTTCTCTATCATCTAGGCTGCCCAAAAGTGGAATGGGATGCCTCAGGACAGGGGTGGAGAACCTGCAGCCTCAAGGCCACATGTGGCCCTCTAGGTCCCCTTAATAAAAGGATTTGCTCTGTAAAACCTGGACTCGGTCAAAAGGCCCCACCTCAGGACCTCAAAGGCCACAGGTTCCCTACCCCTGTCTTAGGATGTGCTGGGTTCCCATTACCAGAGGTATTTATGTAAAGACTTGCCTGTCAAGAATGTTATAGAAGAATAGAATATTATAGAAGGTGATGTAGTAGATAGGATGCTGGACCTCCCATCTGGAAGACTTATCTTCCTGAGTTTAAAGCCATACTCAGATACTTACTGTGTGACCCTGGGCAAGTGACTTAACCCTATTTACCTCAGTTTCTCATCTGTAAAATGAGCTGGAAAAAGGAAATGGCAAACCACTCCAGTATCTTTGCCAAGAAAACCCCAAATGGGGTCACCAAGAATCATACACAACTTAGAGCAACTAAACACAACCACAACAAAATCATAGAAGGGCTTTTAAATCAAATGTAAGGATAGATTAGATTATTTGTGGTCCTTTCTAACTCTTAGACTCTGGGATGTCTAAAGTCATTTCTGGCTAGAAAGTCTAAGACCTCAAGAGGAGGGAGTATAAGAAATTCAGGTTGGATAGAAGAAGGAATTTCCTGCCATTGAAGGTTGATAAAGTAAGTGACTGAAGAGGCTGGGCATATCCTGACTTCCATTGAGACAGGTACTGGGCCTATGATTTTGTTGCTATGGGGAATTCTCAAGAGAGGAAACTCCCTCTACCAATGAAGGTTGGCAGCTTTTATAACATATAGTCTTAGAGAGTTGCACTGAGAAGTCATCAGTCATGTAATTCCCTTCCTGTAAGTTTTTAAAAAGTATGTATTCTCTGTGTTCTTGTTCTCCATATGATTAGGTATTTGTTTTCAGACCTTTCCCCAGTAGTAGAGATGAGTATGTGCTGAGATCCTCATGACCCATGATATATATTTATAAGATGGACAATTCAGGAGTAGAAGTGGCCACAGAGAACTAAGCTCTACCCCTGCAGGCTGGAAAAAAGGGAGTGGATTTTTTTTTTCCAAGACAATGGAAAAAAAAGAAACTTTGCTAATGGCCCAAGGCCCTTTCCAACACTTAACTTCTATGATTCTGACAGATGACCTGGCAAGATCCACCCTGGTATTCTTGAGAAAACAAAATATGACAGAAATAGCTTCATGCATATAGAGTACCAGAGACAGTCTGATCAAGTTCATACAGGTCTTCAGAGAAAGCAAATTGATTTTCTCAACAGGACTCTGACCCTGAAGGGATATGATGGCTCAGGGCATGCTGAATTCACATTCATTTGCAGCCCAGGTAAACTATTTCCTACATCTGTTGGTGGCTCTTGGTTAAAAACCATGGGGCATGACTATACTAGAACTTACCTCCTTAAAGTTATATCCTCTGCCTTGGGCCAAAGCACCTGTTAGATTTGGCTGGACAAATACCAATGACTTTGAACTGGAATGTTGAGGTAGTAGAATGTTAATGAGCTAGGGAAGAACCCAGGTGGCTATTTGGTATCCAGAGGCATCTGGATTCCATGGCTGGCTCTTCCATTGATTCACTGGACAACTGCTGTGATTTCATCTCTCTGGGCCTCACTTTTTTCATCTGTAAAATGGAGATTTTACTTTCTTGCCACAGGATAGAGATGAGACTAATTAAGGAAATGGAGAGGACTGCGAAGCATTTCAAAGCTGCTTATTCCACTCATTCATTCAATAGCTTGTTGAAAAATTTGAGGAAACTGCCCACTGTATTTAAAGGATCAAGATATTTTAGCTGTTGTTCAGCTGTAAAACTGTGAAAGACTTCACTTGGAAGGAGTGCAGAGGAGTTTTCTCAAAATCATGAAAATACTGCTCTAGGGAGACCTTCCTTAGTTTTTTGTGGGTGAAATGAGAAATAACTTATCTGAGCTCTACTGGTTGAGATAACGAGAAGCACTTTGCAGTTTTGTGGTGAAGTTAATGTAAGCAAAGTTTAGGTGGTGCTTGTCTTTCATCTTCAAAGAGGACTGTGGCATCAGGGAAATGATGACATGACTTGCCTTTGACTTTGATTTGAGTGAGGATGGCTTTGCAAGGTCACCTCACTTTCTCCTCCAGAGCCATCTGGGTCCAGTGACCTGATATTCATCAGGATGACTGGAGATGACCCAGGAAAGCAATGGGAGATGTTGGCCTTTAGGCTAAGGCCTTTTCAGGAACTCACTGAGAGTAAAGCACATCCAGTGAATAAGCCTCTTTAAGAAGAGTGAATAGGACCCTTTAATTAGAAAAAGAAAAAAAGAAAAAAAAAACAAGCTGGGAGGGGAAAACCCTCAGGCTTGCTGTTCTAAAGAGAAACTGTTACCATTGACGTTCATTCTAAGCCAGAAGGGCCCAAAATACAGCCATAAGTGGAGCTTGGGCAGGGACCTATTGTGGTCAAATCTATAAGCTTCAGAGTAAACTGGATTAAAAGTTTTGGAAAGAAAGAAAAGAAGGAAGGAGGGAAGGAAGGAGGGAGGGAAGGAAGGAGGGAAGTAAGGAAGGAAGGAAGGGGGGAGGGAAGGAAGGAGGGAAGGTAAGAAGGAAGGAACAAAGGAAAGATCACATAAATATCAATTATTAGGATTCCAGCTATTTCACTTTTGGCAAATCAATTAACCTCTCAAAACCTCTCAGTCTGTGTATGTCTTCGAGCCAGCAGTACCACTACTAGGTCAAAGAAAGAGGAAAGGGACCCATATAAACAAAAATTATTTATAGTAACTCTTTTTGTGGTGGCAAAGAATTGGAAACCAAGTGAATACTCATCAGCTGAGGAAGAGAATAGTTGAGTAAGTAATTGTGATAGAATACTATTGTGTTGTAAGAAATGACAAGGGGAATGGTTTCAGAAAAACCTGAGATGATTTATGTGAACTGATGCAAAGTGAAGCGAGCAGAACCAGGAGAACAATGTTTACAGTAACAACAATATTGTAATGATAATCAACTATTAAAGACTTAGCAACTCTGATTAATACATCGACTCACTACAATTTACTCATGATTAAAAAATGTCATCCACCTCCAGAAAAAGAAATGATGAACTCAGAGTGCAGATTGAAGCATAACTTTTTTCCCCTTTAATTTTCTTGCTCCCCACCCCCACACAATGGGTATCATATTTCTTGCCTTCTTAATGGGTGGGGGGAAGGGATTGAGGGAGAGAATTTGAAACTGAAAATAAAAATTAAAAATAAGAAATATAATATATATACACACATATACATATATACATACATACAAACATACATACGTACATATATATTAAAGAAAAAGCTGCTGTGGTGAGTGGAAGAAAAATATCAGTTAAGGAAATGTAACAAGATAGGCTTGCTATAGTGAGAGCCCAGTTGAGATTATACAACATAAATTTGTAGTGGACCCACTCAGACATCATGGTTTTGTGGTTTTCTTCATCTTTGCTTAACATCCTATGGATAAAAGGAAATGCAGAGGATAGTGAGAATAACCCAAACCTAGGGCATGACAAGTATGATCAGCAACAGGATAAGGGGACATAGGACTTGAAAAAGCAGGAAAGTACAATATTGGGCTGAACTGGTTCTACAAAGGCTCAAACTAGGGAAGGGCAGAGGTTATAGCTGGTACAAGGGTGATGACCTGGGGGTCGGGAGGAGGGGAGGACCAATAGCAGCAGAGGTCACAGTGAGGATGAAAAACAGGGCTATGGAAGATAAGGAATGACAAAAGATTATCATCAGATAAAGGAACACAGACAACCTTTATGATAAAGGAATACACGGAAGGCACACACACACATAAAAGAATGTGATCAGGAAATACACATGAAGACACATGGAATGAGTTTGTGGGGCAAGGGTACCCCCACAGAGACATGTGCAGCCAGGGTGTACACATGACTGGGGCAACAAATAATTTGTGTTGGTGCAAAGCTACTGATGCTTTGAGCAATGTCATCACAGCACTCTCTTCTGGGAGCCTGATCTCCCTACTCCCTTATTTCTGATGGATGTATCTGATGTTCTTGCTATCTGCTATCATCTGGTATTGCTTCCTGCTACCACATGCTAGGGATATAATAACTAGAAAGGCTGGTTAAGGACTTACTGAAGCTCTTTTAGTGCATAAAGGAAGGTTATGAGCCACCACAAACTAGCCAGGCAGATAAGTAAGGTTACATTCATTCTTGTGACTACATTTTTCCTGGCACAGACTCAATGTCCTTGGTCTCAGACAATTATATGACTTGGTATTAGAAACTTCCTTTGGATTTTGAGATTGTGAATCTATCCATAAAATCCATTTCAGGAATCAGATCCCCCTTCCACCCCCTCCCTCCCAAAAAAAGACATATAGGGGCTGGAATGATGAGGCTTCTTTTGCTCCTAAGATCACTTTTAATTGACATACAAATGAGCGAAGGGAAAAATAATGCTATGAGGAGCAGGTAGGCGTCATCTTCCACCTTGCTTCACATTCCTGCCTTTATTATACATATCTACTAGGGACAAAATCACTGATCTTTTATACTTCATTTCATTTAGCATAAAATTATCTGGCCTCCTTAGATAGTTCCCTGTGCATGTGCTAGACTACAAGCTTCCTGTGGACATAGCCTCTGTCTCATCAGAGTTTTACCTTGCTCAGCTTTTAGTATAGTGTTCTGCACAGTGATCACTTATTAAATCTTGAATTAGTAGGCTGAAAATTGAAATTGAGTTAGTAGACTAAACATTCCCTCCACAAAGCTGGTTATACTCTTCCTTTATTTACTCAGTAAGTCCTTTCTCTAAAGAAAGGACTCAAGTCATTCCCTGTCTGAATTATCACAAATGCTGAATTTAAAAGTGAGCTTTTCCTGCAGGGGAATGGGGAAAAGTCAAATGGGATAAATGATGGCCTAGTTGCTGGAATATCAAGGTTGTTATGCCTCCTGGATAACTGAGCACCCGTTTCTCATGGAAACTTCTGCAGGGCCATCTCACTTTGCCCTTTCTCACTGTATCCTCCCCCACCCTCCCGGAGGCCTTTCAGCGGAAGTGTTTTATCACTGCTTAACCCCCCAAAAAAGAGGAAAGCATTTCTGGAATGGTCAGACAGGCTTATGAATCTGTCTTTCCATAATCAGAGATGATGATTTAGGGCTAAATAAAATTAAATTTTGGGGGCTACCCATTGGATCTATCACAGAAAACTAAAATTTATTACATCTTCCTTACTCAAAGAGGTAGCAGTGTGATCTGACAAATGCTGGAATGCCCCTTCCTCCCCTTTTAGTTCCTGAGACAGGGTAAGAAAGCTCTTGTTTTTGAGGATTTGTGCAATTTGTCACAGTGTCTGCAGGCACCCAGAATTCTCCATCTAGATTCCTTGGGGGGCAGGGGTCCATCTGTCTCTCCCTGCCACCTCCTCTAAGGGTCCCTACAATCTTGTTCAGTCTTGTTTTAGGTGTCATTATTGGCCTCCTCTGACTAATTCCTTCTTTCTACCTCTTTTATTGCCTGACAAAGTTGGACATAGAATCTACTTACTGTCCCATAAAGATAGGAAATTTCACTCCTTCCTCAACCTTTTTGAAGCCTATTCATCATTCAAATCATTTCCTTAACAACTATGAAGCACCTCCCTAAAGCATCATGATGCAGCTTAGTGATTCCCATTTAGTGGTTCCTGAACACTTTGGGGGCTTGTCAGGGACCAGACTGTCTAAAGCAAGGGTGGGGAAACTGTGGCCTCAAGACCATATGTGGCCCTTTAGGTGCAGTACTTTGGTTTAGATTCAAAGGATTGCACTTGAAGACCTTGAGGGTCACATGTGGTCTTGAGGTCTGTAGGCTCCTCACCTCTGGTTTCGAGGGACTGACCCATCATAAAGAGAAGGTACCAAGATACCAAAGAAAGAGAGGTCCTCATTGGTGTGATAGTAAATAGGTTTTTATACTGGGGAGCTTACTTACAAGGCCAGTCCTGGGTAGCAGCAGGACAGTGGTAGATCTCTGTACCATATCCAGGTCTAGCCAGATGTTATATATGGACAGAACAAAGAAGGCAGAGTGCCAAAAGATGGCTCATGGTCACATAGGTGGTTATATGAGTTTTCTCATGGATAGTTGTACAAATGAGTTGTATTGCTGTTTACAATAACCATTATACCCAGATGCCAAAGGTCACATTCTCGTGTTCTTGCTTAACCATACAGAACTTGGGATGATGTTCTAATTAGTTCAAGCTAAAAATTCTTCAATTATACTTTAAGTAGTAAATAACTGCTCAATTATCTTACACATTTTTCCTCTGTGAGAACAAACAAAAGTATATTTAAAGCAATATAAGGTTGTTTCTACAGTAATTTAAAAAACTGTATTGAACATACAGACCATGATTTTATTGCTTCCATAGCAATTACATTAAACTCTGACCACTTCTGACTATACACAATGTGTTCTTGTAGTTTCTCAACCTGTCATCAAATTGTTTCCAAAACATAAGGGTTCAATATTCAAGGGCAAATTGTTTCCAAATGGATGGTCAGATATATGTGCATATTCTCATTTGTAAGAGAGCTAGAAAAATTATCCTATTATTTTCCACCACATATTTGTGTGTTTTCACTTTATTCTTGTTTTAAATAAAAATATGGAAAGAAATTAAATGTGGAACCAAATTTAAGACTGTGTTTATCTGAGATTGAGCCAAATATTACATACCTTTGTTCGAATTAAAAGTTCAAGGTTGAAATTTCTCTATTATATTATGTTAAACTTTTCCCAAGTTATTACTTATTTCCTTAAAAGCATTAATGTTCAACAAAATTTGTAAAATAGAGAACTTTTATTTGAAATCTTATAGGTAATAATAAGAACATGAGGTTTTGATGGATTACTTCTTTTATTTCTTATAGAACGTTTTGCGTAAAATATTAGTAATTATTTTAGGATTAGAGTTTATAATTTTATTATTTTAATAATTATAAGTAAGTAGAACAAAATTTTGTATAATTATAATTATATAATGCAAATGTTAAGTTATAGTGCTTGGGGGCAAAAGTTGTTATTATAATTATTGTAAGCATATAATGAATAAATCTAAAAGAATATTATAAGTAGTATATTAAATTATCCTGGGTGGGGATCAAATCATATTTTTTTTGTTGTTAAAAGGGTCTCACAGAAAAAAAAAAACCACATTGAGAACCAGTAGTAGAGTAGAGGAAGTGGGAGAATAAGTATTTTTATAGCTTCTATGATGTTCCAGGTACTTAGTATATTATTTGTATAATTTATAAATATTATTTTATCTGATCCTCACAACAACACTAGAAGGGAGGTGGAGGTACTATTATTATCTCCATTTTTCAGTTGAGGAAATTGAAGCAAACAGAGGTTAAGTGATTTGCCCAGGGTCACATACCTAGTAAGTGTGAGAGGCAATTTGAACTCAGGTCTTTCTGAGTCCAGGCCTAGCATTTTATCCCCTGTGTCACATAGCTGAACTGGTCCCTTGCTGCTAGTAGGTAATCATACTATACCTCAGTTATCAACTCAATATTTCACTCTCCACAGCAGCTCTTCCAAACTTTTTCATCCCTTCTCAAAACTCCTAGGGCACAAAACTCTCATTCTCCCTCCCCCATTCTTTCAGCTAAAAACTTTGCCTCATATTCTTCCCTCTTCCTCATATCCTATCACTCAGGTACCTTGGGTCACACTATCTCTTCCTTTACCCCTGTCTCAAATGATGAAGTGGCCTTATTTCTTGCCAAGGTTAAGCCCTTTATTTATTCAAGAAATCCCATTCCATCTTCTATCCCTATTATTTCACTCATTTTCTTTTATTTTTAGCTTTTATTTAGTATTTTTCTCCAGTTACATGTAAAAATAATTTTTAACATTTGTTTTTAAAACTTTGAGTTACAAATTTTCTCCCTTCCTCCCTCCCCAGCTCCCTTCATTGAGAAGGCAAGCAATTCAATATAGGTTAGACATGTGTAGCCATGCAAAACATATCCATAATAGCCATGTTGTGAAAGAAAACACAGACAAAAAAAACAAACCTTCAAGAAAAATAAAGTTAAAAAAGTATGCTTCAACCTGTATTCAGACACCATCAATTCTTTTTCAGGGACGGAAAGAAGTTTTCATCACAAGTGCTTCAGGGTTGTCCTGTATTGTTGTATTGCTGAGAATAGCTAAGTCATTCATAGCTGAGCATCTTACAATATTGCTAGTACATTTCACTTTGTATCAGTCCATGTAAGTCTTTCCAAGTTTTTCGGAGGGCATCCTGCTCATCATTTCTTATAGTACAATAGTATTCCATCGTAATCACATGCCACAACTTGTTCAGTCATTCTCCTATTAATGGGCTTTCCCTCGACTTCTAATTCTTTTTTTTTTTTTTGACTTCTAATTCTTTACCCCCAGAAAAGAGCTGCTATAAATATTTTTGTACATATAACAACTTTTTCCTTTTTTTTTTTTATCTCTTTATCACCTAGTAGTGGTATTACTAGGTCAAAAGGTATGCATGGTTTTATAGCCCATTGGGTATAGTTCCAAATTGCTCTACAGAATGGTTGAATCAGTTCACGATTCTACCAACAGTGCATTAAAGTCTCATTCTTCTCACATCTCCTCCAAAATTTATCATTTATCTTTTTTGTCCAATTATTATCCAATCTAATAGGTATGAGGTGTACCTCAGAATTGTTTTAATTTGCATTTCTCCAATCAATAGTGAGGTATAGTATTTTTATATGTCTATAGATAGCTTTGATTGTTCCATCTGAAAACTGATCATGTCTTTTGATCATTTATCAGTTGGAGAATGGCTCTTATTTTTATAAATTTGACTCAGTTCTTTATATATATTTGAGAAATGAGGCCTTTATCAGAGAAGCTTGCTTTAAATTTTTTTTATAGTTACTATTGCTAACTGTATTTCCCTCCATCCTATTCCCCTCCCCCTCATTTATTCTCTCTCTCCTTTCACCCTGGTCCTTCTTTAAAAGTGTTTTGCTAGGGGGCGGCTAGGTGGCACAGTGAATAGATCACTGGCCCTGAAGTCAGGAGGACCTGAGTTCAAATCTGGCCTCAGACACTTAACACTTACTAGCTGTGTGACCTTGGGCAAGTCACTTAACCCCAATTGCCCTGCTCTCTCCCCTCCAAAAAAAGAAAGCAAAAAAAAAAAAAGTGTTTTGCTTCTGACTATCCCCTCTCCAAATCTGCCCTCCCTTCTGTCACATCTCCTCCTTCTCTTATTCCCTTCCCTCCTATTTTCCTGTAGAGTAAGACAGATTTCTATACCCAACTGAGTGTGCAAGTTATTCCCTCTTTGAGTCAATTCTGATGAGACTAAGGTTTACTCACTCTCCTTCACCTCCCCCCCTCTTCCCCATCCACTGTAAATGCTTTTTCTTGCCTCTTTTATATGAAATAATTTACCCCATTCTACCTCTTCCTTTCTCTTTCTCTTGGTACATTCCTCTCTCATCCCTTAATTTTATTTTTTAGATATCATCCCTTCACATTCAACTAATACCTGTGCCCCTCATCTATATATACTCCTTCTAACTACCCTAATAATGAGAAAAACCTAAAGAGTTACAAATATTATCTTCCCATGTAGGAATGTAAACAGTTTAAAATTACTAAGTCCCTTATGATTTCCCTTTCTTGTTTACCTTTTTATGCTTCTCTTGAGTCTTTATTTGAAAGTCAAATTTTCTATGTAGCTTTGGTCTTTTCATTAAGAATGTTTGAAAGTCTTCTATCTCAGTGAATGTCCATTTTTTTCTCCTCAACAATTATATGCAGTTTTGCTGGATAGATGATTCTTGATTTTAATCCTAACTCCTTTGTCTTCTGGAATATCATATTCCAAGCTCTCTGATCTTTAATGTAGAAGCTGCTAAATACTGTGTTATCTTGACTTCACAGGATAACACCCTTCCTCCTCACTCTAATTGTTTCTTTCTGGCTGCTTGCAATATTTTCTCCTTGACCTGGGAACTCAGGAATTTGGCTATAATATTCCTGGCAGTTTTCATTTGGGGATCTTTTTCAGGAGGTGACTGGTGGATTCTTTCTATTTCTATTTTACTCTCTGGTTCTAGAATATTAGATCAATTCCTTGATAATTTCTTGAAAGATCATGTCTAGGCTCTTTTTTTGATCATGGCTTTCAGGTAGTCCAATAATTTTTAAGTTATCTCTTGGGGCAGTTGGTGGTGTACCACCTAGAATAGAGCACTAACCCTGGAGTCAGGAAGACCTGTGTTCAAATCTGGCCTCAGACACTCGACACACTTACTAGCTGTATGACTTTGGGCAAGTCCCTTAACCCCAATTGCTTTGCCCTTCCCCTAAAAAACATGATCTCTCCTGAATCTATTTTCCAGGTCAGCTGTTTGTCCAATGAGATATTTCACAGTCTTTTTTTTTTTTTTATTCTTTTGGTTTTGTTTTATTGCTTCTTGATTTCTCATAAAGTTGTTAGCTTCCATTTGCTCCATTCTAATTTTTAAGGAATTATTTCCTTCAGTGAGCTTCTGGACTTCATTTTCCATTTGACCAATGCTGCTTTGCTGCTTTTTAAGGCATTCTTCTCCTTATTGGCTTTTGGACCTCTTTTGCCATTTGGCCTAGTCTGTTTTTTAAGGTGTTATTTTCTTCAGTATTTTTTTTTGTGTCTTCTTTACCAAGCTGTTGACCCATTTTACATGATTTTCTTGCATTATTCTCATTTCTTTCGCCAATTTTTCCTCTACCTCTGTTACTTAGTTTTCAAAATCCTTTTTAAGCTCTTCCATGGTCTGAGATCAATTCATATTTTTCTTGGAGGCTTTGGATGTAGGAGCTTTTCACTTTGTTGTCTTCTTCTGAGTGTGTTTTGATCTTCCTTGTCACCATAGTAACTTTCAATAGTCAGAGTTTTTCTGTTTGCTTATTTTCCCAGCCTATTAGTAGACTTTTAACTCTTTGTTAAAGTAGGGTTCTGCTTCTATGGTGGAGGGAGCACTGTCTCGAGCTTCAGGGGTTTTGTGTAGCTGTTTTCAGATACTTCTAGGGACCTGTAAGTTTTCAGTTCTTCCAAGGTGGTATGATCTAAGGAGAGGTGTTTACTCCTCACAGAGCCTGTGCTCTGATCTGTGAGCAACCACAAGCACTCCTTTCTGGAACCACTGCTGCTGCAAGGTCTGCTATGCTACTGCTCCTCCTTGTCCTGGGACTGCCACCTAGTACTGGGACCTGGATCTGAGTATGGGCAAAGCAAGAGAGTCCTGCCTTAGTACTAGCAAAAAGACCTCTGTAATCTCCTTTCAACAAGGTGTTTAACCTCTTACTGTCTATGGGCTGAGAGCTCCAAAAGCAGCCACTGCCATTGCTGATTCAGTTACTCCCAAGGCTTGCTCCTGGTTTGCTGTGGCCAGTACTGTGCTGGAGCAGCCTGCCCTGGACTGTGCTCCACTCTCATCCAAGTACAACAGACCTTCCCTGCTGACCTTCTAAGTTGTCTTTGGTTTCTGTGGGCTGAGAGGTCTAGAAACTGCCACTATTGTCACTGATTCAGTTGCTCTGAGGCTTGCTCTGAGGTTTGCTGGGGCTGGGTCTGTGCTGGTGTGGCCTATGCTGGACCATGCTCCTCTCTCACTCTGGTGCAGCAGACCTTTCCTGTTGACCTTGCAAGTTGTCTTGGGCTGGAAAATTTTTTCACTCTGTCTTTTCGTGGATTTTACTGCTCTAAAACTTGTTTAGAGTAATTTTTAAAGGTATTTGGAGAGGTTTGGGGGACAGCTTAGGTGAGTTCCTGCCTTTATTCCACCATCTTGGCTCCCTATTTCACTTATTTTTGTTCTGTTCTTCTCTACTGGCTCATTCCCTACTGTTCACAAACATGTTTCCTCTACCCTGAAAAAACTCTCACTTGATCCTTCCATCCTTGCTAAATATCCTCCTGTCTCTCTTTTGCCTTTTGCTGCTAAATTCCTTGAAAAGCCTACCTACAATAGGTGCCTCCACTTTTCTCCTCTCAGTCTCTCCTAACCCTTACAGTCTGGCTTTTGACCTTATCATTCCATCAAAATTGCTGTCTCCAAAGTTACCAATGATCTTCTAGTTGCCAAATTTAATGACCTTTATTCATTACTCAGTCTCCTTGGCCTCTCAGCAGCCTTTGACACTGTTGATCACTCTTTATTACTGTCTTCTGTTTCGGTTTTCAGGACACCTCTCTCTCCTGGTTCTCCTCTTACCTATCTGATTGTTCTTCCTCAGTCTCCTTTGCTGGATCTTCCTTCAAATCATATCCTCTAATCATAGGTGTTCCTCAGGGTTCTTAGGCCCTCTTCTCCCTAATTCACTTGGTGACACATCAACTGATTTAATTACTGTCTCTATGGTGATGATTCTCAGATCTACCTGATCTCTTTGTTGACCTCCAATCCCACATCTCAATGAAAGGTATCTTTCACACATCTCCAACTAGATGTCTCGTAACAATCTTAAACTCAATATGTCCAAAATGGAACTCATTGTCTTTCCCCCTCGAGCCTCCCCTTAATCTACTTAATAGATACCAAATTAAAAATTAAAAAATTAAAAAAAATTTTTTTTCTTGATCTCTAGAGCAAGTGTGTGAGGTATTATGTGTAAAATAAACTACCTTCCCTATTACTGTAGAAGACAACACCATCCTCCCACTCCCTCAGGCTCACAACATAGGATTCTACATCCTGGATTCTTCACTATCCCTCATTCCCCATATTCAAGCTGTTGCCAAGATCTGTTGGTTTCACCTCTACAACACCTCTCTAGTATGTTCCCTTCTCTTCTCTGGCAATGCCATTACTGCAGTACAGGCCCTCATTGCCTTACCCCTGTAGTATCATGATAGCCTACTGGTGGCTCTGCCTATTTCAAGTCTCTCCCCACTCTTGTCTGTTTCTAAAATCACTAAAGTGATTTTCCTAAAGTGCAGGTTTGACTATGTCTTCCCCTGCTCAATAAACTTCAGTGGCTCCCCATTGCCTTCAGGAACAAATGTCAAATGCTCTGTTTGGCATTCAGAACCCTACATAACCAACCCCCTCCTACCTCTGCAGTCTTTTTATATTTTACTCCCATTGTATATTCTTAGATCCAGTGACACAACCTCCTGAGGCTGTTCCACGAACAAGACACTCCATCTCTTGGCTCTGGACATTTCCTCTGGCTGTCCCTCATACCTGGGATGCTCTCTCTCCTCTGCTCTTATTACTGACCTCCCTGGCTTCCTTTAAATCCCAATTAAAAACCTGCACTCTACAGGAAGCCTTCCCCATCCTCACTTAATTTCAGTGCCTTACTTCTTTTAATCATTTCCCATTTATCTTGCATATAACTTGCTTTGTATATATTTGTTTGCATGTTGTCTCCTCCACTAAATTGTAAGCTCTTTGAGGGCAAGGCCCATGTTAAGTCAATAAGCATTTGTTAAGTGCTTACCATGTGCCAGGCACCATGCTAAGAGTTTAGGGATACAAAGAAAGGCAAAAGACAGTCTGGCCTCCAAGGAGCTCACAACAAATATTTGTTGATTGTGATAACAATGGAAAAAGACATTGGCTCTGGAGGCGGAGGACCTCTGATGCTTTCTACATGTGACTTGGGCAAGTTGCTTACCCTTTCTGGTCCTCAGCTTCTTCCTCTGTAAAAGGAGAAGTTTGGAGGAGATCACAAGATGACTTGTGAGGTCCCTGCCCTCAAGACACTTACCTCCTACTGAAGAATCACAGTCTTTTCACAGTGATTGTATCTACATTGTAATTATGATGTATACTATATTATTCTTTTGGCCCTGCTTTCTTCCATGTACCGGTGTCCAGTAAAAAAGAGAAGGAAAGCAGGTGGGGTAGAGAATTGGGTATATCATTGCCTATTCCTCTAGCTCATCCCTCTGGGATAAATTCCCAGTTTCTGAGCTCTGTTTCTTGCTCTCAGGTCTTTAGGATTCTATCAGAATCTTGGTAAAAATATGTTTTCCATGACACCACAGAGCTAAATCTGGCATTTTATTATTGGGAATGAGCTGATCTTCTAAGGTTGTTCATGTGCTTACAAGCCTCTAAAACAGACCTTGTAAGAGAAAGTAGAAGAGGGATATATGTTAATGTTTCAGAAATACCCAAAGTTGGTTGAATGTGAGTAATAATTGTATCAGAGAGAGCCTTAGTCACAGGTCCTGGTGGCATAATGAAGGACTGCATTTAAAAACGTCTGTTCCTCTTCTGACATTAGTCTGCTGTTGTACTTGGAATTCTCCCTAAGATTCATTCCTCTAATAGTCCCTAGTTAAACTGAAAAACGATTCAAAGATAAATAAGGTAGCATGTCTGTTATACCTGATTTTGGGGGAGGCCAAGGCAAGTGGATCCCTCAAGTTCCAGAGTTCTAAGTTAACAGTGGGCTAAAGCCTATCAGATGTATGTATGAGCTAAGTTTGGCACAAAATGGTGAGTCCCCACAAGTGGAGGGCCACCATGTTGCCTAAGGAGAAGCAAACTGGTTAATGCTGGAAAAAAGACCAAGTCAAAGCTTCCATCCCAATTGGGCTCAAGTGGCCGCACAGCACTTCCAGCCTAAGAAAGATAGGGAGACCGAGTATTAGGAAGGAAAGGAGGAAGGAAGGAAGGAAGGAAGGAGGGAACAAGGGAAGGAAAAAAGAGAAAGAAAATGTCCAAAGATGGCATTTAAAAATTAAACTATGAGAAGCCATTAATATTTTAGTATAAATTAGCATAGATATTACTAAAAGAAACTCTAATCAGCTTTAATTTTTTTGTAATTTTAAACTTAAATACAAAATGAAAAAAGGAAAAAAAAAAGCATTACCAGGTACACAGCAGACCATAAGAGAGGATTCAATATAAAACAATTTCCATTTCAAGAAAACCTATATAATAAATACTACACACATTCTTTTCAAAGCTGCCCAGCTTTTCCTTGCTTCCTTATTGGTTTTCCTTTGTTCTTTGTTGTGCACTTTTTACTTTTTTTTCCCTCTCTCCCCCCACCACCCTAAAAAAGGCTACAATTAAGCATGGATATATAAACTTTTTTTTTTTTGAGGGGGGAAGGCAGGGCAATTGGGGTTAAGTGACTTGCTCAAGGTCATACAGCTGCTAAGTGTCAAGTGTCTGAGGTTGGAATTGAACATCAGGTCCTCCTGGCTCCAGGGTGGGTGCTTTATTCACTGCATCACCTAGCTGCCCCTGTGCTACTTAGCAGCCCTTAAGCATGGATATCTATATATCTATATCTATCTATCTATCTATGCACACATATACATATGAAAAGGTATCTATAAATATACACATACTCATACACATATGTAAGACCGTACTATGCTTATTTGCTCCTATCATCTGTTTCTCCCTTCATAAATCCAAGTTTTTCCATGTTTTTCTAAACCAACCAGCTCATCATTTCTTTCTTTCTTTTTCTTTTTCTTTTTTTTTGCTTTTTGGAGGGCAGCTGGGGTTAAGTGACTTGCCCAAAATCACACAGCTAGTATGTCAAGTGTTTGAGGTCATATTTGAACTCAGGTCCTCTTGACTCCAGGGCTGGTGCTCTATTCACTGTACCTCCTCGCTGCCCCTCATCATTTCTTAATACCACAGCAATATTCCCACAGCCTATGTGAGAGACTGTCTATGAAAGCTTCCCCCCACCAATTTTCTGCATTCCTTCTATTCTTGGCTATATAGGTTTTATTTATACAAGAAAATGACGGAAATTATCCTTTTTACACTTCAATAATGCTCTCACCTTACAATACAGTTTAAGGTCTGATACTGCTAAACCTACTTCCTTTATGTCTTTTTTTCCTCAGTTTCTTTAAAGTTCCTGACCTTTTATTCTCCCAAATGATCTTTGTTATTATTTTTTCTAATTTGGTAAAATAATTTTTTAGTAACTTAATTTGTATGACATTGAATAAATAGATGAGTTAAGTAAAATTGTCATTTTAAAAATTATATTGACTTTACCTACCCATGAACAATAAATATTCTGTATAAAAAGCATTTTATGTTTGTGTTTATATAATTCCTGTGTCTGTTTTGGCAGGCATAGATGCAGGCATTTTATACTGTCTAGGTATTTTAAATGGTCTATTGTAAAACAATATTGAATAATATTGCTGATACATGGTGAAGTTTCTCTATTTTTTCCCTTCTGATTAAATCTATTTTAACTTTAACTTTGAGATCACGATTACTATCCCTGCTTTTTCACATACTAAATTCTGCTCCTGCTATTTTATCTTTGTATGTATCTCTCACTTTGATAACGTTTCCTGAAAGCAACATATTGTTGAATTCAAATTTTTAATTGCCTATCCATTTCTGTTTTATGGGCAGATTTGTCCCATTCACATTCTAAACTACAATTTCTTGTTGTGTATTTTTCTCCTTCCTATTTTTCCTCACTATCTTCTCACCCTATTTACCCTACTTCTTCTCACTCCTCTGCTTTACTTCTACCTGCTACCTTGTCCTCCTATTTCTAAACCTACTCACCCCTCTAAGAGTCCCTCCCTTATCTTCTCTCTCCACCATAGCCACTTGTCCTCTTATTTCTTTCTGAATTTAGAAGGCTCTGATTAGCTCTAAGAAAGGGAAGAAAAATCATTCTACAGCAGTGATGGGAGAACAGACCCATAAACGGAAAAGCATGAAGGCAGCGGATGCTGGCTAATAAAATTCTTGTCAAGGTCACTATTTTGCTTGGAGATGACACTGCTCCTAACATTCTGAAAGAGTTTAAAAGAATCACTCAAAGCTCTTTCAGCTCTAACTAAATAAGGGGTGGGATCTTAATAAATTATTTGGTAATATATAGGATCATATATTTTGATCTAGAAAAGACCTTAGATGTTATCCAAAGCTAGCAAAACCTCATTTTACAAATGAGGAAATGGGAAAAGAGAGGGCAAGTATCTAGTTCAAGCAAGAGTAGACAGTGGCAGAGCTGAAATTTGAGCCCCAATTTTTGTGTCCTTTGGTGGGAAGTAGGTCACCCTTGCCTCCCTCTTCAGATCTCATTTTTGTAAGGCCTCACTTTCAGCTGGCTGTCAACTAATGTCCATTAAAAGATTTTCTCTTCCAGATGTATCTGCATTTTCACCAAGGACTCAAGGAAGATCCAAGGCTTTCAAGACCCAAAGGAATTAATAATCTCTATGGTGAAGTTTTAGTAAAGAAAATATTCTTTAGAAGGGAGAGGGATCTGTTCAATGCTCCTCCTAAATTCAGTAAAGTTATCCCCCACAGGCAGTTGACTGCTGGCAAGGCTGGTCCCAATTACAGCTTCAGAAGCCTCAGGCTCCCAAGTTTTGCCTGCTGAACTCCAGAAGGTGCTAAGCACAGAGGATTTGTATGGGTCATGTGTCACCTTGCAGCCTGAGTCCTGCCTACCTGGAATTTTGAAATGGTTGTCTTTATAAATTAAATTCAACAAACACTTATTAAGTACTTAATACACATCCAGCACTGGGCTAGGTGCTTGGGTGAAAAGGAAACCTGAAGTAATTTACATTCTTTTGGGAGGAAGTAGATAGGTAGTACATGGAATAGAGTGCTGGAATTAGGGTCAGGAAGACTTGAGTTCAAATCCTGCCTCAGATACTAATTCTATGACCCTGGGCTAGTTACTTAAAATTTCTTAGTCTCAGTTTCGTCTGTGAAATGGGGATAATAATAACATCTATCTCATAGGGTTGTTGTGAGAAACAAATTCCATATTTTATATATATACATTTATGTGTTATATATGTATATTATATATAAAATGTTTTGCAAACCTTGAAGTACCATGCAAATGCTAACTGTATGTACATTTATATAATATATACATCTGTAGATATACTAATATGTTTTATATATCATATATTTATATAATGTACATATATATAGAGAGGTATATGCAAAATACATACAGGTGCATAGGGGTGGCACTAGCAGCTGTGGGAATAAGAAAGGTATCATATAGAAGCGGGGTTTGAGCTTCATATTGAAATTTCTTAGTGGAAACTAGGGATTCTAAGAGGTAGAATTATAGGGAACAGCCGGTGCAACAGAGATAGATAGTAATGTGACAGTGAAAGGGAATGATGTGTAATAAATCTGAAAACAAATAAATGTCCAACAAATGGATATAGGCTGCCCTTGGTAGTGACTGGCTGAGGGAGGGTGAGGAGGGTCACATGTTATACTGACATCTCACAAAGCCATCTCCCCTCTGGTCACTGGGCTCAGGGTAAGTGTCTTACTTGCAGCCACAGGTAATCTACAGCTAAGTCAAGCTGGACACCTCTGGGGACCCCTATCTACCTGAGAAACATGCAGAGTGGTTTCTGATGAAGAGCGAAGGAGTTAGAAGACTAAGATTCTCCTCCCTGTTTTGCACTTCCCAGTTGAGCTGTGTGACAAACTTTCTGAGTATTTTTCTTGAGCAATACTTCAAGGTCTTGATATTTCATGAGTATCTTCGCAGGACACCTATGGACAGATCTAGAAAGGTGAACCAGGAGAGCCTGCTGCCCTATGGTACCTTCAAGGTGTTTGAGTCTTAGTTTCTATTAACTACACTACAAGCTTCTTAGGAGAAAGGACTTGGTTTTATAATTTTTAGTTTGCCTTACTGCACCTAACCAGGGAACATAATGAATGCTCAATAAATGTTCGTAGACTTATGCTTCTGGACTTTGCATCCTGTCTGCATTCCAGTGATAGAAAAACCCGAGGCAGTGGTCTCAAGGTAACCATAAAAAGGTCTCTGTTACCCATGGCTGATACAGCCAACACTTCCTGCTGGTGTGGTTTCAAGTGATTTATCTCATCACAGAGCAGGCTACTTTCATCCTTCACTTGTTTCCCTCTTCCAGCTCCCTTACAACTCCCCATACCTGAGGGTTCCTGAAAAAGAAAAGTAAAATATGGAAATGAAACCTGCCCCAAACCACACAATATCCAGGAATAGACCTTGGAAGCCCTGACTCAGAGTCCCTGGGGAAAAAAACCCAACAAATCCTCCTGGATTATTCATGCAGGATGACTGACTGCCTGTCCATATCCACTGGGGTGAGACACCACAAGGACTTGGAGCAATTGACCCAGAAACCCTGGAGAGCAGTGGTGGAGAAAGGGGCAGAGGAGGCTGTCCAGAGTCTTTTGCTGGGTGCACAGAACATAATCTGGAGATAGCTATTAGAAAGAGACAGAGACAGATACACAGAAATAGAGACAGACACAGAGAGACACAAAGGGAGACAGAGATAGGCAGAGACATTACCCAGGTCTCCCTAAAGTGAGATGCCCGACATAAATTGTGCTGTTTAAATGCATATCAGCAATAAATTTAAAAAATTCCTTTAGGGTTAATCTTTTAATCCCTAGCTTTCATGGGTAGCCCACAGGTACACTGTCATCCTCCCTTAGGGCCACATGCATACCTTAAGAGTTCCATCTGGCCCCTTTCATGAGGTTCCTAAATTGGTCATGATTTTTTGTACTATTTCTTCTATATTGATTTCTTTTCTTAGGAACAGTAAAATATTCTTCATAAAAAAACAAAAACACCAAACTCATTTTACACACAAAATAGCACATAGATAAACAATGTAAATATATCAGAGTACATGGATTAGTACATGGATTCAATATTCGTTTTTTGAAAAAAGCGCATTTGCCACTGGTGAAGATACTGGTAAATTTCAAATTCTTCTCTCCTATCATCTATGAGCTTCCTTAGGGAATCCATCCCTCACAGCTTGATCACAATCTTCTGGTTGATCTTAAATTCTGATTGTATTTTTCCTCTCCACCCCAGGGGAAATAAAAACCTTGAGGCTCCTCTTCTATACTGATTCTATGTCTAACCAGCAGTTCTCAACCTGTGGGTTATGTTCAATTTGTAACAATGAAAATATACCCAGCATATCAGATATTTACATTACGATTCATAACAGTAGCAAAATTATAGTTATGAAGTAGCAATGAAAATAATTTTATGGTTGGGGGTCACCACAACATGAGGAACTGTATTAAAGGGTCGCGGCATTAGGAAAATTGAGAACCACTGGCTAACTAATCACCAAGACATCACAAGCCAAAGATAAAAGTCTTCTCGCTCTGTTCAATGGGCTATACCTCCTTTTTAGGCATTAAAAAAACAATTCTTGATGAAAAATCACCATCTTTATAGATGCTAACAGAAAGTTTCCTGTGTTGTCACCTTAAACATGCACTCCCTCTTTCTTCACCAATTCCCACTTATGCTGATGGATTTGATCTCCAGGGCTGCACTCCAACCTTACCAGGAAACCTGCACTGAAGTCAGCTGGACTCAATTCAAAGCAAAGGCATTTACTAAGATAGTATAAAAAGAACAATAGCAATAAAACCTTCCTTTCATAAATTTATGGATATGCTCTTCCACTGATAAACACAGTATACAAGAGAAATGGGATACAAAGAAAGTAAAATGGTAGTGAAACACAGAGGTAACAGATGCAGACAAAGCACCTTGTGCCTAACAATCTTTCCCTTCTTGGGCAGTCTTCACATTGCTACCTGCCAGCAGATGGCTCAGGGGACTCTTGAATCCATAGTCAGCTCTCTTCTATGCTGCCACACAACTAACTCCTTGTAGTTGATCTTGACTTGAATTCTGCCCATGTTTATGGGTTTGGAGAGTGTATGCCTTTACTCCCTGCATTGTGCTGCCTTATTCTCTGACCTGCTTCTAGCTGAGTACACTGTCTCCTCTTGGTTGAGTAAAGTGGCTAAGGGTTGGCTAAAAGTACAGTGGTCACAGCCATAAACCTGTTCCCTGCATGGTTTTAACACCTTTAACTGAAATGTCCAACAGTCAAACTGTCTCAGCTGGCAGGTTTGTCTTCTAAGGCCCATGAAGGACATGGTTTATTTTTTCTCAATCAATGACCAGGCCCCCTTTCAATTCGATCATGAGAATTTTTTCACACTTAGTAAATGTATGACAGGGATAGATGTGTCTCTCTACTTCATTAAAGTTAATACTACCTCCTCACTTTTCATGGATACATCAATGAGGGAAGGAGGAGGGCAGGATTCAAATTCCCTCTCCCTCTACTACAAAGAATAAAAGTCTACTTATGTTAATTCAGCATTTACTAGGTGTGTGACCTTGGCAAATCACTTCATTTTTATGTGCCTTTACTCATCTGACAAAGAATAGGATGGGGTTGACGAGATGATTTTAAAAATCTCTTCAAGTTCAATGAACTATAGGGGTTAAGTGATAAAAATGCAGGTAGCTGACATCATAGATAAGCCCAATACCTCATTTTATCAAATTCTTTAACATTTCTAAGTCTTATCTATAAAATGGGTACGAAAATACACATATTACATACTTTATGAGGTGGTTTGAAAATCAGATGAGATCATGTATATAGTTATTTGTAAACTACAAAGAGTTATGTGAATGTGACTTTTATTAATGTTGACTGTTGATTCAAACACCTTCACCACTTATACTCTCTTGACATAGTCTAGGTTTAAATTAAGATTTTTAGCTGCCATATCATACTGATGTCTCGTATAGGCTGTCTTTGTAAATCCAGTTGTTTTTCTTTCTTTTTTGTTTTTTTTGAGGGAAGGAAAGCAGGGCAGTTGGGGTTAAGTGACTTGCCCAAGGTCACATGGCTAGTAAGTGTTAAGTGTCTGAGGCAAGATTTGAATTCAGGTCCTCCTGACTCCAGGGCCAGTACTCTATTCACTGAGCCACCTAGCCACTCCCCAGTTGTTTTCCAAAGGAACTGGTGGCCTCATCCTGTGCTTATAAAGATGATCTTTTTGAACCCAAATGAAAGATTTTATATTTATCCACAGAAAATTTTATACTTTTAGATTTGCCCTATCCTCTAACCTTATATCTTTTGGTATTTGACTTTGCCAGTGCATTTTATCTCTCTGTTTGGAGTCCACTGAAAATTTGATTTAAGCAAGTGCAAATTTAAGGTAGTATGATAGAATGAAAAGAAAGCTGAGTCTAGAGTCAGAGGACCTGGGTTCAAATCCTGCCTCCAAATCACTTAATCTTTTTGGGTCTCAGGATTTCCTCATCTGGAAAATGAGGGAGCATTCATATTGTCCAGGAGTGAGGTGATAATAGTCTGTCATGAAGTGCTTGTATCAGAATTGAGAAGGGGACATATATGAGAGATTAGAGAAGTAGAAATGACAGGATTTGACAACTGACTGGATATGATGGGGGCCAGTGTGTGTGTGTGTGTGTGTGTGTGTGTGAGAGAGAGAGAGAGAGAGAGAAAGAGAGAGACAGACAGACAGACAGAGAGAGAGAGAGAGGGAGAGAAGGAGGAGTTGAGGAGGATACCTAAGTTGTAAGCCTGCATGACCAGGAGAATAGTGGTGCCTAAACTGTAAAAGGGAAGTTAGAAAGAGGGATGGATTGGGGGGTGGGAATCAGGAAGAGAAGATAATGAATTCCATTTTGAACATTTTGAATTTAAGACATCTCTGAGACATCCAGTTAGAGATGTCCAGTAAATAGGAAGTTAGAGATGTGAAACTGGAGGCCAGGAGAGAAATTAGGGCTAAGTAAGTAGGTTTGAGAGTTATCTGCATATAGATGATAATTGAAACCTTGGGATCTGGATGGGCCTAGGTCTGCTCTAATCAGATCAGAAGCTTTGATCTGCTAGGTTTCTGACCTGGGCCAGTTGACTCTCCTTGAGACTGTCAAATGCTTTGCTGAATCTAAGTATACTTTCTTTCCTCTGACCTATCAGGCTAGTAAAAAAAAAAAGAAAAGATAAAGAAAAAAGAAAAGAAAAAGAAATCAGAGACATCAGCTTTTTTTTTTTTAAACAGGGACCAATCACCATTTTAATGCCAAACTCAATGCTGACACCTGATCATTTTAGCTTATTGCAGCTCAGAATTCTAGGGCTCAAAATCCTCTAGTGTCAGCCTGTTATAAACTCCTGGGCCACTCCTGGGCCACCATGCCCGCCTGTTTACTACCTTTTCAAATTTAATATTCATTTTGTTAAATACACACCATGTAGTCTCAGCTGGTATAGTGAGAGTGTCATGGATTAATTTTTGCCTCAGTTCCAGCAATAATCTGGTCCATAACATTTGTATATTAAGCATTTGTTGATGATTAAGTTCAAAATAAAAAAAAGAAAACTTAAAATTTAGACAGCATATATGTAAAATCTAACACAAGTGCAAATATAATCACTCAGTTAAGACTCTGTTCAAGATAAAAGCAAAGTTAGATCCACCACCCAAATCCACTGTCCTCCTGAAAAGGTCTCCCAGGAAGGAGCTTCCTTCCCACCGCAGGTTCAGAATTGTGGTAGAAGCTGCTGACTCAACAAGGCACCTGAAGATGTTCAATTAGGATGCCACCTACACTTTATCTTAGGCAACAAGCTGTTTGCTTCCTGGGCTGCCGTCCCTCCCTGGAATGTGCCCAGTGCACACACAACAGAAATACCTCTTGGATTGTTTACTTATGCTCCACTAATGGCACATCTGTGCTCTGGAAGAAACTCAAGCCCACACCCAGGCAAGAGCAGAACTGAGAAAGACAACAGGGTTGCAGCAAATTGCATCATTCTTTTTTTTTTTCTTCTGTTTTGTTTTTGAGCATTCTGCCTATATGGGACTCTGGCTTGGCCACTTTAATCCCACTAGCTTCTTTGTCACTTCATTCTAAGAGCACTGAATGCTCCCTAGGAGGAATGGAATGCAGTTAGCATCAAAATAAGCCACATTTATATAGGTTTCCACTGAGGGCTGGGAACTTGGAGACCTAGTCCTGGCTTTTCTCCACTAGCTGGCTGTGCAAGCCTCATTTGATAACCTAAAATTTAAAATGCCGATTTTTGTCCTCCTGACCTGCTTTGAACCTCAAGTGATACAAGAGCCTTTAAAGTACTATGAAAAGTATAAAGACTGAAAAATATAAATTCCTTTGAGAAAAGTGCTGGGAAAATCTACATAAATGTGAGTAATTATTATTCTAATTGAATTCCATTCCTCTAGGCAGCATTGTGTGCCCCTGGTGTGAATAATAACTCAAAATTATGGCAGTGACCTAGGAGCAGAAGGGATAAGCTATTTAAAACTGACTGAGGTAAATGGGCATTTTAACTCCATTTTACACGTAAGCCCACTGAGGCTCAGAGGTGCTTCCTTGCCCCAGGTCACATAACTAGTAAGAGTGAGAACCAAGACTCTGGGTTGTTCCTCCCACCGGGACACTCCATCTCCTGACTGTAGGCATTTTCACTGGCTGTCCTCCGTGCCTAGAATTCTCTGCCTCTTGGCTTCCTTGAAGTCTCAACTAAAATCCTGCCTTTCTGGCCCTCCAATGACTCATCTTCCTGAGTTTAAATCTGGCTTCTGACACTTACTAGATGTGTGACCCTGGGCAAGTCACAACCCTGTTTACCTAAGTTTCCTCAACTATAAAATGAGCTAGAGAAGGAAAATGTAAACCATTCCAGTAACTTTGCTAAGAAAACCTCAAATGGAATCACCAAGAGTCAGTCAGGAAGGACTGAACAACAATTTTACCTTCTCAGCATTTCTCTGATAAAACTCTAGTGACTCCCTGTCACCTCCAGAATCAAATAAAATTTTCTTTGTTTTTCAAAGTCCTTCATCACCTGCCATCTTCCCTTACCCCTTCCAGTATTCTTACATCTTAAACCTCCCACCCCTCCCCCATGGGACACACATACAGAGATCCAATGATGCTGGTCTCTTTGCAGTTCCTCAGACAAGCTTCCACAGGAATTCTAGTGCCCACCCTCTGCTGATTATCACCAATTTAGCTTGTTTACTCACTGATTACTTACCTTGTTTGTGCAGTTGTTTCCCCCATTAGATTGTGAGCTTCTTGAGGGCAGAGATCTTTTGCATCTTTTTTGGTATCTCTGGCACTTAGCACAGTGCCTGATACATTGTAGATGCTTAATAATGTATCTTGTGCAGACATAGGTATCTGCATGTTGTCTTCCTCATTTGATTGTAAGCCTGTAGGAGCAGGGGCTGTTTTTGCCCTTCTTTGTATGCCAGGGGCTTACCTTGGCCTCTCTTTGCATCCCTAGCACGGGGCCTGATACAGAGCAAGTAAATGCTTGTTGATTTGACTTTGAACAGCTTTGGGCCAGTCATAGCACTACAAAGGTTCTATTTGACTTTGTTCTCCAAGCAAGAAAACTGAAAATAAATGAATGAATGTATATGTGTGTGCACACACACACATAAACATAAATTTATTTTTAGTTTTTAACATTCACTTTTGTAAGATTTTGAGTTCTAAATTTTCTCCCCCTCCTCTCCATTTCCCCAAGACAGCAAGCAATCTGATATAGGCTATATGTGTACAATCATATTAAACATATTTCCATATTAGTCATGTTGTGATAAAAGAATTAGAACAAAAGGGAAAAATCATGAGAAATGAAAAAAAAAGAGAGACAAAGTTTGCCTCCATCTGCATTCAAATTCCATAGTTCTTTCTCTGGTTGCGAACAGCATTTTCCATAATGAATTTTTTGGAAATGTCTTAGATCATTGTATTGCTGGGAAGAGCAAAATCTATCAAAGTTGGTCATCACACGGCGATGTCGCTGTTACTGTGTACAGTGTTCTTTCCTGGTTCTGTTGACTTCACTACTCAGCATTGGTTCATGTAAGTCTTTCTAGGTTTGAAAAGATATATATTGAAGACTTAGAAAATGAAGTGGAAATGCTGCTGAGTCTTGGCAATGGCTGTTGGTGGTAAAACAAAGTTTTATAAAAGTAAGAAACTTGTTTTAAAAAAGAGTTCAAGGAGGCAGAGGTCTCATCCTGAGTCTAATTTGATTAGCAAGCCCCTCAGTTGCTGACACCTGAAATCACACCCTGGTGCAAGTTTTAAGAACTTAAAAAAAATGCAAATACAATTGGGGAAGAGTGTCGGTGACATCTCCCAGTGACAGTTAATAAGATGCTTTGTGACACACCTAGAACTCAGGAAAAAGTCAAGAGCCCAGGGCCTTGAAAAGGGAGGAGGGGTTCAGAAGGTACTTAAGAACAAAGAGTGAAATAAGAGATTATCCAGTCCAACCAATTACTTTTACAGGTAAACTCCCCAAAGAGGGAAGTAGTTTAGGGCAAATTCTACCCACCCCTTCAACCTCCTCCCCCAGGCCTATCAAAGCCTTATTTCACATTCCTCCTCTCCAAGAAGGCTTGTGTTCAGGTCCTCTCTTCCACATATACAGTCTGAGTGACCCCCAGCAAGTTTCTTAATCCCTTAGTGCCTTGCAAAGACAGGGCAGAGACTTGAGCTGGTAGAGGAAATTCGCTAAACTAATAAAATCACAGGACCAAGTGCCTATAATAATAGGTAATTAAGAGGCTCAGTGGATGGAGGATTGAATTTGGATCCAGGAAGTTGTGAATTCAAATTCTTAAATCTTTAAGTGTCCTTCTGCCACTTACAGTGTGACCCTGGGCAAATCACTTAACTTTCTGTGCCTCAGTTTCGTCAACTGTAAAATGGAGATAATAGCAGCACCTACCTCCCAGGATTGTAGTGAGGATACAGTAAGATGATATTTGTAAAGGGTTCTGCCAACCTTAAAGACATTAATAATAACGGCTGGCATTTTTAAAGGTTTTCAAAGAGCTTTATACGTGTTGTCTCATTTTACTCCTGTCCCCTTTGTAAAGCCTTGTAACCAAAATAAGCTGCTCCATGGCTCCATGGCTGAGAGACAGCCTTCTTTTCCTTCCAGGCTCAGCTCTGGTGCCACTTCTTCCATGAAACATTTCTTGATCCTCTTGGCTGGAAATATTCCCTTCCTCAAATTTTCTGAGAGCACTTTGCCCTTAGCCCACTCGACTTTATGTTTAATTGCATATCTGTTGTATTGCATTGTATAATTTGTTCTGCTCCAAGAAATAAGTTCCTTGAGTGTTAAGCTGTTTTTTAACCTTTGTACCCCTAATGCCTTGCACATAATAAACATTTAATCAATGTTTGTGGAATTGAATCAAAAGCAGCAGGATTTGGAGCTTGGGGTTGGTGGGGTTGACTCTAAGGGGAACTATTTGCTCTTCTTGGTAACTGTCACCTTAGGTCACGACTGGATGTGTCTGAACTGGCATGTTCCTGTGATGACTGGCTACAGCCTAAAATTATAGGGGAGAAATTTACTAGCTTATTATAGCAGAAAAAGCACTGTTTCTGGAGTATAGGATCTTGGTTCCAGTCCCAAATCTGCTACTTGCTACCTGCGTGCCTCAAGCAAATCTCGTAGTTTCTCTGGACCTCCTTTAGGGAGCTGGATTAGAGCAAATGTTCTTTTTTTTGTGGCACAGACCCCTCTGGCAGACTCTTCAGAATGATGTTTTAAATGCATAGAGTAAGATATGGAGGATTAGAAAAGAAACCAAGTGTTTTGAAATGTAGTTAGGATTTTTTTTAAGTTGGTGAATTCTAGGTTAAGAACCTCTGGCCTGGAGGATCTCTAGGATTCCTTCCAGCTCTAGAATCTATAATCAAATGAGAAATGTGTGTGGTGCTATGTCAAATATCATATGCATGATTAGTAGGTGATGGAGAATTTGACAGTAATTATTCATACTTAGCAGTCTGTCAATAAGTTGGCATTCCAGACCTCTTTACTATAGTGGGATTCGTAATGAGGGAGGGAAGGAGATGCAAATTAAGGGGAACAAGTTGAGTTGCTGATTGACCATTTAGCCTTTTCAAAAATCATTAAAATTTTACATGATTGTACATGTACAACCTGTATCAGATTGGTTACTGTCTCAGGAGGGGGAAAATAAAATATTATTAAAAAGAAACATTAAAAAGTTTTCTTTTTCAGAGAAGCCCCATCAGCTCCCATCTCTATGCTGATGATTCTCAAATCTGCTTATCTATCTCTAACCTCTCTGCTGACCTTCAGTATATCTCTGACTGCCTATTTCACATCTTGAACTGGATGTCCAGTAAACATTTTAAGCCCAACTGGCTCAAAAACAAACTCCTTTTCCCTCCTTCCTCTCCCATCCCAGTCCTCCTCCTTCTAACTTTCCTATTACTGAGGAAGGTATCCCCATTCTCCCAATCATTTTGTCTTTTTCTAGGGTCCCCTCACTCCTTACATTCTTTCTCCACAAACCTATTTCCCAGCAGTTGAAGATGACAAACTTCTCTTCTACCATCCAACTGCAAATGTTATATACATCTTAGACCTGTAACAATCATTCAGTCCTGGAATCTGTCAATAAGAGTGGACTTGCTGGACTTGCTACTTCTTGGTATAAAAATGTAATGGAATATCATTGTACTTTAAGAAATGATGAATATAATGAATACTTATAAGCCTCAGGACAATGCAAGGTAAAGTAAGCAGAAGGAAGAAAAACAATGCACATGATTACAATAAAATAACTGAAGCCCAGTATTATGAAAGTATAATGATCAAGATCAAGACCAAAGAAGAGATATGGGAAAGCATCACCACACCACCACTTTAAGAGGTGGACCACTATGGGTGGGGTACTACAGATAATGTCAGACTGTTTTCATTGTGTTGGTTAGTTTTGCTGAACTGGTTTTCTTTTCTTTTTCTTTACAAATTTTCTCCCCATCTTTCCCCTACCCACCACCCTAAAACAGTGATCCCACTGTATACCCCCTCCCCCAATCAGCTCTCTCCTATATCCTCCCCCATCAGCCCTCTGACTTTCCAGCAGGGCAAGATGGATCTCTTTTCTATTTCTTTTTTGTTAGGATAGTTCTCCAGGAGGGGAAAGGTAAAGGGGAATTTAGATAATGTAAAAACAAAATATATCAATGAAAATTTACTTTAAAAAGGAGTATTCTTTCTTTCTTCCTTCCTTCCTTTCTTTTCCTTCCTTCCTTTCTTCCTTCCTTCCTTTCTTTTTAGGAGTACTGTTTCTTAAAGCCCCAGAAGAAACTAAACTCAAGGTGATGTGCTTCACAGGGATTCAGGCAGTTTCCTTTAAGGAACCATGGCAATCTATTGATACAGATCTCAAACATTGTCCTCTTTGGAACATAGTTTGGGGGTTTTATGGCCCAAACAAACAAATAAATGAATAAACAACAACAACAACAAAACAAACATCATCCGGTGGCTAAACCTCCTAGGACTGAGAGACTCTTTCAATTTGTCTGAGTAGGTAGGTCCTCCAACACAGGCTTTGCTTGAAAAAGGATGTGTCCAATCTTGTACTCTGCCAACATGGCCTTTAAAACTCAGGGTCAGTTCCATGGTGAGATCACACAATTGGGAGATGAAAGTCTGCTTCCAGCTCAAAATCAGTTAAGAAAAGCCCCATATTATTTTGCAAGCATCTATGGATCTCTGTGATACATTAAAGTCTATTCTGATACACCTCATCACCAAGTAGAGGCCAGTGACTCTGGGGACTGGAAGATTATGCCAAAGGGGCACAAGCCCTGGCAGATTTACCAGCTCTCAAAGGCTTTGAGTAAACAGACTATGTCTGTTTCCTGAGGGCCAGCTTCTAAGTATGGCCAGTCAGGTTAGTCAATAAGAATTGATTAAATGCTAACTGTGTGCCAAAAACTGAGCTAAGTTTTATTACAGAGAGATTCAGGACTAATGAATCTGGCCATGGAAACCAATGAAACAAAGAAAAATATGCCATGCAGTGATGAAGTCTCTGACAATGGTACTATGTGAAATAAAAATATAACATGATAATAAGCAAAACCCTTTACAAATACTATCTCATTGTATCCTTGCAATAACCCTGAGATGTAGAAGGGGGGTATTATCCCCGATTTTCAGAAGAGGAAACTGAGGCAAGCAGAAGTCAAGAAGATTTGCTCAGGATCACAGAGTTAGTAAATATATCTGAGGCTGGATTTGATTTCAGGTTTTTCTGACATTGAAGCCCTTTATCCCCAGATCATGATGCTTCTGGGCAAATCTGACTAACCAGTGTCTGCAACCAGAAGGGAAAAGGAGCCTAGAAATTGCTTCATTCAGTAAACCCCTTATTATCTTTGTCAAGTGTAGTCTTATGGCAGCCAAGGGCAATAATCAATTACAATAAAAATTTATTTGTAAAATCTTATGGAAAAAGCTAGAAAATTACAAGTGGTGCCTTTATAAAATGAAGTAACAGGGAAAAGAACTTACAACAAGCTTGGTTAGAGACTTAAATAAATGAGATTTTTTTCAATTATATTTAAAAATCTGGAAGGAAAGCAACAGACAAAAAAAAGGTTTAAAAATTTCTAGAGATTTTTATAATAAATGCCTTTCCCAATCAAAGACAATAGAGCAACCATATCTGACCCTAACAACACAATTCTTAATGTGCCTTATGGACTTCTCTGGTTCTTCTTCATAACCCAGTGCCTTCCTGCCTTTCTAGGCTTATTATATTTTATACACTTCCTCACCATCCCCTGCCTTCCCCCATATTCTATGATCCAAAAGCACAGGCCTATCTGCCGTTGGGCAAACATGACACTCCCTTCTCCTGTAGTGAAGGATGACGTGCATTGTAAACTGTCTCCCTGAAGGCAGTACTTACATCAGTGAGATTTTAGACCCATCAAAGTTTAGTTAAAGACACCAGACACCTTATTTTGGGCAAGAGAGTTGTCATTCTTTTTTTTTTTTTAATAGCTTTAAAAAATTAATTTTATTCTGAACTTAAGAAATAAAACAAGCATTTCCATAACAAAGTAGAATAGAAAAAAAGAAAATTGCATATGAAACTATAAATCTATTATGTAGACCTTGCTTTTCCTTTTAAATATAAATTTATCATGTAACTTTCCTCCTTTCCTGCAATTATATACAACTATGTATAAATATGAAAACTCATACTATACATATTTCTGTTTATCAGTTCTTTCTCTGAATGTGGACAACATCTTCCTTTATAGGTGCTTTGTAGTTAATTTGGGTATTTAAAATAGTCAAAATGGCTTGGTCATTCAAAGTTTTTCTTAAAACAATATTGCTTTTACTATATACAACATTCTCTTAATTCTGCTCATGTCTCTCTCATTATTTCATGCAAGTCTTTCCATGTTTTTTCTCAAATAATCAAGTTCATTATTTCTTATAGCACAGTAGTATTCCATCACAATCCTACACCACAATTTGTTTAACAATTCCCCAAATGATGAGCATCCCTGCAATTTCCAATTCTTTGCCACCACAAGGAGAGCTGATATAAATATTTTAGAACATATAAGTCCTTTTCCTTTTTCCCTAATCACCTTGGGAAACAGACCTAATAGTGGTATTGCAGGGTCAAGATGATACAGTTTTATAACTCTTTGGGTGTAATTCCAGATTGCTCTCCAAAGGAGCTGGATCATTTCACAATTCCACCAAAAGTGTAGTGTCCCAATTTTTTCACTTCCCCTCCAACATTTGTCACTTTCCCCTTCTATCATTTGAGCCAATCTGATAAGTGTAAGATGATATCTCAAGTGTTATTTTAATTCACATTTCTCGAATCAATTGTGATTTAGAGTATTTTTATATGACTATATATAGTTCTGATTTCTTCATCCAAAAATTGCCTCTTCACATCCTTTGAGCTGTCATCCTTTAAGAGATCTGTGGGATACAAAGTTTTCTAGGTGGGCTTAACCACGTCTTGTGGCTATATCCTCAGGCACATCCTAGGCCTTGCCATTAAGCCCTGTTCTCCCTGGTCTAAAGAATGCAGGGACTTTTCATCTGACCTGTCAACAAGTGCTCCTTTAAGTGGCAGAAGGGTCTGTCCTGCTTTTGTATTTGAAGTCCAAGTTCTTAGCAAAGTGTTTAACACAAAATAAGGGCTTAATAAATGCTTTTTCAAATGAGCTCTGTGAATTGCCATGCTGAATATCAACTGTTGCACCCCAGTATCATCATGTGTCTATACATGCTATCTGAGGACTGCACAAGCCAAAAACAGAGGCTCATCACTAGCAGGTGCCATGGTCTCTAGGTATTACATTCTTTGGTCGTGGTGATCAGTGAAACAGACGGCAGTAATTTCTGTATGGCCTCTGCTTTTGCAGTGACAGTGACAGAATGCCAGGAAAGGGAAAAAATATTAAAAATCAGTTTTTAGATTGCTTATAAAGATCAATTAGCTACAATTTTTATTCTACAGAGAAAGCTAGTGTGTTGCTTCTTGGTACTAAAAGGTCAGGGTGACTGTTTTGGTCAATCAACTATTTAAACTCTGTGGCCTAGAACCTGCATCTAATGAAAATTCTCTCTCTCTTATTAGACCATTTAAGATATATAGTACCTCCCTCTGAGTAATTTCCTCAACTTGGCATTTTGAATGTTGCAGGTTGGGTTGGGGGGGTGGGGCACTACTATCCAGTGTTCAAGGTGCTCTTTTGGGTCACATCCTTAAAGCTAAAGGTACAAAAGCCCCTACTAGTGTACTTATTAACAGGTAGACAGTAGATTGAATTAGCTCATGGCAAAGGGACTAAGACAACTTAATAAGAATACATTTACCCCCCAAATCTTGAGGCTCACTCTTTCACAAATATGGACAATACTAGTGGGAGGAGGGGATATATGCATGGTACACACTGCAGGGTTCCCTAGGCCAGTAGTGTCAAATTCAAATAGATGTGGGGGCCACTAAACTGTATATAAGAATCTGTGCAGACTGCATGTTGACTTAGTTTTAAAATGCAATCTTATGTTTTATTGTATTTTCTTTTGCTAGACATTTCCCAATTATTTTAATTTGGTTTAGGTGACACATAGAAGTGCTAGGCCACATGTTGACATCTTTGCCCTAGGTCTATCCATCTCTGTAGCTTAATTCCTAATTACCAATTTTCTTAAATCTATAGCTGACTCTCTTCTCTGCTGCCACTCAACTAAAAGATGCCATGGTTAATGGAATGAGGGAAGAAATAAAATTTCCTCTCCCTTCTCTCCAATCTGTGTGGTCATTCTCTGATGAAGGCCCAAGAGGAAAGGCCAAGGGCCATGTTCTATTAAAGACTAAAAATTCTGCCCCCTTTTCTCATAACTGGCTCTCTTTTTTGCTGCCAAAGATCATATTCCTCAGAGCTGCCTCTCCTGACTACTTAGAGAATATGTCTCACTTTATTTTGAAGGATCCTTCTAATCCAAAGGCTGGTTCCTAATTCCATGAAGAAGAACATCATGCAACCTCAGACACTTAACACAAAAACCAGCCATGTGACCTTGGGCAAGTTACTTAGCCCCAGCTGCCCTACCTTCTCTCTCCTCCAAAAAACAAAACAAAATTTCACATCTTGAGGCAACAAAGTGAAAACTCTTCTTTGCCTTTAGTTTAAGACAGTAGCACTTAGTGGTTCCTGTTGCCTGCCCCTTCTACTACTTCTTCAAGGGGCTGGGGTATCTTGTTCAACTCCTTCTACCTCCACTATAGCTTCATAAATTCAATAGCAAATACATTTAATTAAGGTATTCAATTATGTAAATAACAAGGAAGGGAATCAATTAGTATATATCATATATCAATCATTTATACTGTCAGGGGAGTTATGATATCAGGAAAAGAAAATCATCACTTCAAAACTCAAGGACCCATTAGTATATGTTTAGAATGCAGTGCTATCTGCCTCAAAAGTTTCTTTCCTAGGAGTCTCTCATAACAGAATGGGAAATGGTTGAAATCACTTACCTTAGTGTTAGAGAATATAATTTAGTTGCAACTCCCATGTTTAGTTGCAATTTCACATGTCATTTGCCCGTAGCAGCCCCACTTTAAACCTCCTACCTTGAAGAGGATTTCCTCAGCAGAATCTTCATCTGATGACATTTCCATGTTACAGACTCAAATACAGCCCTCTGGGAAACATTATCCAGAGAATTTCCCACAGTGATTGATGTTCTCTAGGCCCCAACCACTGTGGGAACTGAGGTCCTGGGGATATGGCCTTTTACACTACCCCAGAGGCATGGAAAGACATGAAATTCTGAGGCTTTAGCTAATCAGTAGATCAGTCGACTAGCATTTGTAAGTACTTAACAATGTTCCAGGTACTGCACTGAGTGCTGGGGATACAAAGAAAGGCAAAAGAGTCCTTGCTCTCAGGAGTATTCGTTCTAGTGGAAAAAACAACATACACACAGCTAGATACAGCTATACAAGATTTCTACAGAGTAGATGATCCAAGACGGGAGGACATTGTTATTTGAGGGGCCCAGAAAATGCCTCTTGTAGAAGATGAGGTTTGAGGTGAGTTAGAAGGAAGGTAGAGAAACTAAGAGGTGGAAGTGAGGGGGCAGAGAATTGCAGGCAAGGGGATCAGCCAATGCAAAGGAACAAAGAAAGGAAGGTAGTGATTGTAACTGCAGGTAGGCCAGTATAGCTAGATTACAGAATGCATAGAGAGGAGTAAGGTGCAAGAAGACTGGACAGGTAGGAAGAGGGAAGGTAATAAAGTACTTTAAATGCGGAACAGTTTACATTTGATATTGGAGTTGAAAGGTGTTACTGGAGTTTACAGAGCAGAGGGGTGAAATGGTCACAGACCTATTCTTTATAAAAATCACGTTAGTCGATGAGTAGAGGACAGATTTGGGGCAGCTAGGTGGTGCAATAGATAGAGTGCTGGGCCTGAAGTCAGGGAGACTCATCTCTCTGAGTTCAAGTCTGGCCTCAGACACTTACTACTAGCTGTGTGACCCTGGACAAGTCATTTAACCCTGTTGGCCTCAGTTTCCTTACCTGTAAAAAGAGCGGGAGAAGGTGGCAAACCTCTCCAGTATCTTTGCCAAGAAAACCCCAAATGGGGTCAAGAAGAGTTGGACATGATTGAAATGACTGAACAACAAAATATGGAAGAAGAACAACCAAAGAAGCCTGAGGAGATAAGACAGATAATAGGAAAATCAGGAGAGAGCAGTGTTACAAAAATCAAGAGAACTTCTAGGAGGAGATGGTGACTAACCCATAATATCAAATGTTGCAAGAGAGGTTAAGAGGCATGAAGATTGAGAAAAGATGATTAGATTTGGCAATTAAGAGATCAGTAACAACTTTGGAAAGGGCATTTTCAGTTGAATTATGAGAAGTCAAATTTCAGAGAATTTGGAATGGAGAGGGGAGGAAATGGAAGCACCAGTTGTAGATGGTTTTCTCAAGGAGTTTAGCAGAGAGGTAAGAGATATATGATGATAGCTAGCCAGGATAGCAAATAGATTTTTTTTTTTGGAGGGCAATTGGAGTTAAGTGACTTGCCCAAAGTCACACGGCTAGTAAGTGTGTCAAGTGTCTGAGGTTGGATTTGAACTCAGGTCCTCCTGACAACCACCTCTTCATCTGAAAGCAGGGTGAAGGATAAGAGAATGGAGAAAGAACAACAAAACTGAATGCTGCAAAATTATAATGACCAAGTCTAGTTCCTGAGAAGAGCTAAGATACTTCTCAACCTTCCTTTCTTAGCAGAGGTGTGTGACTAAGCATGTGGGAAAAGCACATAAATGTCTGACTTTGTTAATATGTTAACTAGTTTTGCTAAACATTAAAAAAAATTTTTTTTCATTTTTTTCTTCCTCTTCTTTCTTCTTTAACAGTGGCTGGGAGTTGGAGATGTTTGGCTGAAGAAGAAAACTATCTGCTCCCTCCTTATGATTCCTACTCTTGTGTGGGCAAAACCACTTTTTCCCAACTCTCCCTTCAGAGGTCCTAGGGAGTATTTGCTTTTAGTTGCCACTCCATTTTGGAGGATTACAGGGAAAAGGATGGTCTTTTAATCTACCTGAGAAAGAAACATTTCCAGAGGCTGACTTCCTCAGAGGAGTTTAGAAAAAAGGCTTCTCCATACCAAGTCTCCTTCCCACCAAATACCAACTTAGTTCATTTACTGCAGAGGTTCAGAGTAATCTGGGATACTTTGCTTTGGGGGAAGTTCATAATATACTTTCAATAAAAAACCCTTTGGTTTATGTCAAGGCCTAAGCCAGATACCCCTACAATCTGGAAAGAGAATTTCCTTCTTTGTGTCCCAGAACAACTGTAGTCAATCCTAGATCGTTTCCTTTTAACCCCCCACAGATTGATAAATTAGAGAAACTGTTTTCTTTTTTGAGAACACTTGGCCAAAACAGAAATAGATCAGACTGTTTGAAAGAAATAAGGAACAGGAAGTAGACTCTGGGAGAGAGCTGGCACTAAGTAAAAAAAGATGGTAGGGTGAGAATTTCCACATTGTGGTCCCCAGTAGATAGGGAGCAGCTTACAATCTTTATCCTCTTACTCTCATTCTCTCTTAAAAATTCAAGGTCATAGCAACAGCCTTTCACAATCAGGTGATCTCCATTCATCCTTGTCCTGACCAAATTACATTTTCTCTTCACCCCTAGTGCCTTTTGCCTCTTGTGAGATTTATGATCTACTTTCTGTGATGAGGGGAGAGGGAACCTTTCTTTTCCTGAGGCAGTCACAACCCTCAAGTATTCTAAGAGTAGAATACACCAGTGATTTCTGTTTTCCTTGAGTTTTCATCTCAGTTGTATTTCAATGCCTTGGGTAGAAGAGTAAGGAACATGTGGGGAGCATCTATATTCATACATATATGTATAGCTACATTACATATACAATGGATGACTCGCTGGAAGGAGGTTCGGGAAGGGATACCAGTATAAAAGCAAAACATTTTTGAATGATATAATTGCTGTTCAGCGTTGGTGATTTTTGAAAGATCACGAACAATTGGATGGTGCTATATGACTAAAGAAAAGCCAATATTCCAATTTCCCAAAGAGAGAGGAAAGTGAAATCTTTAGACTGGTGAGCTTAATTAACTTCAATTCCTGAAAAGATTTTGGAAAGCATTATTAAAGGGATGATTTGTGAAGGAGAAGTGGTGATCACTAAGTTAACAGCCCAGCTTCCTAAAAAAGCAGGTCATAAGAGAATTACTGCATTTCCTTATTTGGCAGGTTTACCAGGCTGGTAAAACTTACACATTTTATGATAATAATTGACATTTATATAACATTTTAAGAATTGTGAAGGATCTTACTTATACAAAATCACTGTGAAGCAAATATAAGTATCATCCTTACTTTACAAACAGGGAAACTAAGGCCCAGATGGAGCTTGTTTCAGAGATGAGATTCAAACTCAGCTCTATCTTGACTTCAAGTGAAGCACTCTTTGTACTACATTACTCTGTCTGTCCCTATGGATCAGGGGTACACTGCAGACAATATATTGTGAGATTCCAGTCACACATCAGAAAAAACCTCTTCATGCTTGATGACAGGATAGCATAGTAGATTCAAAAGTGGGTGAATGACCAGCTTGAAAAAGTAACTGATCAACATGGTCATACCTGGCTTTTTGTAGCAGGTAAATTCATAACCACGTAACCCCTGATGTCAGGATAATGAGTACATGAAGAACAGAAAACAGTTTCTTAGAGCTAGGATCTTTCCTCTCCTCCCACCTCCACTCCTCTTTATTATTTCAAAAGGTCTTTTGTTTTTTACAAGTTATTTCTGAATATATTTCAAAAATGTCAAAACTGACAAATATATTGAGGTTATTTGACAATCTATGTAATGTCCTATATAGCCACAGTCCCTTCCCTCTTCTAAGAGGTCAAGCTTAGCCATAATTACAGTACAGTTTCTTTCTTTGGTTCTTTCAAATTACATCACTGTAGTCATTGTGTATAGTTTTCCTGGTTTTACTTCTTTATGTTTCTGTTCATATAAACTTTCTCATGCTTCTCTAAAATTTTCAGTTCATTGTTTCACACAGGGCAGTAATATTCCAATGCATTAATGTGCCACAATCTGTTTAGTATTTCCCAATAAATTGACATTTATCTTTTTTTTTTTCCTACTACAAAAAGTGCTGCCATGACTCTTTGGTGTATATATATGCGCCCCACCCCCCCTTTTAAAAAATCTTCTTGGCGGTATGTCCAGCAGTGATACCGCTAGGTTAAAAAGTCTGAACATTTAAGCACATATTAAAAAGCACGATTTCAAAAATAGCCAGACCATTTCACAGCTCCTGCGACAATGTATTGTGTACCTAATTTTCCAGAGCTCCTCCAATATATGTGTAGCATTACCTAGCTTTTAAGAACTTGCCCTCTACTGGAAGAATATTATGCACAGGGGTGTGGGTGTGGGTGCGGGGTGAGAAGAGAACCCAGACCTAACTCCCTGTACACAAATCAGTAAAGTCTGTAAGTTTGTTTGTTTGTTTTTGCTTTTTGGAGGGGAGAATGCAGGGCATTGGGATTAAGTGACTTGCCCAAGGTCACACGAATAGTAAGTGTTAAGCATATGAGGCCAGATTTGAACTCAGGTCCTCCTGACTCCAGGGCTGGTGCTCTATTCACTGTACCACCTAGCCGCCCCTAAAGTCTTTAAGTCTTAAAGCAAGACTTGGGAGTCTCAAGAATTGGCTGGGACACTAAGAGGTTAGCTGTGACTTGCTTGTGATCACACAGCCACTGTCATTCACTAAGCCAGAGAAGACAAAAGTCTTCCCGAGGCTTAAGAACTCTGATCAATGCAATGGACCATCCAGGATTCCAGGGGACCGATGACTGATACATGTTAACCAATTCCTGACAGTGATGATGACTGAAGATATAGAATGAAATGCATTTTAGACATGGCTAATGTGGAAATGCGTTTTACTTGACTATGCATATGATACAAGTTTTTTTCCCCCCTTCTCCCACCCTCCCACCCAAGATCAGCCTGTTTACTACTACTTCATTCCTTCTCACACAACACATACATAGAGAATCACAGAAGTATAGAGAAGCACAAAAGAAGTTTCAAAAGGTAGAGTACTGAAATCTGGAGGCTCAGGAAAAGGTCCCATATAAGATGTGACAAATGAAAGGTGCTTTCAAGGGATCCCAAAGGTGGAAGAAAAGGAAGGCATCTTTTGTTTTTTAAACAGGTAGTCTTACAGAGTTCATTCCTCCTCTACTAGTTCAGCTCTTCTATCAGTCCACAATGAATGTCCAGCTATGGGTGTTAATGTCACTTCTTTCTCCCCTGAACTACTTCCCTGACTTCTCCACAGAGCCCAGTCTAGGAGAGATCAAGGTTCTCTGAATGCAAACAGCATAGAGTAATGGAGAGAGCTTGCTGTTGTGCAGTTATGTCCTCACTCTTTGTGACCTCATTTGGGGTTTTCTTGGCAGATACTAGAGTGGTTTGCCATTCCCTTCTCCAGGTCATTTTACAGATGAAGAACTGAGGCAAACAGGGTTAAATGACTTGCCCAGGGTCACACAAGTAGTAAGTGTTTGAGGCCAAATTTGAACTCAGGGTGAGGAAGGAAATGAGCAGGGAAAGGGCACTACCTGTGCAGAGGCAGGAAGATCAGAGATGTCATGTATAGGGAACAGTTAGCTGGTCAGTTTGTCTACAATGGAGAAGATAGGAATGACAGTAATACAAAATAAGACTGGAAAGATAAGTGGAGACCATATTGCAAAGGTCCTTAAGTCCCAGGCTAAGGATTTTGCATTTTATCCTGGGGGAGATGGGGAACCATTCAAGATTTTTTTGAGTACAAGAGTGACATGGTCAGATCTGTCCTTTAGTAATATCAATTCCTCCATTAGAGGAGGAATTGGTTAGAAGAGAGACCAATTAGGGGGCTATTGAAGAACAAAAATGAGAGGTGGCAATTGGAATGGTATACAGGAGTGACCAGAGATTATGGAGGTGGAATCAACAAACTTTGGCAAAAATGACTGGATATGCAAGGTGAGAAAAAGAGGCAAGAATGATGCCAGGACTGTTGCAAACCTGAATTATGTAGAAAGACAGTGGTACCTTCAACAGAAAAGGAAATCTGGAGAAAAGATGGGTTTAAGGGTAAAAAATTAGACACTCATTAAACCAATGCAATCTGGTGAGGCCATCAAAGTAGTGAGTAGAGAGAAAAGAGGGCCTAGAACAGAGCCCTGAGGGGTTACCAAACTCAAGTGGATGGGAGGATGATGACTGAGCAAAGGAAATTGAGGATCAGAAAGGCAGGAGAACCAAGAGGAAAAAAACAATCATTGAAGCCAAGGGAGGAGTGTATACAAAGGGAAGGGAAAAAATTTTTATTAAGTACCTACTATGTGCCAAGACAGTATAGTAGGTGCTTACAAATCTCTTGATCCTCACAACAACCCTGGGAGATAGATGCTATTATTATCTCCGTTTTTTAGTTAAGCAAATTCAGGCACAGAGGTGACTTGACCAAGGTCACACAGCTAGTGTTTGAAGTCTAGACTCTAGACCCAGTGTTCTATCTACTGCGCTACCTAGTAGCCTCTAGGCAGAAAGGGGTAGTTATCAGAGCCATAAGCTGAAGAAATGTCAAGCAGAATACAAACTGAGGAAAAAGTAACTGGATTTAGGATGCAAAAGATTTTTTAAAATAGTACTTTCCCTCCACTTACACATCTAGTTTTTAGCATTTTTACAAGATTTTGAATTCCAAATTTTTCTCCCTCCCTTCTTCCCCTTCCCAACAGAGATAGGCAATTTGATATAGGCTACATATGTGCTATCATATAAAATGTATTTCCATAGGGGTGGCTAGGTGGCACAGTGAATAGAGCACTGGGCCTGGAGTCAGGAGGACCTGAGTTCAAATCTGCCTTAGATGCCTGACATACTAGCCATGTGACTTTGGGCAAGTCACTTAACCCCAACTGCCCTAAAAAAAATTGTATTTCCTTGTCACCATAACTTTCTATGGTCAGATTCTTTTTTTATTCATCTTTTTTTTTTCATCCTTTCTTTTAAATTTGAGCTCTGTTCCTGGGGTGGAAGGGGCACTGTTTCAGGCTTCTTGTGCCAGTGGTTGCAAGCCCTGACTGTTTACCTGGTACTGCACTGATGTTGCCCTCAGGCACATGGGGGACCCTCATGTCTTAGACTGTGCTGAGGTGAGGTGTCTGGCAGCTCACGTGGTGCTGATGTCTGGCATGGGCTGAGGCTGGTGGGGTGTTTCTGTTATTTCTCCACATTGAAGCACATGGTGGTGGCCTTGTGCTGGCAGCTGTTAGGGTTGGTGGCTACCTGTTTGCCTGGGGTTGTATTGAATGAAGGACATGGTGCTGGCCACTGGAGGTTGCCAGTTCTCCCAGGGCTATACTGAAGCATAGCGCTGGAACTGGTGTCAGTGCACATCGGATCAGGATCTCCCCCGGAGGGATTACCACTCACTTGCTGCAGGGCTTCCTCTCCTGGGCTGCACTCTCCTTTTACACAAGTGAAATAGACCTTTCCTTCTAATCTTCCACATTTCTTGGGCTAAAAGATTGTTTTGTCCTGTCTTTTTGCTGGTTCAGCTATTCCAGGACTTGTTTTGGAGCACTATTTTATGGTTGTTTGGAGGTGAATATGAGTTACTGCGATTTATTGCTTATTCTGTCATCTTGGCTTCTCGAAGTCCTCAATGCAAAAGATGTTAGGCAACTTCTGTGGGTCCAACCCAGGTTTCTCCTGACTCCAAGTTCAGCACTCTAGAACAGTATCATATTATCTAAGTTTCTTTTCAACTCTAAACTATTATGATCATTTAGTCCATTACCCTCATTATTTTACAAAGAGACTAGGGCCCAGAGAGATTACATTGACTTGACAAAGGTTAGAGTTAATGGAAAAGGCATTAGAGGATTCCCCCCATTGAAACACTAATGACAGTCAATATCATTAGGCCCATCAGTAGTCAAAAAGGAACCACCTATAGTTAGTCACTTTCATGTGCTTACAAAGCTCTTAAGTAGTGTAGGACAAGTGACTGACCCGATTACTTCCTTATGAGGATAACATACACATTAATTACTGGATGGATTATCATCTTTTATAAATTATAAATCCTTTTAGGCAAGATTTATTGCATAACTGGAGTTTCAAATTATAGCAATAAAAACTTGGCACTTATTAGATATTGTAAGACAACATTTCTGTTATCTCTCGGAACAAATCTCTACTTTTATAACCATCTTTTAGCTCAAATCCAGCAAATCCCACTCTCTTGGATCTATACACATAAAAGATAATCCTATCAAATTTACACTGTAACCTCTGCCGTGAGATTACACAATCTTGGAGCTAGTAAGAAAGGGAAGTCTAGGTGCATAGGTCAACTTGTCCAACAATTCCTTCTCATACAAAACCCCCAAAATAGAAAGCACTCGATTCCTCTATCTGCAAATGTTTCCTCACGTTCTACTTAAAGAAAAAATGACTTCTTTTCAAGGAGTATGGTGTAAGAATAGCTGACATTTACTTATATAATTTACAACCATTAAATCATTTGATCCTCAACCCTGTGTAGTATGTTCATCGGGTATTATAATCCCTATTTTACTGAAGAAACTAAGGCTCAAAGGGGTTGGGTCTTGCCCATGTTTATTCATAAAGACAGCAAGTGCCAGAGATGGAATTTGAACTCACATTTCTCCTGACTCTGCATATACATACTATTCTTTCCACTAGACAACACCACATCCAATATGTAACGTACAACGTGGAGTACAGGATGGAGTCAGGAGACCTGTGTTGCAACTTCATCTTTTACCAACTCATCGTTAGCATTTATTTGCCAAGAAGTTTGCCTAGTTAAATTTATGATCAAAAGGAAATCAGAGACATGCCTGAACATAACATTTTGAGCAAATTTTTCTTGGTGGTCTGCTTGAATTAGAGGGTAGGACAGAAATTCTACTAATTTCAAAATTTAAGGGTAAAAGGTAGTTTTGTAGAGTAGAATGTTCTCCCCCTTTAAAAGGAACGTTTAACGGTAATTGGCGGGGGGGAAATAGAAGTTTTAAAAGCTATGCAAACTATCAATAACTACATGGGGAAATGTTCCAAATCACTCATAATAAAAGAATCAGGAAAATTAAAACTTAGATTTCATCTCATGCTTGTTAAAGAAATAAAAAATGGAAATGGCCAGTGTTGGAGGAACTGTGGGAAATCAGGTACATAGCGGTAATACAATTCAATAAATGAAAATTTACTAGTTATATATGTATGTGTGTGGATGTATATATATATACATATATGAGACACAGAGATTTTGCTACTGAGACTGGCCTGATAGAAGAGGTAAATGACAGAAATACCAATCTCACACATACCAAAATGGATAGCAGCATTCTTTATAGTAACAAAAAAACCCCCCTGTAAACAATGTAGGTATACTTCAATGGGAGAATGGATGAAATGTAGATAAACAAAATAGAATATTGCTTTGCCCTAAGATAAATGATGGATTAAGAGAAACATAGGAAAACGTCTTGCATAACTGTTTTCATTACAATAACAGGGCTTTATGGAGGGGAGAGGGAAATAGTATTGGCAAGTCAGAGTGATGCAAAAAAAATATAAAAAGCACAAATAAACATTTGTTTAAACAAACAAAAAGGTACCAAAATGAGATGCCCAAGGTATTTTGGGGAAATCGAAGACTTTAGGATAGCACTGGCAACTGGGCATCAAAGTTGATACTCACACTTTCCTCCCCATTTTTAACTCTGCTTAAGAACAGAACATCTCTCTCTACTCTTTCTCTTGTAAGGTTAAAAAATAATATGGAATGAAACTTGTTCCAATTTTATTTTTTAAAACAGCACTTAACGAAGAGAGGTAGTGAATAGGGGACTGGACATGAGGTCCCTTCAAGCTCTAAATTGATGGCCCTATCAAAAACAACTGAAATTAATGAGTTGTTTTTTTTTTTTTAAGTCATCCACCTAACCTGTGTCTCTTCTCCCTTAACTGACCCTTTCTTTGTAGGCTGATTAAACAAAGAACCAAAGGTGTTGGGAAAACCCAAGAAAAAGTCTAAATTTAACTCAACAAGCATTATTTACACCCAGAAGGATCAGAATTTAGCCATAACTTGAAGGACCAAGCTGAGCTGTCATAATGCATTTTTTAGTTCATGCAGCAAAGAAACAGGACTACATTTTTTTTTAAAATCAACTGACTGTGGTTTTTCTAGTGTTTATCAACCATATGTAAAACATTAGAGATACAAAATTAAAAAAAAAACTAAACTCCTCCCCCTGCCCTCAAATGAAAGACCACTGTCCCTTCCTTTCAAGGAGTGTGCAATTTCTTTTGGAATATTTAAAAATCAGGCCTATTTCCGGAAAGACAACTGGAGTTCTAAATCAGATAACTTAGCTGGAATTCTGGGCTCAATACTTAGTGGTTGTTTCCCTGGGTAACTTATGAATCATTTAATAAACACTAAATATCTAACATATGCCAGGGTGCTATGAATACAAAGACAAAAATGTTTCGAATAGTTATACCTGTTTCCCCAAATCTAAAATCTGAAAACTCATACCTCACAGAACTGAAAAAAGTATTTTGCAGATTATGAAATACTATGGACATGAGTTTTATAGTAACAGATTCCCATTTGGCCCCGGACAGTGTAGACATGGGTAGTAGGTACTTCAAATTAAAAAAAAAATCCATGAGACGACAGTCAAGTGGCCAGTTCCCCTTAGAATAACTTGTGTTTTAAGTCTTGTTATACATGCCTGCTGGGGATCATGGGAGTAAGTCATATGCCCTTTTCCAGGTAACTCTCTCAAGAAGTTTTATGTACCTAAATTTTTTTTTCTAATTATTTCAATGTAACTGGCTTCCTTTGTAATATTATTTTATGCATTTAGCCAGCCTCCCAAAGAGACAAAAACTTTTGCTTTTAAGATTATACTTTACGTAGGGCAGCTAGGTGGCCCAGTGAATAGAGCACCAGCCCTGGAGTCTGGTAGACCTGAATTCAAATTCGGCCTTAGATACCAAACACTTACTACCCGTGTGACCTTGGGAAAATCACTTAACCCCAAACTGCACTGCCTTCCCCCCTCCAAAAAGAAAAAAGATTATACTTTACTTATGAGTTGACAATTTTGAGTTTCCATACCTTCCTTAGACAAAATCATTTTAAAGATGAAATGAGGTTTTAAAAAACCAAGATGGTTCTTGTTCTCTCTCCCAACACCCAGAAAGACAAGTAATAGCAGGAAGAGTTCCTACAGGGCATGGACTGTATAATACCTTTCACACACAGTAAGCAGTAAGCATTTAACGGAACAGGTTAAAAGCAAACTCAGAAAAATCTGACTTTAACCTTTTGACAAATTTTTCTTGATACTAAACACCTGAATTTAAGGAGTATTAGTAGGAAGAAGCCACGTTAAAATTAAACTAGTTAATATTGGATTATTCCAATCCATTAGTAATCCATGGCACCAGTGTGCCTCCCCATCCTCCCCTGCTCCTTTCCCCTAAAATCAGCTACCCTGTCTTGTGATTCCCTAAGTATCATCTATGAGTTTATTTCCTCACATAAACCCTGAGCAAAGGAAAAGTTAATATTCTAAATATCATTAGTTTATTTATGTGACTTGTTAGAACTATAACACCTAGGAGAGAATGATTTGCAACATAGTCTAAAAAAATGTCAAATGCTTTTCAATCATGGAGTTAATTTCAGCAAATCTGTATTATATTCTTTAACAAGAAGTAGTGGAAAGCACCACCTTGTCTACCTCTGCATTAGAAGCCCCAACTCCTAACTATTCTTAATCTTCAAGGAAGGTGTACCCTTAACAACTATACACAATACCAATGATCCCCAAACACCAGAAATGGCAATTTTGCTTTATGGACAACTCTGTGTTCATTTCCTATTAGAATTGTTACTGTTTTTATTTTAGGCATTAAATCATTACCATTTAGTGGATGGAAAACAAGGCTCATTTTAAAAGTGATTTTTACAAATGGTTAGCATCTTCAAAACATTTGGTAGCTTGTCAGCTATTCCTACCTTCTCCCCAACTCCACTCTAGAAACTACAGAAAACCCATGTTTTTCTAAATGTGGTCTCTAGCTTCCATACTTCAGCATAGATGATTCATGAGCAACTCAAATCCCTACCCTATTCCAGTCTTGTTTTATTTATATCATTATTTAATATATCTTTATTCCCCACCTCTTAGAGAAAGAATATCAAGTAAAAAGTATGACACGTTATGTTTTCTAATCTTGGCCTTCTGATTAGAAAAGATTTAGGTATCTTTGCATTCAAATGTGGAAATATTTGCAATTCATTTACCAGTTCCATTTCAGTTTCATATACATAAAAGTTTTCTAGTCCATTAAAAATCAGTTTGTAATCTTTAATCTGAATGCACTGCCATTTGTCAGCTTGCCTATTATTTTGATTTGAGTGGACCCCAAAACTGGGAAAGCCTTTTTCTGGGGACTGTGCAGCCTGTAAGTGGAGAGGCAGCTAAATTTTTCCCTCCTATGGTTCTATTTAATACATATTAAAATTCATACAAACATGCCAGGCTGTGTGGTACTTTCTACTGTGTTGGAGGATAATATAAACATAATCCTATTAATCTCTACATTTTTAACAAATTTCTTATTTCTTAACAAACTATGTTCATAGAAGTTTCTTAGTTTTGATTGGAATTGAATTGTTTAATACAGCTCCAAACTGGTACAGTGGGAAAGGCATTGGACTTGGGAGTCAGGTTCAAATGGGTTCAAATTTTGGCTGCTGCAAGAGTTGCGTGACCATGGGCAAGTAATTTAACTTCTCTGGGAGCTAAACATTTGTATCACTGTATAAGGACATTGTAAAGAGTGTACTTAAAAAATCTTAATGCATTATATACTTTTGAAATGTTATATGCTTTTAAGATCTTAGTCACAAAGCAAATGTTTTCATTTAAGAGTTATAGGGTCCTAATTTTAAAAGACTAGGATTATCTGAGAGTAAAAAAGAAAAAAAAAGTTGCTTATTTTTATCTTCCTTACTTTAGGTATTAGTTACAAAGCATCCCAGTTCTATGTGATATATTAATGGTTTAAGGAGGGGTTTAAACCATTAAGTCAAACATTACCATTGACGTAAATTTGGCACATCTACATGCAAAACTTAAGGAATTAAAATACTCCTTTTTATAATCTCCTGTCCTCATATTTAGCTTCTTTTGTGCATTACTGTGCAGGACCTAATCTCAAAGGTGAAGAACAAGTAAACATTACTAGTTTACAGGGGAGAGTCTTAAGCAAAAACTCAGAGCATTTAGACATTGTATTTCCTAAGTGCTTCTTAACCCTAGCATACTTTGTACACTATTCCTCCCTCACAGCAACTGAAAAATCAGTTGGTATTATAATAATAATGATGGAACAAGTGTTTGTTATGTCTTCCTCTCCTAGTCTGGGCTCTCAATAATCCCTTCTCTCCCTCCCCTAAGTGCTTCATAGTAGAGAATTACTTTAAATCAGGCTCAGCATTCTTTTTTTTGCCTTTTTCTTTTTTGGAGGGCAGTTGGGGTTAAGTAACTTGCCCAAGGTCACATGGCTTGTAAGTGCTAAGTGTCTGAGGCTGGATTTGAACTGAGCTCCTCCTGACTCCAGGGCCAGTGCTCTGTTCATTGCACCACCTAGTCGCCCCCAGGCTCAGTATTCTTGATGAAATAATACTCTTTTTTGGGGGGTGAGGGGTTTTAAAAAAAAGTGTAGTATACTGGAAAGAATTAGGAGGTTCCAAATTCCAACTCTTTACTAGCCATGTGACCTTGGATAAACTACATGATGAACCCCAGTTTTCTAATCTGTAAAATGGGAATATGTGAATTACTTACCTGATTAGGTTGAGAATGAACAAGAAAATGTATGCAAAACACAACATAAACCAACATATAGAAATACAAGCTATTACAGTTTTAATTTTAAAAAAAATCCCTTTAGATGGTAAAAGTAAAATTTCTGGACCAATTTTATTACAATGGCATCCATCCCTCGCATTTTGTAGAAAGGGTAGAAAAGTTCTCTGTGTTTTAAAGTTTGGTCAACTTTTGTATATGCGCATTGCTAATTATCTCTTTTAAGTGGTGGTCTAGGTTCCTCAACCTTGTGAAAGGATGAGGCATACAGTACCTGACTGAATTTCAAAATGGTTCCCTGCCCCATGAAATGCAAGATCAGACTTACTGGATTTTCTAGTTGTAAAATGGAAGCTTCCAGGATAAAATGTTAAAGTTCATGTGAAGACAATGAAATCCTCACCATGTAGAAAACAGAAGTTAACAAAAAAGGGGCTTTAAAAATGCATTCTGCTGTGTGACCTTGGGTAAGTCACTTAACTCCAATTGCCTTGCCTTCCTCCCTCCAAAATAAAAAAAAGAAAACAGAAAAAGTGCATTCCATCTAAACTAACGTGAAATTATTAGAAAATATCTAGGAATTATGTAAGTCTTATGTTTCTCTTGGGTAATCGTAAAATAGCAAAACCAGCAGTAGCTGGTTTTAGTCTACTCTATCCATATGGTCTACAGCATATATGTTCTACATGGCATGTACTTTTAAGAAGAGCATTTGTCAAACTATTATAAATTAACTTTATGGCAGTCACACAATAACAATTTCCACATTCAAAGTTGTTTTTTCTAAAATTAACACTTAAAAGTTTTGAAACCACCTTTTCTTTTTCTTTTAAAAATAACGTAGCGATTCCTCTCAATATTACCAGTTGAATTTTACTGTAAGAGCACTTTTCAGTCACAAAAATTTTCAGTGGATGCTTGGCAAATTAAGTACACTTTTTATTTAGTTTGGGGATTTTACTGAATATTAGCTTAAGAAAGGTGTAAACAAGTGTAGACAATAACTTTCTCATAACTTTGCAAAAACACTATCATTCAAAAAAGTAATTGAATGGCCTTAAAAATCAGTTCACCTCACTAAAAATGTCCCCTCAAATGGCAGTAAAAGGAATAGTCAAATTTTGGTACCAGTGAAGAAAGGTATAAAGGTATAGCACCACTATTGTACACTAAAAATAGCTATGGTACAAAAGGACTGAAGTGTTTTTTTTTAAGGGAAGAATCCGTAAAAGAAAATTTACATTTGGTAATAAATGTGTTATGCTACTTCAAATTGCCAATGACAAGATGAAACCAGCAAGGAGAATACATTCAAGTTAATGGAAACAAGTCTTTATTAAGTAACTTTTAATATCAGAAAAATAAAACTCTTATAATTCTCTTTACAGCAAATATATAATATCAGTGCTTTGGCCATCTTCAGTTAAAGGCCCTTTATCATAAAATATATGGTTTTTAAACTTTACTCAAATTGAATTTATAATCCCTATGACCTCCCTACATATACATAACAAAAAAGTGTAGTAAAATTAGCAAATACTAAACTATATTGATAGTTTCATCATTCTTAGTTTGTAGTTTATAGAAATGGTACACGCACCTAATATATGTCGATTCCTTGGCTTATTAGTTGCAGTGTACGATGCAATAAAATACAAAATACATGCTTGGTGAACATTCGTTCATATCTACAAGAGGGCAGCTAAAGATTAGGCTTCAATACTGACATTTAACTATCCTACAAGCAATTAGCATTAAAGGTATGCATTACATCATAATATGCCATCAAGGCAACTTTTATACTGAAAAAATCAAAATAAAAACCGTTATTTGTAAACTTTTATACGAAATGTAACTCTTCAAGTGGAAATAAAAAATAAAATTTATTTACTAGTTCAATACACATAGGATTTCATTTTTTTTTTTGTTATACTGAGAAAAAAAGCTTTTGCGCCTTGGGAAAATAATGCTTCAAAAATAATTAGTAGAAAAATCCACTGGGATACTGTTTTGTCCTTTTTGATGCCAACACAGATTTGGGATCGTACTGAGGATGATGAAGTTAAAGACATCCACAGGTTGAAATGTAAAAGCTCATTTTAAAGAAATCTTTCCTTATGATTGGAAATAGTTTTGAAATGAAGTAAACTGATTGCAGGTTATTGTCACAGCTGCTTTTTGTGTATTATACTCAGGGTACTGTTTATCCCTCCCATTCCCCCCCTTTTGATTACTAAAAATAAAATATATTTATAATGTGCAAGACAAATATGGATTGAACATAAAAATGTTTCACATTTAGATCTATATACTCTCTAAAAGTAATTAATAATAGCTTGATCGGACTAATGAATGGAATGTTAGCATCCTCACTATTAGCCAAAATATGTGCACCCCAAAGCTCTTAGTGAAATGAGAAAAATCCAAACAGATTTTTCTATATTACATTAAGAGAAACAATGGGTAGGAATTCACAATTGAGACAAATCCATTCCTGATCCTCTGATCACACCATCCACAAGAACTCTGGGCGAGATGAAGGTCAATGCAGCAGTTTTCTTCCCAAATTATTAACAGTGATCTATTCAACTGCCACCAGCCCTATCCATTCCAATAAGTCAAAACTATGCATTAAAAAGTTACTTGCAATCCTGCAGAATTAGGCATAAGTTGTTGTAAAATAAAAAACCTGTTTTTCAAAACTGGCAGTGTAAAGAAGGCAGCACTGGAAGTGTCTGATATATCAGTAATGCCAAGTACCCTCCATAAACGTTTAATATGGTTAGGCTACGGGACTTAACGCCTTCAAATATTGGAAGTCACAACTTCTCTCTATGTTATGAAAGCTGAGCTGAACTCAACTTTTAATCAATCTTATGTGAGCTATGTCTCTGTTTATTAGAAAGTAATTAAAACCAAACTAGTAGACAGAGACCACCTAGGTTTAGTGTTACCATAGCAGCCTTTTAGAAAATACAAGTTTACTAACAACTTTAGCCTAATCCCAATAAAGCCTGATAACAGTCATAAGAATTCATTAGGAAGTTTACTGGGGGTACCATTATACCCATGCTTTTAAGAGTCCATATAGAGATATAATATTATGTATATATATATATTTAAGAGTGAATTTGGATTGCCTGAGTAACAGCTGTCTGGCAAACTGGACATGATGGCGTTCTCTTTTCACAGATCTTGTTGGCACATTCCATGCAGAAGAGGTTGTGGCCACATGGAACTAGGGCAGCAATAACTTCATTCTCAAAGCAGATCACACAGTCGTGCTTTCGTCTTGATTCTGGAGGTGAACTAGACGTGGAACCACCATTGGAAGAGGAGTAACTGTTGGTACCATTAGAAAAGGCAGGGATATATATTGGAAGGCCAACATGGTTGCCTGTACTAGGCGGGTCACTCCTAACCCTCCGAGCTAGTGGATGTTCTATGCCTTCAGGAAATGTGGGAGAGAGTCGAGGAGTTGATGGCTGACTTCCTCTACGCTGAGTCTTCATGTTACCAGAAGGGTCGCCACCAAAACCAGAGAGTGGGTTTACTGGTTCAAAAGGAGTCCAGATAGTTTGGGAGGATGTTGGTAAAGAGTCAAAGGCAGGAGAATCAACTGCAAGATCTTCTGAGCCCACAGATGGTAGTGTTTCTCCAAACCAAAAGTTTCCTGTGCTGAATGGGCTTGTTGGACTGAAGTCAGCCAACCTATTGCTTCCAAAGTAAGAATCAGTAGAACCACTTCCCAAAGAACTTGAACTATCATTTCGATAATTGGATATCATTCTGGTACGGCTAGGAGGAACTGGGTTAGAAGAAAGCCATGCTGAGCTAAGGGTACCCCCTTCAAAGCTCACATCTGTACCATTGTAATGGAAATCATTTTCTTCATTTAGCTCAATGTAGTTTCCAGTACGCATGGCAATATGCATTTCTATTTCTTCACGTGCTCGGTCTACGTTTTCAGGCATACCTGTCACCTCAAAGACAGGCTCCTTATCTCTGCTTGGAGTAACTATATATGTGTGGGTCTGCTGCTGAATCCTTTTAATTGTTGCTCCTTTGGGTCCAACCACCAGTCCTACAACACGGTAAGGTACCCTGACTTGGACTGTGGTCTGACCCGGCAAGTTAGGTGTGCATGGCAACCCCCCCAGTGCAGGACCATTTTTGTTGCGAGATGCTCGAATCATGGAGAAGTGCTCAGCAGCTGAGAGAATTTCCCTTTTGGCCATGGCTACATCTTCTTTCCGTCCAGTGACAACAAAAATAGGTTCTTCACCACGAACAGGTGTTTTGATATATGTATTTGTCTTGGCCCTTAATGCTTTAATTTTACAACCTGTCAGAGAAAGAAAAAAAAAAGCCTTTAGTGGGAGAGGGAGGGGATCCAAGAATCAAATACTTTTTTCAATGTTTTACAATGCCAATTGACATGTAGTACTGGAATCTGAGGAAATGACTTGAAAACTGTTAACACTTTCCTATTATGAATACTAATAACTGCCAGAAGTCAAGGAATCATTGAGTAACTACCAGTTATTTTAACTCGATAGTTGGCAAAAATAATCAACTTTTAGTTTGTATTCTCTGTTATACAAACAAGTACATAGTCACTGAAAGAGAATATAAAATGAAATGCACTTTTCCCTATCAACTATGCAAAATACAGTATAAATACTGTGTTGTACTTGGAATGCAATGCATAAATAAAGATGGTTACTCAGAAGTATGGTTTTTAATAGAGATTAGGGAAATGGAAGGTGGCCTTTACTGGATAGAGAGCTACTCTCTTGCTTAGGAACAGATGACTGTTAAGGGCCCTGATCAAGCAGAAGCAGAATCTTTGGAGAATGATGAACATCACTACAAAACTAAGGGTGCCAGGAGAGGGGCTACTTTTAGGAAAAGTACCTGTAGTTTAATAATAAGGTATATGTACCATTATGAATGTAACATTCTTAGACTCAGCAGTTACAATTACAATAAATGAATCATTGAAACAACAGAACATGAGTGGGTTTTTCCCCCTACACTGTCCAAGCTGACAATCTGGATCAACCAAGAGATTATCCTGTTGTACAGATAGCTCATGCTTGATAAAAACTCTACAATTCCAATAATAGCTCTAATACATAAATTTACAGAAGGCTGATCCAAAAACTACCTGAAAATTGTAAACGTTAAAAGGAGGTACAGCACAGGCACCTATGAGTACAAAGTTCTCTGAAATATTCATACTCTATAAGTTTTAAAGCAGAAGTTAATTCCAGGTCAATAATTTGTGAAAGAATTCCCTAAGTCTTGCTCATTAAAAAAGTTGAGCTTTGTTTATGAGTATGACACTAAAAAAACTATTACATATAGGAAAACTAGGTCAACAATTTATAATTACAGTAAGATAATTCAATCCAATAAGGATTTATTTATTCTGCGCCTCACATAGGGGGATACAAAGAAAAAACAAAACCTCTGTAGCTCCCTTCAAAGATCTTACAAATTCTCCTATGAGAAAACATGTATGTTGGCAAATAACTACAAAATACATACAAAGTAGTTTTGTAGGCAGGAAGCCAGAGAGCACTAAGAACTACAAAGATCAAGGTCTGAAGGCATCTCAGTTGAGCTCTAAAGAAAGTTAGGGATTCTGGTAAGAAAAGGGAAAGAGGGAGAGCATTTGGGGAGGTGGAAATCTGTACAAAGAGAAGATGATAAGTGAATAATAATATATACGGGGAGGGATAAGTAGGGCGATTTGGCTGGAGCATAAAGTGGGAGTGAAGGGACAATGGGACATGAGAACTGTCTGGAAAAATAGGCTGGAGGCAAGTATGAAGGACTTTGAATGAAAACAGAAGAATTTGTACTTTATCCTAATGGCACTAAGTAGCCATTGTAGCTTTTTTTTTTTTTTTTTTTTACAGGAAGTGGTTGAGATTTTCAGATATGCATGTGGAAGATAGATTGAGGAAAGGAGGAGTCTGAATTAATTATGTGTTCTGTCCCAATTCTTATATATCAAAACCGCAGCAACAAAAAAGTTAAAGGTGGTGCAAAGCATGACATCAAATTTCTATCGTGACGCTACAGGAGCTGAATGTATGGTGCTATGCTTTTGTTCTGCACAAAGTTCAAACTGGGGGTTGGGAGGTGGGAGTCTGTAATGAATATTAAATAGCCTTCTATATATGTGAAATAATATATGATAAGGACCTAATTTATGATAACATTCATTGAATTCTAAGGTCAGAAACCTAGAACATTAGCATATAGATTCATTCAGGCCATAATACTTAACAGATTTAAAGAACCAGATTGTTCAAAGTTTCAAAACAAAAAAGCCCACATATATCAACATAAAAGGAATGGCATTCTTGCTACTTATGCTATACTAAATTAATTTCTGAAATTTTTTTTTGGTATTACTTTTTCCTATCTGCTGCTTTATGGAACGTCTAATGCTTAATTTCCTTTCCTTGATCCATCCCATCTTCTTCCAAGGCAGAATACTTTTGATGGCTAAGAGAAAATGTTAGCCATATCTGATCTATGGAAAATCAATTCTCTATCTAGGGACGGCTGCCAAACTAAGCTAGCCAAATTCAACGATGGATTAAGGGAGTCAAAGCAAGTCTGGAGATTGTGGACAAGAAGTTGTGACAGAACAATTCTCTTACTCATGGTGGGTGCTGTCATCAATGTTTTAACTTATCTTTCTATTGGAAAAAAAGAAAATGAAATTACTTGATGCTAGGTAAATGAGTGAAGTTGGTGTATGGGATAAGTGAAAACTTCTCAATTTGGGGTTGTTAACTTTCCCTTCCTCCTCCTCCATTGCTTCTGCCAATCACTTTTATCTTCCTTTGTCTGTTTTCCCTCCTTGGTGGGACCCTCCCCCTCTTTTCTTGCTGTCCCAGTTGGGGAAGAATTTGGTGAAGTATGCCTCTCCACCAATGAGAGAGGAAAAAGTCGGGGAGGGGTCTTGACTAAGTTAAGTCATAAATTCCGGCACTATCTTTTGTAACTTGCCTCTTCTCCATGAGTCATGGGGAAGACTGCCCTCTTCTCCCAGGGAAGAGAATAAACTCCTGTTCTTATCCTAAGAGATCTCTGTGTTTATTTTTTTTCCACTAAATTAAGGATGAAGGGTATTTTTCATCCCCAACATTGGGATGGACAGAGAGAGAGAAAAGAAGGAAGATGTAAAGGCTTAGAACTACTTCCCCCTCCCTCTAGTGATGAATAGAGGCCACGTGTACCCCAGACAAACAGAAAACAGGTGAAGTCAGGGCTTAATCAATGGGTAGAACCAGCTTTAATCAACTAATGGATTTGCATGATGCAAAAAGACCAAAATAGAAGTAGAAAGAAAAAGCATTTAGTGAAAATAAAAGAATACACCTAATACTCCAAGTTATCAATGAAAAGCAGAAAAGACAATGAAACAGAATAAAAATGTTCTGGGAACTTCATTATGGTTTTATAGCTTCCATCTGTGGATGAAGTATAGGGAAGTTGAGGCAGCACTAGATCAAATCAGATTTGTTAATCATTTCAGAAAAATTAGTCCCAAAGACCTCAGCCTTGCTTTTTAGATTCTTTTGGAATACTTTGGGGGTTTGCTGAACGTTAGATTTGACTTTTCTGATTCCTGGGTGTTATCAATCTCCAAAAGATGAAGAGACAGCAATAAAACCATGCATATGGTAAAGGCTATATATATATATATATATATATATATATATATATCTTCTTTCTAGGTAAGGATCCTTAACCTTTTTTTTTTTTTAAAATCAGGAAGCAGAGAAAGACACCCTCAGGGAGAGACAGTATGCTGGGCAAGTCATAGCACTACCACAGCCACCACTGCCACCTCCCCTCAGACACCAAAGCAGATAATCCAGGACCCAGAAGCCAAGAACCTTTGGAATAGCAATGGTTCCAGCCCACTTCATGCATTTATTATGCTGGAAAACAGCTTCTGTGGACATGCAGACTAGCAACTTCACCTGCAGGAGGCACAGATTTATTTATTGTAGGCTCAGTCTTCTTTCACCTTACTTCCTCCATCTTTCTCCATCACTTACTCTTCCATCCACCAGGGATGTCTTACTTGGTATTCCTAGCACAAGACCCGCCAATCCTGAATGTTTTCACAGGCTATCCACTATGCCTGGAGCTCTTTCCTGGTTTCCCTCAAGCCTCAGTTTAAACTCTCACATTATTCACTACAGCCTTTCCTAGTCTTCTTAATCTTAGTGCTCCTCCCTGCCCCCCCCATCTCCAATTTATCCTGCATATATCATGTTTGTGCATAGCTGTTTGAATACTTCCATGATGCTGTGAGCTCCTTAAGAGCAGGGACTATTTGGGTTGGGCCTTTTTTTTGGCCTTTCTTTGTATTCCCCAATGTTAACTGACACGGTGCCTGGCACAAAGTAGATACTTAAGCTTACTGACTTGTTGGATAGCCAGTGCAAAAACTAGAGGTGGAAAATGGAAATGGTGTGCAGGGCCACAATAAGTCAGTCAATTTGACTACAGAGAAAGGAAGTGTGCATGTAATCAGAAAAGAGAGGATGGAATCAGATGGTAAGGGCTTTATCCTAAAGATAATTGGGAGTCACATAGGAGAAGAATGAAGTGTCTTAGAGATTCTTAGTGGAGTTAGAGCCAGTCAATTAAGCACCTGCTGTGTGATGGGCACTATGTGTTAAGCCTCAGGGATACAAAGAAAGGTAAATGGCAGTTCCTGCCCTCAAGTAGCTGACAATCCAATGGAGGAGAAAAGAAGCAAACAAATATGTATCAAAAAAGCTATATACAGGACAAACAGGAAACTGTTAACAGAGGAAAGGCACTAGGGCTAAGAGGGATTGGGTAAGGCTTTTTGTAGAAGGTGAGATTTTAGCTGGGCCTTGAAGGAGGCTTGAGAAGTTACAACAGATGTTCCTATCCTTTCCAATAGCAAAGGAAGTATTTCATTATTCCCTGAGCAAGAAGTGGAGGGTGGGGTAGGGAGCAGGGGAGACAAGCACCTTCAGGGCAGATGGCAACACACCAGTAGACAGTGGGTGGGATGGGTGGATGTGATTAGCTTGATGAATTCTAGTTTCACTTCTCCCACCACTCCAACAGCTAGGGCCAACAGAGAGAATTAATTTGTTTCGGGATGGGCCCAGTGCTGAGTGAATTAACATTCCTAGACTTGGGAAGTAGCAATTCTTCAAAGTCTGAAAGCCTGCTGTTGTTGCTCTAGGTAGTGAGAATGCCCTCAAGTGGATGGTTTGGGGCGTTAGAATTTCATTCTCCTCAACAGCAGTTTCCATTAAAATCCAAATTCCTTAGCTTAGGGCTAATGACCCTCTACAAGGCAGCCCCAAATGGCTTTTTTTGGTCTCTGCCCCACAAAACCAAGGATCAGACAAACGGTCCATTACACTTTCCCAGGTCTGAACCTTTGGTTCCTGCTGTCCCCAATCTATCTATCCTTTAAAAAGGCCAGCTAAAAGGGCACAGCAGAAAAAATCCCACTAGACTGGAAGTCAGGAAACATGACTTCCCTTGGCTTCCTTCAAGTTCCATCTAAAATCCCACCATCTGTTCAGGAAGCCTTTCCAAATGTCCCTTAATTCCAGGCAGGAGGACTAGAGTTCAAATCACAGGCTTCATACACCTTGGGCAAGTTTAACCTTTGTTCACCTCAGATTTCTCAACTATAAAATAAGAATAATATCATTTATCTATCTTGAAAGGGTATAAAAAGCACTTAGCATAGAGACTGGTACATATTATCACTATATAAACATGAGTTATTATTAGTTATTAAAAGGCTAGTTATTATTTCCCACTTATCCTGCCTATATTTTGTTTGTGAATTGTTTGCATGTCGTCTCTCCCATTAGACTATGAGCTCCTTGAGAACAGGGGCTGTCTTTTGTCTTTCTTTGTATCCTCAGGTAGCACAGTGACTGGTACAGAGTACATACTAAATAAATGGTTACCGACTGCTACGGCTCTGCTTCTAGTAAGTTCTTTTACTGTGATCTAGAGTCTTCCTTGCCTTGAGCAAGTTTCCTCCTCATTTACAAAATAAGGAGGTTGGAATTCCAGTTTTCAATGCTATTATTGTAAAACCCACCACAGCTGGTACCTTGTAACCTTTTCCTTAACTATTTTCCCCCCTTTTTGGAGGGGGGAAGGCAGGGCAATTCGGGTTAAGTCACTTGCCCAAGGTCACACAGCTAGTGTGTCACGTGTCTGAGGCCAAATTTGAACTCAGGTCCTCCTGACTCCAGGGCCGATGTTCTGTTCACTGCGCCACCTAGCCGCCCCCTTCTTATCTATTTAACCTTCTAACTTAATCTTAACTGTGACAACATATTGTCATTTCATGCTTAGCTACTGACTAACCTTAATTATGAAAATAAACCAGTGTCTATTCAAAGGTGGCTAGGAGTTGCAGTGAAGAGAGTGCTAGAGTTGGAAAGGTCTGAATTCAAATTCTGCTTTCAGATACTAAGCTATGTGATCCTAGGAACCTCTCAGTTGCAGTCTTCTCATCAGTAAAATGGAAAAAATACAGTAAAACTGAGATAAGGGATTGTTGTGAGGATCAAATGAGAATATATAGAAAGCATTCTGCAAACCCTTAAAGTACTATATAAATGTTAGCAACTATAATTATAATTATATTATTCTATACAAGGTTTTGAGTTGCTCAGATGAAGTTAATATCTGGTGCTTGTTTGTAACAAAACTGTTACAAACATACAAGTAAGCAAAATAAATTTCCACGTTATTATAAACTTTTGAATAAGGAAAAGAATTGAGCTTCACAAATTGAGTATACACCTACAAGAATATATTTTCACTTGCCTTTTGGTATAACAATAGAAAAATTTAAGAAATTTCAATTATTTTAAAGAAAATACCAGGTTCATTATCTTAAATTATACAATATTAGATATTTGAGAAAGTCCTTACTTTCTAAATATAATGCAGATAATTTAAGTGTTAAAGCAAAGAACAAAGCTATCAGTTAAAAACTGATCATGGAACTGTAATATCCATATCCTTTAGTAAAATTAACAAACTTTACTTAGTCTGCTGATTGACATGTGCTAACTATCAGAGTACAAAAACAAATCGCTTTTGTTGTTAATTTTTAAGGTTCTTCGGAAGGCACCAATGTTTTGAAATGCTTTTATCACATCCCATATTATAGTGTAACTATGGCTGAATTTCACATAATGTATTTAATGGTTCTGTGGAAATTAATAGCTCTGTTTACTTGACTTTATTTTGGTATAAAGCTATCACATCAAGGTAATGTTTGGAAAAGGAAAATGGGTCACAAAAAACATACAACCCAATGGTGTACTGGTCTGTTTAACAATTGTTTAATAACAACAAACAAAGGCCTCTAGCTACCTGAGCAGATCTACAGAGAAAACATGGAAAAGAATCATACATGATATGAAGGGAGTATATGGGTAGGGAAGGGACAAGCAATTTATAAGTAGGACAAGCCTACTACTCTGTGCCAGGCACTGTGCCAAGAGCTTAAAAAACAAAACAAAACCCAACTCATTTTATCTTCACAAAAACCCTGAAAAGTAGGTGCTATTTATTATCATTCCCATTTTGTAGCTAAGGAAACTAAAGCAAACAGAGGTTAAGTGATTTTTCCAAGGTCCCACAGCTAGTAAGTATCTAGGGCCAAATTTGAACTCAGATCTCCTTGACTGTTTAGCTCTCTATCCACTCTACCACCAAGCTGCCAAGCTGCCTCCAAACTGCAAAACTGGCAGGCGAAAAATCCACTGAAGTATTAAAGTATAAAGTAGTTCTTAAGAAAACAGAATTTTAAAGTCAAATGTACATTTAGCACATAAAGTCAAAAGACCTCAAAATTTTGACTGATGCCTTATTGAATAAGCATATTTATAGAGCATTTATTCTCTGAAAATCCCCTTAAATTCAACCAATATGATACAGTAGAAAGGTTGGGAGAAAAGTTTAAGAAACTAGAAAATAAAGACAAATACTAAAATTATAACTGCATTCAACACTATGTATTAAATACTAAAATGACACTTCCTAACTGGTTACTTTGAACAATTTATCACAGGTTAATTGTTTTTCCATTTATAAAGTGGGAAGGCAGAAGTTAAGTGATCTGTCATTAAAATGTTATGATTTCACAAATGCCATGGAAGTACTTACTGTATTCAGTTCTAAGTCTTCAGTGCCACTCTTTCTCAAGTTTTCAAAACTTCAAACCCTCCCCTCCCCCACAACACACACACATGAAAATAAGCAATCAGGACTTTTGGGTATAGCTATAAGCAAGGTAACCCATTATTAGCTTGTAATAATAGGTGGCTAGTTCCCAGATAATTTAAATTCACTACAGCTTATTTATGGTACATTATTGCAAAATTGTATTCATCTATTCTTATTTCTTCCTCTATAAGGATTTCCCCTCACTCTTCTCTCTCCTTTCATGCCCCCCACGGGGTTGCAGTGCCCCCTCTGTGGGATGTGGAGGTGATGGACTTCATTATATCCAGAAATTCAGTCTTCTGCAAGATGAAATCAATTTTGGAAACTATCACCTTCTGAGATCATCCTCCACCTTGGCTAAAGAACTTCATCATGACAACCATGTCTCCCTGATGAGGGCTGGCCTCTGGACCCCTGCCCTCCCATTTGACTGTGAACTTCTTGAAGGCAGGCAGTGCCTCTCTAACACTTTTCTTCATATCCCTTAGCTCAGGGCTTGGAACATAGTAGGCACTTAATGTTTACTGATTCCTACACTCTGACTTTCCTCTCCCCACTACCTATAAAGAAACACTGCAACTCCCGACTCTGGGTTTTTTCCTTATCCATCCCCTAAGCCCGGACTTTTCCCACAGTACTGCTACCTCCTGGCTTTTCTGGTTTCCTTCAAGTCCAAGCTAAAATCCTGACTTCCACAAGAAGGCTTTCAGATTCTGTCTCTTCACCGCCCCCCCCCCCCCCATCATGCTCCCATGCTAATGCCTTCTCTTTGCTGAATTGAAGACAATCATCTCTTATATCCTCTTGTTTGTAACTTGTTTGTATGGGTCTCCCCTATTTGACCATCCTTTGTCCTTTTTTCTATCTCTATCACTTATCATAGTACCTGGTCCATAGCAGGCACTTAATAAATGCTTGCGGATTGGTCTTTGATAGTCAGTCTGAGTTTTAAATTAGAATATCTTATATATTATATATAATATCTTATATATATATATATACATAAATCTGAAAGATTGACAATACCTAAAAGTTAACAAATTTTTCTTTACAAGTATCTGAATATAGTTAATAGAAGCAGCACAAAAGATAAACCAAATGACAACATAAAACTGTAAAAAGAGGCTGATTCATGAATTTGCTGACAGTCTAAGGGGTTATGAACTTTATCCCCTCTATTCTCTGTCAATGACACCTCTTTTTAGATATACATAGATAACACCTTCAGTACTTGCTTTGAGCATTACCAACAAAGAATCAGGTTGTTCAGGGCAAAGTTTCTCCCCTTACAAAAGGAGCAGGCCACCATCTACTTATTTTGTTGTTCAGCTGTTTCTGAGTCATGACTAACTCTCTGTGACCCCCTTGGGGTTTTCTTGGCAAAGATACTGGAATAGTTTGCCATTTCCTTCCTGAGCTCATTTTACAGATGAAGAAATTGAGGCCAACAAGGTTAAATGACTTGACCAGGTTCACACAGTTAGTGTCTGAAGCCAGATTTGAACTTGGGAAGATAAGCCTTCCTGATTTCAGTCCCGAAACTCTATCCTCACTGCCCCTTGTCTACTCATACCTAGGGCCTACTGTGCATGTAGAACTGAAATTTAGGCTAGCGAATCTTCCATATACTCATTCCTTCACAATTTATATATATATATATATATATATATATATATAAAAAGATCAAAATTTATTTTTGCAAGTTTGTGTGACCTCATGAATGTGAACTAGTTAAGAGACAATGTCTCATTATTTTCCCCCATCTTTTGAGGGGACAAAAGTCCACAGAAAAATTTACATTAAAGTACAACAAAACCCCATGAAAAATTGGGACCCAATTGGAAGTTGTCATTTTTGAGTCACACTGAGACTTGCCCACATTACTCTAAAAACCAAAAGTAAACCAGAGTAGGATTATTTTCTGATTAAGTAGTAAACCATACTTTTAAAAAAGTGTAAGAAAATTGCATAATTAGTTTTCTTAAACTAAAACTTCCAAGAATTAAGCATTTTTCAGTCTATCACATTAGAAGTTAATAGTGTTGTCTATCTAGTACAAAGAACAAAGAGCTAGTAATGACAGACCAGATTCTATTTGTCTTCGCCAATCACTTCATCATGTGATTTTAAGCAGTTCATCTGTAAAATGGGATACAACCATTCACTTGCATTATCTAAGTCACAAGTCTACAGTGAGGCTAAAATGAAAATAGAGGTGATTATGTTTTGAAAAAAAGATAAAAGCACCATAGAAATATAAGAGGAATATGTTAATATCTTCTGGGGAAATGGGAGTCAAATTTTATTAGATACTGCAGTAAATATACATTAAAAGAAAATACCAGAAAGTTGTGGTTCTGAAGTCATATATTCCTCTGGGTTGAATGAATTCTGTGGTTTTGAAGGGTGGCAGTTAAAAACGATATCCTAGAGTTTTAGTAAGTGCTTCAAGGAGTTCTATTTCTAGGAGAGAACCAGGGCATATCATTACTGTTTTTACTTCAATTCCCAGAATGCCATAGAACTCAGCCACCATCTTAACCAATCTGAAATCAATTTATTGAGCATGTATGTACAAAGTGTAGGAGATATAAATGGGATGAATGCAGCACCTGTATTCAAGGAAATTTTCAAATTAAAATGTGGAAATTAAGGGGAAAGTAGAATTTCATTTTGCAAACATTTTATACTGATCTCTGTTTAACTTTTGAAAAGTAGTCAGTGATTTTACTAATCTAATTTGTAGATTTATGCATCTTAATCAAGGTAGTTAAAAATGTTTGTTCATGCCTTCTTGCTTACATATGTAAAATACAATTTTAAAGAAACACCACTTTCAACAGTAAACACTTTATCTCTGACTTATCTCAATGATTCTCTCAAAACAATTCAATCCCCTTGCCTAGAAATTTAAGATTTCAAAACAATACCTTTAATTTAAAAAAAAACATATAAACTACCATATTGTCCCTTTTAGTCCCCAAGTTTGACACACCAAACTTTATAAAGTGTTTATTCCACTGTACATATACCAAGTTTCTTGAAGGGATTATGTCTTTGTATCCTTAGGGTCTCCTCTAGCACAATGTCCACTTCCTAAAAAGCGCTGAAAAAATGCCTGTTGGACTGAGTTACTATTTGAAAGTAACACTAGTCATTCTCAGGAGCAATGACCTGCCCAGTATTAGATCCATACTATCAGTGATTGTGGGCAAGGCACTTAACTTCAATGCTCTAGGCAGGTAATTCTCTGAGATTATAAAATGCAGAAAAGATACAGACTACCATGGGTAAAAAGAGTTTCCTACATCAATGAAATCACAGGTTTAGTCTCTATCCCTATCCCTTTTTGATAGCACAGAAATAAGCTGGCAGCGATAATTAAAAGAAATTATCTCTCATCATTTATTTTCATTACTGAGGCTTTATATTTGTTTAGTTCTTCGAATTGCAATATTATCTCATTTGGTTAGGTAGAAAGGGTAGTTAAGAAGAGATTTTACATCTAGGAAAAATAGCCTCTCAAAGTGGTTAAATAATTCCTTGAAGGTTACTCCACCAACAGGTGGTAGAGCTGGGATCAGAACCCAGTCTTCAGATTCAGTCAGCACCAGTCTTGTCCACTATGCCAAAAATATCTGTGAACAGGTAGAGAAAACTAGAGAAATAGTAGGTAAAAATGGATAAAAAAAAATTTGTAGGCTTAATTTTCTAAATCTTCCCTCTACCATTAAACTACTATGTTCAAAACACTTTCACAGTGTTTTGACCATCAAATAATTAATGCTTCTTAAAGAATTTTTTTACTATAATAAAATGCAATCACAAAAACCAATTCACTATACTCTGTGCTTTCAATTATAGTGTTTTACTCGAGGTCAGACCATATGTGCCACAAATATACTGAAGTTAGTTTATATTACTCTTGTAACAAAACAAATTCGAAGATACAGAAATATATTCTCTTTATACTCCAGCATTAGCATTCAACAAAATTCAATTTAAGCACTTAAAGTGCTTAGTATCTATGCAATGCACTCTGGAGAATGAAAAACAATTACTGACCTCAAAGAGCTTATAGTCTATTGAGAGAGGGAAAGAAAAAGATATGCACAAATAAATGATTTATTAAAGAACATTAAAAAGACATTATTCACACACAAAAAAAATCTGGTAAAGAGTTTCTATTAAGAAAAGCTTCCTCATTAGTTACTAAATTAACAGAGTACTTATGTTACTCTATAACAATGCTGCGTTAATTTGTGCATTCATTCACATCATTATAGTTAAGATTATCAACACTACCATTAGAAAACTATTTTCAGAGACTTAAATATCATCACCAGTGTTAATCTTTGCAAATCTCTATGGTAACCAGTGATGGCACTAGAGGAAAGTAAAAAGCATAATAGCCAGTAGGGAAGCACAAGAAATTATATTTGTTTTAAACAAAAGCAAAGAAAAGTGTTATGTACTGATCCTTAAAATTCCTATCAACAGATGATTCAAAAGAGATTTTCACAGACCCAGTTTGTTGTTTCCTAAAACAAAAGTTCAAATTTTCTTCATTAGTACCTTTATTCATCTATGTGCAGTACTACATACACTGTACTGTAGGCTGCATGTGGACAGTTTTAAAATATAACATTTCCTACGTTTTATTCCATTTTAAATTTATTTTTAAATATTTCCCAATTACTTGTAATCTGGTTTTATGGCATTTGGGGAGTTGCTGGTGGTCATGTGTTTTGATTCCTTAGTTTTAAATAATAATGAACCTCCACTTGCAATCTACCTTCTTGAGTTTTTACTTTTTTTTTAAATTAACTTTTGTTTATTTTTAAAATACGTGATTCTAGGGGGCAGTCATTTTTTTTTCTCCTTATAAGCAGTAGGAAAAGTGACAGATATCTAATAGCTACTCAAATATATTATATCTAAACAAACTGCCAGAGTTGTGGCAAGAAGTAGGGGGGGAAATGATATAAGATCTTGGAAGAGGGGAAAAATAAGATGAAGCAACAAATAGTGATGAAAAGATTAAGGAAAATGACTAAAAATCAGATTTAATCTTCAAAGTAATTTAGAAGCCTCCCCTCACATTTGTATAGCAAAAAAGTGCCTTCTCATTCACTTCTACTGATCCTTAGAGCATCCCTTTAAAGTAGATGGGATAGGCACTTTCTCCATCTGAAGCTTAGAGAAGTTAAAGGGACGGACGGTGCTGAGCATCAGAGAATTTGGCAGAACTTACTGGAATAGGGAGTTAAATGTTCTTTACACTATACTAACATTGCCTGTGCAGAAACAAGAATGGCAAGATGAAGGAAATTTGAAATTCACAATGTATATACTTCAGTGAAATTAAAACAATTTTTATAAAACATAGTTTGCTCAAAGAAGATATTTAATATTTAAACACTACTTTGCAAAACAGAGTTAGCATTTTCTCGTGGCAAAGTTTTTTTTTTCCTATAAATGGTTAAGATCATTGTGACAAATTATACAAAACGTACACAAAATACGCAAAGGATCCAGAGGGATCTTTACATACAGATTGGTGGACCCCATTCCTTCTGGAGTCTGATACCACTGATTTACAGTATATTAACATTCAAAAGAACAAACTAAGAAGTGTATCACTCCCTTAGAAAGGTCACAGGGATAGACAAATAGGTACAAATCTCCTACAAGAGAATTTTCAGACATTTAAACTTCTTGAATAATTTTCCAGATGGCTGGTAACTAGGGGGTAGAGAAAACACCCTTCAAATGCAATTGTTTTTATTTTCCACTTCCTCTCCGTGAATAATATTGTTCATTAGCTGAACAAGGCAGGAAGAAAAGGCAAGAAAATCTCCACCCACTTGCAAAACAGTTATAGTCACTTGGTCTTTCCCAATAGTTTGGTAGTGCAAACTGATCTATTAAGATAAAAATTTACAAATTCTAATGAAGTATATATTTCTTAAAGCTGTTATTGATGAGAGATCTGATATAGTCAATTATGATTTCAACAAGACTTACTAAAATATCTGAAATCACTAATATCTTTCTGCAAACAATACACTCTTCATTAATAGTGAATAAACTGAAATTGAAACTGGACCTATGATTTCAGTGTTTAAAGGAACTCCAAGGTGAGGAAATACCCTTTAAAATAAAAGATCAGAATCTTTCCAAAGATTTCTAATTTTAGAGAGTTGTCTAGTGGGCAATGAGAATTATGGGCCTTGCCTATGATCACACGACCTAGCATGTGTCAACCAACCAATCAAAATTTATTTAAGAGGTTATACTTGAACCCAGGTCTTCCTAGTTTCCAGGCCATCTTTCCCATTAGGTCATCCTTCCTTTTTAATCCTCACTTAGTCCTCTGACATTAATAATACAAGATACATAAAAACCATAACAATGACAAAAAAGAATATTTCTCCCTTCTAGAGAATGAGATTTCTGGCAATGTAATTCAAGCCATAAGGTTAGCCCTTTTCATATTTTTCCTGTCAAACTTTAAAATTCTAGAGTAAGAAAATCAGAAAAGTACACAATGTACATATCTGAATTTCAATAAACTGGAACTATTGCTTTGGCCAATCATTTATGAAATGGTCAACAAAGCATAGAAATTTAAATTTTAATCCAGTTTCTCCAGAGGAATTGTGCTAAATTTGAAATTTTTATCCATGACAGGATACTTAAAGGAATTATTATAAGATGGTAAATGTAGGCAACATTGCGATATAAATCAAGAAACCTAATGCATTGTAGTTTGCATTAAGGAGGCGACAGTACAGCAGTTTTCTGTAGATTACATCTGGGATACTGCAGCTATTTATGTATGTCACATTTTAGAAAGGAAGGGAATAAATATTAAGTACTATGTGCCAGGCACTTTGCTAATTAATAAGCCTTTTACAAAAATTATCTTGCTTGATTATCCTAACAATCTTGTGAACTAGGTGCTATTATAATCCTCAGCTTACAGTTGAGGAAATGGAGGTAAATAGCACTTAGTGACTTGTCCAGAGTCACACAGCTAGTATGTCTGAGGCCATGGATAATCACCAAGTCTTTTTGACTTCAGGCCCAGAGCTTTATTCACAGCAACAAGGAAGGTCACTGAGAAACTGAATAGTGGCCAAAGGAGGACAACTAGGATCATGAAGGGCCCTGAGGTCAAATCAAAGATCAGCTGAAGGAAACTGGAACATTTAAACCAGTGAAGATAAGATTATGGTCGGCTGGAGAGGAGAGGTAGAGTAGAACGTGACTGCTGTCTTCCAAGTATGTGTGTGAAAGCCTGTTTGGTGGAAGAGGGTTTAGCTTGGTGTCAGAAAGCAGAGCAAGTGCAATGGGTAAGAATCTCAAACATACAAATTCAGGCTTGCTAATGAGGGAATTTTTTCTTAGATTGCAGTTATTCAAAGATGGGCTTACTTTAAGAGCTAGTGATTTCCCCTTTCACTGGAAATCTTCACAAAAAGGCTCGACGATTACTTGTTTGATATGTTGTAAAGGAAGATTCTTGTTCACGTATGGGTTGGATCTAAGATTTTGGAATTTATTATTAGTGTGTCCTTGAGGAAGATCTGGAAGTTCTATGGACCTCATTTGTAAAACAAGGGGATTGGACTAGATTATCTCTAAAGTCTCTTCCAATTCTAAACCCTGCCAATCTAATGGGTTGAGATAATTATTAATAAGGTGTAGTAATAACTACAGTTTAGCTGTGCTAAAAATTGAAAGCTAATCCACAAAGAGAATTCTAACTAGAACTACCCCAGAAAATTGGGAAGAAACTCAAAGTAATTAACAATTATGGCAGCAACACATACCACACCACTGGGCCAACATAGAAGCAATTTGTAGCGCACAATGCCAAAAGAGAATTTAAAGAACTCTCCTCCATCTATAAGCTTTACAAACATCCTAGCTATTAATGAAAAGAATACAAAATCCTCTTTTGGGCATTCAAAGTCCCTTATAACCTACCTGCTCTCACCCCTTTATCTTTTCAGTCTTCTTAGCCCTTACTCCCTTAACAGGCGCTCTTTGGTTTAGTGACACTGGCTTCCTGGCTGTTTCTCAGACAAGACTGGGCATTCTCTGTAGCTGTCCCCCAAGCATGGAAGCTCTTCTTTCTTATTTCCACCAATTGACTTCCTTTTTAATCTCCAACTAAAATCCAATCTTCTACAGGAAATCCTTCCCAACCCCATTTAATTCTAGTGCCTACCCTTTGATAATTATTTCCTGTTTACCTTGTATACATCTTGTTTGTACATATTTGTTTGCCTGTTGTCTCTTAGATTGTGAGCTCCTAGAAGGGAGGGACTGTCTATAGCCTCTGTTGGCACCCCCACAGCTTTAGCACAATACCTGGCACATAGTAGGTGCTTATAGATTTTTATTGACCCACTAACTTTAGTGTAGACAACAGATTATATCTTAAGTGAAACCTTGAGTTACTAGGCAATAAGACAAAAGTCAACCATTACTGTATCATTATTATAAATGAAACCTAGTGTTCAGAATTCTACAACTTACCTTCTTTTAGTCAATTTTGTATCTATCTGACAGCATTTGACAGACTATGTCACTCTCTACCCAGAAAACTGCAATGGCTCCCTATTCCCTTAAGGATCCAATATAAAATTCTGCTTGGCATTTGAAGCACTTTCACACTTTACTTCTCTCCACTCACTATGATCCAACCACAACTACTTGCTGTTCCCATGATATTCCTTCCATTCCATCTCTCTCTTTTTTGCTTTTTATAGAAGGCAGGGGCAGGGCAATTGGGGTTAAGTGACTTGTTCAAGGTCACAGGGCTAGTGTCAAGTGTCTGAAGCGGGATTTGAACTCAGGTCCTCCTGACTCCAGAGCCAGTGCTCTATCCACTGCGCCATCTAGCCACCCCCATTCCATCTCTTGTTTCTATGCCTTTGTAATGTCTATTCTTCATGCTTAGGAAAGCTCTGCCTCACTTTCCCTGGCTTCATTCAACACTTAATTTTCCCAGTCCCTCCGGCTGCTGGGGCCTTCCCTTAAAAATTAGACTATCTGGCACATAGTTAAGAGTTTAATGTTTGTTGAGTGACAATCCAATCCAACTAATATGATTAAGTGGTAGACATTCAGGATGAAAAGACAAGAGCAGTAGCTGCCCTCTGGAAGCATGATGCTAAGGGGTGGTGATGGATGTACAAGTAGTCAAGATAACTCGAGGAAAGAGAACATTGGCTACTAGGGGACAACCCTTTAACTAAACACATATTTATGTTTTATCCATGGCTAACTAATAACTTTACAAATATAGACTACAAAATTTCCTGATTTTAGAAGGAAAGTTTACTCTACAGTACCATCTTTTCATAATCCAATTTTATAGAGCTTTTACATTTGACTGAGTTCTCATTTCTACCCTTTCTTTTAATTAGTCCACATTACTTTTCATTTCAAAATGAGAGAAAAAACCCACTACCCCCAGCCCAATTAAATATTTACAAACACCCACATGTTGGAGTAAACTTAAGTTTTGTTTTTCTTTTTAAAAATGTGAAAGACACTACCCAGAGGCTACTGACATGGAAAGGTTCTTTGTGACTTTGAATCCCATTTGTCCTACTATCTGCTTCTTAATTGAAGTCATAAATGTCTCCATTTCTGACATAATTTACAGAACCAATTAAGAGATGTCAAATAGCACGGTGGCTTCAGGTAATGAATAAATGGCAGGAATAGATCTTCTTTAGGATAAAAATTTTTCCATTAAAAAAAAAACCAACACAAATCCAAATCTCCAAGAATAGAAAAAATCATCTAGCTTTAGTCACTTTTAAAAAAGAGAGGCAGTCATGTATATTAGACAAAATCTTGGACTTGAGATTCTGGAAGACCTGGGTTCAAATTCCACTTTAGCCATCAGCAGTGAGAACTGGGCAAGAAAAGTAATATTCTTTAGAGTCTGTCTCTGTGAAATGAGAAGAAATGACTCAATGACACCCAAATTTAAATCTATGATCCAATGAAATTCAAAATGAGGTTGTTGTTATATACTCTAGAGGGCAGGGGTTGGTAAATGTAAAAACCACCTTGGCTCAAATTTGGCAGATTCGGTCTAAGAGCCATAGTTTGTTTGCTAACCACTGTCATTGGGGGCAAATTACTATAATGCTCGAAGGAAATATGTTTTTGAAAAGCATAATAGATGTCTTCTAGTTCTCAAATTTAATGAGTAGACATACTTAGCTGTTACAGGAGCTTCTTTAGGTCAATGACACAACACCAAATTAGGTTCATGCCGGCGGAATGTATAAACTATGAGAAAGGGGAATGGGTCCTTATTCCAAAACAAGATATAGAGTAATATGACATTTATTATTTCCCCCCAAAGTTGTGACTTCAATACTAAGGTGGAAAATAATTAACAATAAGTATGAAGTTTAAATTATATCCTATGTTTTCTGGTAAATAAAGTCTAGCTTTCATTACTATACACTCCAGAAAAGGATGTAAAGAAAAGAACACTTTGAGTAAGGCTTTGCTGTTGGCAGTATTCTTTTGTCAAACCATGTCTTTGTAAGTCTGTACTGTTGGTTTGGAAAATATGGTCATAGTTAGCCTCGACCAAAGGGGGAAAAAACAGAACTCCCATCTCATCTGCTACCTCTTGATACTCGGTAACGTGAGATGCCTGGGATTAATTCAACTTAGTTTGGTTTATGGATTTTGGATAGTCCTGTAAAGGAAAACCTGATTAATGTCAACGTCATATTGTTTTAAAACAAAGGGAAAATGGTCAATGAGATAGGCTATTGAAACCTAATATGTATTATTAAGTTCAAAACCTCCAAACTAACATTCTGAAAAACAGATAACATTTGGTCCATTACTTAAAAGGAACCATATAAATGTTCCCCAGTTCATCTACACAGCATTTAACCCTGGTCCAGTTGCGTTCACCTTCCTCTCCAGCCTCAATTATTAGTAACTGATTTAAGAGCACTATTTTCCAGTTAAAGTGGACTATGTCAACATTCATTAAACATGCCCTGAAATTCTTTCCTACCTCCTTTTGACATATGCTCACATTTTTCCTGTCTTATCTCTAGATATCAAAATCCTTCCCTATCCTTTAAGACCCAGCTCACATTCCAGTGGGACCACCACCACCTCCTGAGTCATGGTGAAGCTGGCTAAGAACTCTTTCCTCAACTCCCATCCTACTTAGACTAAACCCTTTTTATGGACACTTATATATAATGCTTTGTATTGAAGTTATTTATGTACACAGCAACTTTCATACAAGTTTTATAAGCTTCTTGAAGACAGAAACTAAATTTCCATCTCAGTACTCTGAGCTAAGCACTCCTCATGCTTAATTTTTCACACAAAAAGTACTGGTAGTGTAGTGGATTTTGGGTTTGGGAAATCTGGGTTTGAATCAGATTCTACCAATTTACTACTGGTGCAAGGCACTTCAAGTCTCAGTTTCCTACTCTGTAAAAAAGGGGTTGGAATCTAGATGACTACTACTTTCAAATAACGTGTCTCACTGGCTGACTAGGCTAAAACTGTAGGACTCCTTTTCAATTTAACTGTACCACCTCTGAATGGTACCCCAGCACAGGGAAGTTGCAAGGAGCCACCTAATCTCTCTAAATTTCAGATGATTTTGCCTTTTAAAGTCCTAAAGGAATGAAGTGAGAAAACCTTGACATTTGAAACCATTTTAACAGACCTCTTATTTATGTGTACTTTAGACCACTTGGGAAAGATGAGCTCATTTGGGCTGCAGCGCCACCATCTCTTTTCATTGACCCCAACAATGCTGTCAGCCAGGCAAGAGCAAGGTAAGTGGGTAAAGCTAAAGATCTACCTAGTTGAAAATGTACCCAACTCTGGCAGGAGGTACTGGATGACTTTTATTCCTTTAGTTCATATAGGCTACACAAAAACTGTCTGCTCTTTGCCAGAAAGATGTATGATACTGCAGTGCATTGAGTCTCACATATCCTGTACCTTCACAAATCTACTCCTGGAATGTGAGACATAGGTTCTTTGTCTGAACAATGTGGGAGGAGTTTGTCTGAAGTACTTAAGTGCTGGAAAAAGGAAAATTTACCGAATACGTTTTAAATACATACATTTATGAACCTTGTTAGGTGGAGTGTACATTACAATTACCATCACTGATATATTTAATCGTGTTCTAATCCCCTTCCCCCCCCCCAAAACCCAACAAACCAAGTTATTGTGTATTTGTAAGAAGCACTTTGGAAACACACAGAAGTATCGCTAATCCAATATAGACTATTTCGGAAGAGGTAGCTCCTCCTCAAATGGCAAGTTTCCCAAGACAAGGGGAAATATGTATCACACCATCGTTCCCTTCGTCTCAAAATTAACTCGTTCTGCACTGTCTGCTTGGTCAGTCCGCTACCAGAGGCGACGTAAAGAAAACTGCAGGCTCAGTCTGGTACAGGGAAGTTCGGGGAAACATCTGGGCTCTGCCCGCTGGACGCTCCCCCGAGTCCGCGCGTCCACTTCCCACTTAACTGGCCTTTTACCCCTCCTGTCACGGACCCCTGCAAAGTTGTAACTCACCCCGCTTTTCCGGGGGAGGGGGAAGAAACCTGAATATCTTCTAGCTTAGGTGACATTAAAGGAGCACGTACCTGCGCTGTAAACCCAAAGTCCCCCATTCCACCCCCAGCCAGCCGGGCATCCCCGCCCCGGAGCGCCCGGACGCAGCCCCGGACATGAGTAAACTCCCGGCCCCGAAAGCGCGGAGGGGAACCCGCGGGTCTCCGCGGAGGGGAACCCGCGGGTCTCGGAGGGGGAGGCCCCGGGGCGACTCTCCTCCCCCTCGCCACGCCCGCCCTGCTTCCCCGCTCCTTTGTCCCCACCCCGTCCCGGTGTCCGGCCGCTACTCACCCTGGCGACCGACGATCTCGGCGACGTGCTCGGAGCTGGGCACCGGGACGCACTCCGTGGTGTTGACGCTCTTTCTCCGGAGCAGAGCCGCCTGCTCCCCGTTCAGCGCGGCCGCGGCCGCCGCCGCCGCCGCCGCCCCCCCGCAGCCGCCGGGGCCGTAGGCGTGGGACAGCATCGCCGCCATCATGCCCTGGGGATCGTCCCCTCCATACAGCACCCCGGCCGCCGCCGCCGCCGCCGCCGCCTCCCGAGCGTCGAAGCCCGGGGCAGGGAGCAGCACCGAGCCCAGGGACCCGCCCGCAATCGGGTGGCTCTGGGAGGCGGCGGCGGCGGCGGGCGGCGAGAGCAGCAGCAGCGGCGGCCGGTCCTGGTCCTCCTCTTCCTCGTCGTCCTCCTCTTCCAGCTCCTCCTCCTCCTCCAGCAGGTCCCCGTCCACCTCGGCTTCCTCCTCTTCCTCTAGCTCGAGCTCCAGCTCCGCCGTCTCCGGGGCCCCGGGCCGGCCGGGGTGAGCCAGCTCCTCCGGGGACAGCCCCACCATCCTCCGGGCCTGAGCTTGAGCCGCCGCCACCGCGGCCCGAAGCGACGGGTCAGTGGTGTCCGCCTGGTGGGGGTCGTCGAGGCCTAGCGCGGCCAGGCGCTCCCGCAGCAGAAGCCCGTCCCGCTCGGGCTCCGGACCCCCAGGGGGCGGCGGCGGCAGCGGCGGGGGGGGAGGCGGGGGCGGCGGCTGAGGCTGCGGCAGGGGGGCCGGGGCCGCCGCCAGGGCCAGGGCCGCGGAGCTGCCGCTCGGCATCGCGGCGCGGGCGGCGGCGGCGGCAGCAGCGCGCTGTCAATGGCGGCGGCGGGAGACCGTGTCAGGCGAGGCGGGCGGCGAGCCCCATGACCAACCGGGCCGGGCCCTGCTCAAAGCGCAAACACCTTTCCTCAGGGGAGCCGGCAGCGGCGGCTGGAGAGCGCCAGCACCGCCCGGGGACCGGAGGAGGAGGAGGAAGAGAAGGAGGAGGGACGGTGGCAGGGGAGAGGAGAGGCGAGGGAAGGAGAAGGCGGGGTGGCTGGGGGTGGGGGCAGTGGCCGGCGGGCGGGCGGCGGCAGCGGCTGCGGCTCCTCTCTCAGGGTTTCTTTTGTTTCATGGCCCCAACCAGCCCCCGGCGCGCGCGGCGGAGGCGACGCCCCACGCCTCTCTCCGAATGAAGCCGGCGCGCGCTGATTGGCCGCTTTCAAGAGCCGGCCGCCCGCCCACCTCCAGGAGAACCTTACCCTGTTCCTTGCCCCACCCCCACCCTCCCTTTTGGGATTCCACCCCCTTCCCGCCCTGGGCTCACTGATTGGACAGCTGGATATCGACGAGAACCCCCGAACCCTTCTCCTTCCGCTCTCTCCCCCTTGCCCCGCCCTCCACCCCCGACTAAGGTAGGGAGAAAGACTGTGATTGTTCTTTCGCCACGTCACTCTTTGTGACGTTAAGGCGTGGGCGGGGAAAGGAGGAGGGACGAAGTCCCCGCTGTCGCCCGGGTGGCCGGGAGGCGAAGGGGCTTCCTGGACTGGGGACTGTCAGGTCGGGCCTGCCTCTCTCCCCACGCCCCTCACACGCGCGGGTCAGGTGGGGTCGAACCGCCTTAGTGCGCCGAGAGGGCTTGGGTGGTGCGTGTGGAGAGAAGGCGGGATTTTTCTGCCGAAAGCTGAGGCGGCTGCTTTCCCAGGGAAGGGGAGGCAAGGCTCGCCAGGAGTGGATCGCTGTGGGACTGCCGACTGCGGTGGGGTTTCCCCGCCTGGCTTGGACTGGGCAAGGAAGCGAGGATCGGGGAACTCCGGTGTGGAGCTGGTCTTGGTGCCCGGGCATGGGTCCTTGGACACCAGGCACTCCCGGGCCGGGAGGCCGAAGTTCAGCTCGGAGCAAACCCCCGGTGCTTTCCCGGCCCGTGGGAAGCGTCCTTCCGGTCGAACTAGCAGCCGCGGGGTCCCATCTTCCTCTCCCAAAGTTTCCTGCCGCCCCTCTCCCCCAAGTGTGGCTACCTGGGAGGGCTCCTTCGCGGGCCCCACAGGGATGCTTTGGATCCCAAATGCTTCCCAGGCTCCGCAGGCCGCTTGCTCTCTTACCCCACCCCGCGCACCTAGTGGCCAGCGCGGGAGGAGCCCCCGACCCCGGGCGGAGGCTGCCGAGACTTTAAAAGGCTTTAGTGATAGAGGGCAATTTTGCTCGTAGCACTTAGAGCAGCCCAGCCCGCCGAGGTGAGGAAGCACCCCCAGCTACTTTTTGTGTGCCACTGTGAGTGCAGTCCCCTTCTTGGGATAATGTTTTGAAGTGAACAAAATAAAATACGTAAGATTTCAAGTATATTGGAATGGAGCTATCACAAGAAGTATTTTTAACTTCACAGACTCCAGGACAGGGAACTATGGTGAGATGACTAACCACATTCACAAGTTAGTTTGTGCACCAAGGTCTGTTGAGCCCGGCTATCTCACACCCTCTTTTCTCCCATCCCATCCTCTACACCTGGGGTGTTCTTTGAGCTGTGCTTTATTGTTAAGTTACTTTTTTCATTTTTCCATTAACTTTTGGTCGAGATTTACATTCGTGTTGACAGCTCTGCCCCTTAACTTCCCCAAACAAAACCAAACCCTTCTGAATTATAGGTTGCAGAAGCTCACTAACAAGTCTTATTTGTGCTGCTCCAAGTTTTCCCTGGACCTCAGGCTATAATGCTGTATATGATACTGGGCTGACAACTAAAATTTTAATGCAGAAGTTTTTTTTTTCGCCGCCGTGGGATATGAATTGGTTATACCTTTTTTTTTTTGCTGTCACTTCTCTATCCCCATATATATTACTGATGTTTATTGATTTATCTCACCCACACTTTTTAGTTCCTTTTTATTCACTTGGAAATTTAAGTGATGTCACTCAACTAAATATTTGATACCTCCAGAAAAAAATATATGTAGTAACTATCTTGACAAATGCAGACTATACCAGATAATTAAAAGATTGGTGAATAGCTGTGTCTGCATTTTACACATGTATCTAGAGAAATCTGTTGCTTTATCTCTATGATAGAATTTGTTGTCTCAGTTTAATTTATAACCCTGACTGGAATCTAAGAATTTCCTGTAAGGTAAGTGTGATTAAGGAAGTAAACCAAATAAAACCTATAGTGGCAACTCCCAGGGTGTCCTAGGGGAAATTCTATCAGCCTTGGAAACAAGAAGTATAGGGTTCAGAACCATGAGACTCCTTAGCATAACTGCTTCCCCTAGCCTGATTCATCTGCTATTATTTGTTTAGCATCCCATTGGCTTTGGGCTCTTCTCCCTAGAGCTCAACAAAAGCTGCTGTTACCATTTTCATCTACTCTGGAGCAAAGAAATCCTGTCAGATTTTTCGAGGGGTGGTGGGATGGGGGAACTACTGAGGGAGACTTTGAGAACAGATTTTCCCAGGAGGCCTCACGGGGTTAAAGAATAAAAATGTTTCAGTTTCTTGGCATATAAAGGATATAAGACAAAAGAAAGGTTATCAGAATTTTAGTGTAGTCACTATAAATTACCTGGTATGTCAAGTCACAGATAATAAATGCATTTTCATGCATGCACATTTATACATTAATACATTATTACTCGATTAGTAGTGTGATGTATAAAAAGACAAACTAACTCATAAACATTCCTATTTGACTATGAAGCAACTTTAAGAAAATACTTTTGTTGGTGATCTCATATAGATGTTTGGAATTCCTTTTTTTCTTGGAAATTTATCTCCACTAAATCCTTAACTAGAGAATATTTAATGAAATATTCCTTCTCTCTACGAAATCCTCCTGCACTAACATTGTATAACATTTGGCTGACAACTACTATTTTTATGAATGTTTTTAGCCCTAGGGTATGAAGTTAGTGTGAGAAAATCCAGTTTTTTTTTTTAGTCCTTTTTGCTTATGAATCTTGGAATGTGACCTCTCTTAGCACTTTGTTTTTTTCTTTCATATACACTTACCTCATTCTTCTTTGTATTATAATTATTTGTTGATATATGTTTATCTATTCTGAGCCTGTTGTGTCCCATTCTTGTGCAATGGGAGCTGTAACCCCAAGACTGAAGTCTAACATGCTTTAATAAGGCAGTAAATGGACTCTGACATTCCCACAACACGCTACTCCCCTGTATATATAGTCTTCCTCTTTAGAATGTAATCTAAGGAGGACTACCTTTGTATTTTTCTTTGAATCCCAAATGCTAAGCACAGGGATTGGAATTTAATAAATGCTTTTCCCATTCATTAATTCATATCTTACTAGATTTTAAACTTCTTTGGGGGCTGATAACCTTTGGACTTTGTCAGTAGATGAGAAATAAAAACTAAATCAAAATTGAATGGTAAGTGGACTTTTGAGTTACTTTTTTATCTAGTTCTAACAGTGTTACTATAGAAAGGAGTTCAAATCAAAGTAAAAAAGTAGCTTGCTATTCTGACATATTAAGAGAACAGGGTATATCTGAGGGGTTTCTAGTGCTTACCATGAAGGCATTGTTTACCATGGTCAGGATCTTGGATCTACAACTAAGGATACCCTCTTTCTTTAGAGCCAGGTCCAATGGCATAGAAATTCTGTTCCTAGTATGAAAAAATAGAAGTATTTCAGCATCTCTCAAATTCTGGCTTTGATACTAGACACATTGAGTTCAGTGGGAGGATTGAGGTAAGGTCTGCACTTGAGTCCTGTGATAAGCCTTTTGCTTACTAGGGTTTCCCTCAACATTTTCTTTCCTCTGAAATCTAATCCATGGCCATGGGTTCAATTGTTATCTCGGTGATGAATGTCATATATAATCCTAAACCTCACATTTTTAAAAGTGTTTTAAAATTTGATTAATGCTTTTTAAAAATTTAATACCACAATTACTTCCCAGGACCCCATTCTGACAACAAAAAACCAATTAAGTAAAAGTATTCCAGACAGGATATATAACATTTTAGACCTCTAAAACATCCCCTCTCCAAGGTGTTTAGCACCAGCCATCTGTAAATATTGATCATGGGATTTGAAACAACTCTAGAATTCCAGTTACCAACTAGATTCTTGAACATCCTGCAGTCACCTCAAACAATATATAAAATAAAACTCTTGTCTCTAAAAACAACTATCCCTTTCTATTAATCTAGTACTATGTTGCAGATTCACAAACAGCTAAATGACCTTTAGTCTCTGTTGACTCTCTAGATAGGCCTTCAAAATGTTTTTTTCAACTTATATGAACATATAGAGGGAAAAGCAGAATGTGGATGATCATATACACAACAACCATAGTAATTTAGAAAAGAACAACACTTACACATAGATAAACTCATATCAAACACAATGATCAACTTTGTTACTAGAAAACATAATTAAATCCTTTTCTCACATAAGAGTAGGGTGTTATAGATAGTATTAGAAGCTTCCCATTTTTAAAATTTTGTAACAGGAGGGTTCTGTGGCTAGAGAAATGTTGGGAAACAACTGGTGTAAAGAGCAAAAAGCATCAATACAACTTTTTATTAAGGTTTCTCCATATTTTCCTTTCCATCCCAACTGTTACTATCCTAGTTCTGGCTCTTCATAATTTGTGCCCAGATTATTATAATAGCTTCCCAAATGATCTTCATAGTAGATTTAACTCCACGTTGTATAATCCATTCTGCATATTACTACCAGCAGATTCTTCCCAAAGTACCACATAAGTGTCTACTAATAATTTTTCTTTCAGAAACTTTCAGTAATTGCTTTTTGTCCATTAAAATTCAGATTCCTTGGTCTGAAATTGAAGGCATTTCCCAGCATTTTATTGGTGTAATAGAAAGAACATTGGGTTTAGGATTGAGGGTGTTTTGTCCTTGTACTCCTAGAAACTAGCTGGGTTACCTTGGATGAGTTATTTTAACCACTAAATTCCTTCATCTGAAAATGAAGGGTCTGACTGCATGATCTAGCTTTTATTTGTTTTGTTTTTTGTTTTTTGCTTTTTGGAGGGGGAAGGCAGGACAGTTGGGGTTAAGTGACTTTCCCAAGGTCACATGGCTAGTAAGCGTTAAGGTCTGAAGTAAGATTTGAACTGAGGTTCTCCTGACTCCAGGGCCAGTGCTTTATTCACTGAACCACCTAGCTGCCCCTGGATGATCTAGCTTTAAATTCCTGTGTGAATACAATTTAATTCTGCTCCTCCATTTAAGTACTATATTAGTTCTTAGAAATAAAAAGGCAAAATGACTAACAGTTCCTGCCCTTAAGGTGCCTAAGTCTACTGTGAGATGCTAGCATAAGTAATTCGAGATAATTTGAAGAGGGAGAGATCTGTTTATCTCCTAAGTTATAGTCACATATCACCAACTGTCTCTTGAATCTTTCAAACTGGATGTCCCATAGACAAATTCAGCATGTCCAAAACAGAATTAATGATCTCCCATCCTTCCTCACCAACCTTTGCTTCCTCTAAACTTTCTGTTGTTATCCAATTCACTTGCATGTTGTAGTATCACCTCTCTGATGTCATGGTTCTAAGGACAAACAACAATCTCTCTTAGTAGGAATAGAAGCTGCCCCACTGGGGACTCAATTGGAACTCTTCAATTGTGCAACACAACTCCCCTTCCTTCCTTCCTTCCTTCCTTCCTTCCTTCCTTCCTTCCTTCCTTCCTTCCTTCTTTCCTTCCTTCCTTCCTTCTTTCCTTTCTTCCTTCCTTCTTTCCTTCCACATAGGGTATCATACCCATACCTGGAGCCTCTCTGGCCATAGGAATATAAATTTTGATCCATGAAACCTACCAATTTATCTTGGGGTTTACCAGCTACATTTTTTTCCCTTAAGGACCTTGCTTTAAACTCACATAATTCTGGCTTGAATTCATTGGCCAATAGTAGGTCCCAAGCCAGACCCCACTTGGTCATTGTTTGGGCCCTGATTAGCTCAGAGTGAATATTAACCAGCAGTTGTTTCTGTTTTGGTCAGAAATCCTGAGAGTCCTTCCCAGATTGATTTTTTTTTTTTGGGGGGGAGGCTATGTGAAAGAGGTCACTCTCTGCCTCATTTCTTACCTAGTCTTAATGGTTCCTCATTCCTTAATTTCTCACTGAATGGGCATTGCTTCAGTCAAAGAGACCTGGAAAAGACCTTAACTTGAAAAAACCAAGGTCTCCTATTGCATCTAGAGCCATCTCCAGTCACTCTGCCACTGGATCCAGATGACTCCAGAGGAGAAAGTAAGCCTGGTGACTTTGCACAACCCTCCCTTACTTAAATCCAATTCACCTGCATGTCATGGCATCACCTCGCTGTCATGAACCTCTTTGAGAACAGAGGACAAACAACAATATTCCGTGTACCAACATTTGATGGCCTCAGTGTCATCCTTAATTCCTCACCAGCACCCACATATCCAGTCTGTTGTCAAATCTTGTTTCTACCTTTACGACATCTCGTATATATGTCCACTTGCCTTTGTTTATGAAGTCACCATCCTGGTTCAGGACTTCTTCATACCTGGACTATTACAGTAGCCTTCTAGATGATTTCTCTGCCTTGACTCACTCCCCATTCCTATCTACTCAACTGTTTTAAGCAATTTTTCTAAAATGTAGGTCACTCTTTTACTCATTAAACTCTAGTGGCTCCCCATTACTCCAGAATCAAATATAAAATCCTTTTTAGTTTTTAAAACAATTCACAACCTGAGCTCTTTCTACCCTTCCCTCCATGTACTCTATAATTTAGTGACACTATCCTTTTTTTTGTATGTGTGGTGTTGTTCTCATACTAGACTCCATCTCTGGATTCTGTGACTCCATCCTTGCCTCCATCTGCCAGTTTCCCTGGCTTCCTTCAAGACTCAAATCCAGCTTTCTTTAAGTGGCCTTTTCCAGTCTTGGTACTGCTTAATGCCTTTCTTGTGATGTTACCTAACATTTCCTTTATGTATGTTGTCTGTGCATAGTTGTTTGCATGTTGTCTCTGACATTAGAATGTTTGCTTCCTGAGGGCAGGGACCATGTTTTCACCTTTCTATCACTAACACTTAGCCTCATACATAGCAGGAGTTTAATAAATGGTCATTGGTTGACTGAGATTAGAATAGGTTTCCCATAGGAGATGGTCTCTGAGTTTGAAGGAAGCTGAATATTCTTACAGTTGGAGGTGAGGAAGAATACCTTTCTAGCATGGGGAACAGTTGATGCCAACCATGGGGTTAGGCAATGGAATACCAACTCTGGGAAACAATCAATAGATCAGGTGCTACAAAGACAAAATGAAAGAGTCCCTACCCTCAAGGAGTTCATATTCTGTCAGAGGAGACAATGTATATGTACATATGTAATTATGTGCTAAATATATACTTACAAATAGCCATTGACAGTGAAAGAGATGGAGAAGGAGCCATCAAAGAGTCAGGAGAAAGAATACCTCAAAAGTCTAAGGAATATGGGGGCGGAGCCAAGATGGTGGCGTTGGAGCAGCAAGTTTCCACAGCTCCCAAATAGCCACCTCAAATACCGATAAAATATGACTAAACAAATTTTAGGGCTCTAAAACGCACACAAATATATCTCCTGCTGAAGGCAGCTCATCTCAGAGGGACCATCTCAGTGCTGGGAGCTGAAACGAGCCCAACCTGAAACCACGGTGTGGCCCCGGGGGCGACCGGAGGAGCTGAGCCGAGCCATAGCTGGAGCTTCAGGAGAGTGGATCAGTGGCAGCTGTGGCAATTTCCAGAATTATCAAGCCATAAGAAAAAAGGACTAAGTGAAAGGTCAGTGGAACTTGGCTAAAATTGGGGGAGAAAAGCAGGTCTGGCCAAACTGCCTCCAGGACAAAGAAGTGGCAGAAGCAGAGGCCCTGTGGCCACCTCCACATTGCTGCTTCAGAGCTCCCAGCCTGCAGACTGCAGGGGGGCCAAGTAATCATTCAGAGGCCACGTGCTCTTGTGTTGAGCAGCCTGGATCCAGATCATGGTCTTGGGTGGTGGTCCTGGGGTGCGTTTTCAGTGAGCCAAAGCTGTTGGGGGCTGCAGCAGCCTCCTAATAGCTCCAGCAGCTGGGAAAACCCCAGTGATTTGGGACAGAGCTTTCCCCTCTGGAAGCAGAGTTCCACAGAGCTAAAAAAATCATTGGCCATCATGAGCAGGCAAAGGAAGCAAAGTAAGAATAGCAACAAAACTCTAGATTCCTTCTTTGGGGACAAGAAGTATCAAAGCAGGGAATGGGAGGAAGACAACATAGTCAGAACCCCTGCACCAAAAGCTTCCAAGAAACATGAAGACTGCCTAAAAGCTAGAGATCAGCTTAAGAAGGATTTTGAAAACCAAATGAGAGAAGTGGAGGAAAAATTGGGAAGAGAAATAAGAATGGTGCAAGAAAATCATGAAAAGAGAGTCAACAACCTGGCTGAAGAAATTAACACCCTAAAAAATAGATTAACTCAAATGGCAAAAGAGGCCCAAAAAGCCAATGAGGAGAAGAATGCCTTAAAAAGTTGACTTTGCCAGATGGAAAAAGAATCTC
>CM053587.1:62518179-62555680 GCA_028646515.1 Pseudochirops corinnae
AAAGAGAGGGAGAAAATATGTAACTCAAAATCTTGTGGAAATGAATGATGCAAACTATAATAAAATTTAAAAATAAAAAAAATTTAAAAAAAAAAAAAAGATGGTTGGGGTTGGAAAAACTGAGGAAATCCAAACCCTAGAGCGATTTGGCAATTATTAAATAAATAATCTTTACACAGGTAATGAACCAGGAAGTCTAGTCCAAACAAAAGATAGACTCAGACTTAAGAATGAGGATACTAACTATTTAGCTTTAAGAGTCTCTTTGTTTTAAAGAGTTTGGCACCTCAAGCTAAGAATCTACACCTAGAACTGACATACCTCTAGCCAAGATTTAGAAAAAAAAAAAAGCAGCATTTCATAAGCAGAGGAAAAATCTGAAAAGAGTATTTTTCTTAAAAGAGCAATAGCTTCTAACAATTGAACTAAAAGGCCACTGAAGAGCCTACTCTTCTACTAAGACATAGCACCATGGCCAAGAATTTCAGCTAAAACCAGAACTGGACAGCAAAGAAAAGCTCTACAGCTGGGTACCTGGTCTTGGTTTAGAGTTATCTCTCTATCTCATTTCTCTCTGGAGACTCAACTTCAAGCACCAAACTCTTTAGAATAAAAAATAGAGACTCCATAGCTAAGTAGCTAGTACCCTAGGTGGCTAGTTCTCTAGGTAGCTGGTAGTTCAGTAGCTTATAATCTAGTGAACTAGTACATAGCTAGTACCTTATGCAACTTGTAACCTAGACAGGTAGTAAGGCAGCTAGTATGCTAAGGAGCTAGCACCCAAGGTAGCTATTATATAACTAACACCCTAGGTAGCTAGTATTCTAGGTATCTAGTACCTTGAGTAGCTAGTACCCTAAGAAGTATCTTAGGTAGCTAATACTCTATGTAGCTAGTACCGTAAGTGACCAGTACCCTAGGTAGCTAGTACCCAAGGTTAATATGCTGTCTCATTAAATGACTTTGCTTTAAACTGTGTCCTTTGGCTATTAGAGGTAAGCACATTGATGGATGGATATGGAACGACATAATACCTTGAACCTGAGATAGCCAGGATCCATATAGGGTAGGGAGGGGAGAGGCCCCTGGGTGCTGTATAGACAAGACACGAGGACATCAGACAAATTTCTAATTATCTAATGAGATCTACAGACCTTGTTTCATTCTGTCACTTCTCTCCAGAGCCCTTCCTCTCCTTCCCTGGATCCTGGGCTTTTTAGCTACACTTGTAGAAGGCTTAAAGTATTTAGCAGATAGCAGACAAAGCCCATGCATGTAAGACACAGTACACAAGATAATTGTTTAATGAGATCTACATACCTTGTTTCACCTTATGGAGGTTCTCCAGAAGCTTGCATCTCTGTCCCCAGATGCTAGGCTCTCTGGCCCCACTTGGCAGATGAGAATCTATTTAGCAGATAAACATAAGAAACGAGGTCACAAAAGGACACGATAAAATCCATTTCTATAATGCAGTCTACATACTTTATTTGACTTTACTGCTGTTATGTAGAACTTACCTCCTACTTCCCTACAAATTACAGCCTCCATTCTCTTACTTCTAGGCAATATGATAACAAAGCAAAACAGGCACAGTAAAATCATCTAAAATAATTCTAAAGACATTTAGAGAATGAGAAAACACATTTGTTAGCCTCAATCCCAGATCCTCATTCAGAATCTAACCATTAAGTCTAGCGAGCTTAAGTTTGTCTTTTAGAAAATGAAGAACAGCTTCTCAGAACATCGAGATGCACAGATAGGTGTATAAATATACATATATTCTAGAAATATATAGATACATTTATGGATATGGATACATAGATATATATTTAACTTTTATATTAATATGTACAATAACCCCTCTCTTTCTTCATGCTTCATCATGTCCTGGAAGTGACTCCGGTTTCTTAAAGGCTATGCCACAGAGTTCCTGACAGGCTGGAAAACTTTCAGCTAGGGAACCAGCATTAAACTGTATCAGAGTTATAATTAAGGACAGACTGATAGTGCTTTACCTCCAGAGTATCAGATATAAAGGGCACCCATACCACTTTTAGTCTAGTCCTTCAATAGCGAGAATAGATAGATGGTACAGTGGATAGAGCACCATGCCTGGAATCACAAAGACCTGAATTCAAATGTGGCCTCAGACACTTCTAGCTGTCAAGTCACTTAACCCACATTTGCCTCAGTTTTCTCACCTGTAAAATGGGACTATGAATAGCACCTACCTCCCAAGGTTTCTGTTGAGGATAAAATGAGAAAATATTTGTAAAGTGTTTAGCACAGTACCTGGTGCATAGTAAGTACAATAATACTCATTAGCCATTATTAGTTTAGTTAATAAGACTAATTAATTCAAACAAGAAACTATTGGCTGTAAGACCAGGGTGAATTCCTACTCTCCATTCCACCCTGTTCCACCTCACCACCTACATCACTTAGCAGCCTTTTTCATCAGTGGTCATTGTCTTTGTCTTCTCCCCCAGCACACTGGTGCTCCTTGCTTTGGGTTGTTTATGGTATTTTCTCCAGACCAAAAAAAAAAAAAAAATCCTAATTATAACTGAACTCTATATCACCTGAGAACTAAGCTAGCCAGGTTCAGAGAAGCTCATCACCAGGTTGTCACTACCAGGTAATGAACTTTCCGCTATGCCAGTGCCTGAAAATAGTTTCTTAAGTACAGGAGAATTACATATCAGGGTCGGTGTGGGGAGTAGCTCTCTCATCATGATCTTCTGAAGCACTGAAATATTAAAATTCATCATTAGACAGGAAAAGTAATGTAAAATAGTTGTTGAAGGGCTGGCTTCAGAATCAAGGTGACCTGAATTCAAGTCTCGGCTCTCACATTTAGTGGCTTGTAACCCTGAACACATTCGTTAAACTTTCAATGTCCCAGGCAACTCTCTGAATCTATAAATTGCAGGAAAAATGCTGATATGCATATGTGACTTCCCTTACTGGGAATAGCCTGCCTCTGTGAAATCTCAGGTTTAGACACTACCCCAAAACTCTTAGATATAAAGATCAACAGCTTTCTTCTTTTTTCTTGTCTTAAGTAATAAGACTTAGTGCTTTGTCTTTCTGTGTTCATCCCTTTCAGCTTCATTGCCTTCCTCTAAATTCTCAAGTTCTCTATGACAAGACCTGTAACTGAACATTCTAAAATAGGAACTGATTTGAGTGGCAAAAGGAACAGAAACTACTGGTAATGTAGAGGGGAAAGACAATATAGGAAAATCAATCAACTAATTGATAAATATTTACTCTGGGAACTCATCTGTACCCATATCTATAGAGCATAACCAGGTCAAAACAAATCATTTGTTTTAAGTATCTCAGAGTCAAGCCCCAAGTCATAGCTCCCTCATCAAATAACCAATTCTAATTTGGTTGATGACCAAATTAAATGGACAAATTGAGATGACCAAGATTGGACATTCCTGATCCAATGACATACATATGTGTATGTGTAATCATGTGACTAATAAGGACTGAGTCTATCCAAGAGATTGAATCAACTAGGTAAGGGCTAATGACTGAGAAATTATTGGATCAAGAATGGTCCATCTGACTTGATCATCTTAATTTGTCATGAGCATGCTGTGATAAAAAGAGAAATTATGTTCCCTCCCCTCTTCCCATATATACAACTGCTGGGAAATGAGTCACTTAAAGAAATTAAAACGAAAACATAAAAATAGAAGAAAAAATAATTCTGCTTAATCTTTGACCCTGCTGGATTTCTCTTCCCCTTCTCTCTTTCTATTATCTCCCTCCAAGAACTTCTCCACTTCAGGTATCACTTCTCTCTCACATGGACCACAATATACTCCATATACTGATAATGCCAAAATCTATACCTAAGAGTCCTGACCTCTCTTCTTAGTTCCCACATCTCCAATTGCCTAATTTCCTTTTTTTCATCAGTATTCATCATCATGTCATCAGTACCCAGGAACCAAGTTCCAAAACATTGAAGCCTGAACTCCTGGTGTAACTTCCTGCTTTGGCTTCATCTTCAATGTCTTACTCATCCGAATCCATCCTTCCTGTATACCATTGCCAGATTCATCTTCCTAAAATACTGCTTTTCATCATACCACTTTCCTTCTCAAAAACCTTCAGCTGCTGCCCATTACTTGCTGGGTTAAATCCAAATCTTCTAGCCTGACTTTCAAGACACACCAGAACCTAGCCCAACCTTACCTTTCCAATACAAGGTCTCAATTCAATGCAACTGTAATCCAACACTCCAGCCAGACTGATGTACTCACTGTATCCTCAATTCTTCTTGTGTATTTTTAACTCTGCTTTTGCTTACGCTTTTCTGGATAAGTCAGAATGCCCTCCCTGACCCTCTTCACCGCTCCGAATCCTACCTATCCTTCAAATTCAGTCCTGCATCCTCCTTGAAACATTCTTTCCTGGATGATCTCAGCCTATAGTGAGCCTTACCTCTTTCTGAAGTGTCATAGTACCTATTCTTTGTGTTATTAATTATATTATTACTTAACTTGTTATTCACGTATGTCTCGCCTACCCAAACGGACTCTAAATTCCCTGAGGTTTGAGACCACATCTAAAAGTTCTTTGTATCCACACAGTGCTTTACATTGTGCTAGACATGTAGTAGGAAGCACTCAAATTTGTTTTAAAATTAATGTGTTAGGAAAATGATGAAGGCAGAAAAAAGACTCAGTAGTGACAGGATAGTTGCCTTCTAATACTTGAAAGGGCTGTCACAAAGAAGAGATTAGACGTGTTCTGTCACTACTGAGGTAGCAGTATGTTTTGTATTATATTTATTTATATTATAAATTTATATATAATTATATATTTATATAATATAGTATAATATATCACACAGATATAATAATATATAAATTTATATATTTATATTTATTTCTGTTATATTATATTTAACAACTGGTTCTCCAAAAAGGCACAACACACTTTAAAGTTTAATCTACATTTTTAACATTTTCTCCATCACTTACTTAAGTTTAGACAACTAACAAAACAATAAACCAAACGCTGATTTGTACCATTTTCAGATTTCCTAGGTTACACCTAGAATGAAAATTAAGCAATCCATAGGGAGTTAGAGCTGGCTCCATTCAGCAAACTCCTCTGTGGCCTGAGGGGGCAGAACTAAGAGTAAAGGTAGCTGCATGGTCCAGTGGATAGAACTGAACCTGGAGTCAGGAAGATCTGAGCTTAAATGTGGCCTAGGACATTTATTAGCTCTGTGACCCTGGGTAAGTCACTTAACTTCCATTTGCTGCAGTTTCCTCAACTGTAAAATGAAGATAACAATAGTACCTGCCTCCCAGGGCTGTGGTGAGGATCCAATGAGACAATGTTTGTAAAGCACTTAGAATAGTGTTTGGCACATAGTAGGTACTATGTAAATACCAGCTGCTATTGTAATTATTAATACAGAGCAGGCAAGGCCCTCTCCTACAACAGGGTTATCAAGACACAGCAATGACTTCCTTGGAATGAAAACATTTTCATATACATTATAACTTCTTGTGAAAACATTGGGATAATATTAAAGGATAGTGTGCTATGGTGCAAGAGCCCTATCTAGAGTCAGAGTCAAGAGACCCAAGTTCCAATCTCTCCAGTGAAGAAGAAATTCACTACTTGATTTAGGTTGAACTCAAAGTTCTAGAGCAGTGGTTCTTAACCTGTGGGTCGCGACCCCTTTGGAGGTCGAACTACCCTTTCGCAGGGGTCACAGGGGTTGCTTAAGACCATCGGAAAACACATATTTCCAATGGTCTTAGGAACTGAGACACTGCTCCTCTATCCATCTTCAGGTGAGTCCGCCCACGTGTAGATACGCCCACATATGACTATTAAAGGGTCGTGGCATTGGAAAGGTTGAGAACCACTATTCTAGGGGATAATATCTGCATGTGCAAGCCAGGGTCCAAAATAGTCCTTTCAGCTATCCCAGTGGCCGCAACCTTAATTCAGGTTTTCATTATCTCTCACCTGGATTATTGCAATAGATTCCTTACTGTACTCTCTATCTCCAATGTCTCCCCTTGACCAGAATTCCCTACCCCCAATCCATGCTATGCAACACTGTCAAATTGATCCTCCTATATCACTGGCTTAGTAATGTCACCTCTCCCTCTCTCCCACAGACACAAAAAATTCCTTTATGGATCCACATTGTTTTATGGAATAAGTCTAGAATTCATAACCCTCTTTAATATGGCCCCAATCTATCTTTCCAAACTAATTTCCTACTTACGTCCTGTATGTATATATTCTATATTTCAACCTGATTTGTATCTTCTGACCCACAAGGCCATCCAAGCTGATTTTAAGAGTATAAATAGGAAATCTAGGTTTTAATCTCAGCTCTGATATTAGCTGTATAACCTTGGGCAAATCACTTCACCTTTGAGCTTCAATTTCCTCCCCTGTGAAATGGGAATATGAATACCTTCACTACCTATCCTACAGGATTGTTATAAGAAGTGTGTTTCATAATCCTTAAAAATCTAAATAAATATGAATTATTATGCAATTGATGATAGTTACCCTCCCTCTACCCAAAATTAGAAGGGAAAAATAGAAAGAATTAACTTAAACAAGTCAAGATTATCTAATCAACTAAAAAATAGAATACAATTCTCCAAAATTACAGGAAGACTAGATTTTCTATCATACAAAAACACAGCCTATGGTCCAGCACTCCTTAAGCTTAAGGCTTACAGAGACAACAAACAGTCCATCTTGACAGGTACCTGAAATATCACTTTTTTTATTTGTTATGCTCACATCCAAAGTTTATTCTTGAAAATCTTTAATAGAGTGCTTGACTAGCTCATGTCCAGGTTTCTAAAAATGTGAATGACAGAGTCACCAATTCTGACGCAAGCACTCAAAGTTTAAAAGGGGGGAGAGGGAGGGAGGAGGGAAGGTATTTCAATTAGAAAGCAGCCTTTATTTCATACCACAGAAAATCAGAAAGTGCAAAGAACTCAGAGAAGCCCACAAATATTTACCAAAAAACATATAAAATCATAGATTTAGAGCTGGGTAAAACCTTAGAAGCTTATCAAGGCTAATCCCCACATTTTACAGCAGAGGGAACTGAGGCACGGAAAAGTTAAGTGACTTGGTCAGGGTCAGTTAAATAAGCGTCTTGAGGAAGGATCTGAGCTCCAACTATCCTGACTTCAACTCTAGTGTTCTAGATATGACACCATGCTGCCCCTCAACAGCTGAAAAGCAATCAACACAATTCTTCCTCTCTTGCAGGCTTCACTTTTCTATCAGTGTCCTAGAGGTCTTCTGATTCCACCAAGGTACCACCCCATGCTTGGGATTCCCCTTAAAAAGAAATTGAAACTCTCTAACTGGGTCTTACATAGTCCCTCCCAGACTATTAGTGCTATCCTTTGGTTTGGATTTTCCCAAGAAGGCAACTACACTTTGTATCTGCTGAACAGGTAATGCTTCCAATTTTACCTGTGCTGCCATATAATTCACTGTAATAGAAAGAGATGGCATGGTCCCTTAACCATGTTGTTGCTTTTGGTCCCTTACTGAGACTCTAGCTATGGGGGCCATATGAGCAATCCTCTTCTTCCTCCAACAGGAATAATTAAGAAATTAGGTTTACTCAGTGTTATGGGAATCTGAAGATCTTCCCTGCCCCTAGGTCCTTTGATAGGCTTAAGTGACTCTGAGAATCTTTCCTGATTTGAAAATATACTCTGCCCCCTAATAGGCTTGAATGTGGTCACATGGAGCCTGTGGTGAGAAGCTTGTTTTTCAGGAATGCCCACATCTTGTTACTTTGTGATTGGGTAGTGGGTCAAGAGGGTTGTGACATTCTCTGATCCAGGAGAAGGCTATATATACCCTCATGTGAGTTTTTGCTTTGGGGCTCACTTTGGAAAGAGTTGTGTGATTTGGCCAGATGAGATTCTGGGCAACTGTTGAGTTCTGCCCCACCTTTGAAAACCCAGATGTTGGTGCTTCCCTCTCTGGTAACTAACTAGGTATGGATGTAATGGTCAGACGCTGGAAGCCTGTCTGCTGATCTGTTTCTCTGTCTGCTTGTAACTTCTGTTTGTACTCTCTGAAGTTCAGGGTGTTGACTTTTTCCCCTGGATTAGGTAAATGATATGTTTGATTAAAGTAAGATTGTTAACCCATTTTGAGTCACTTTCCTTTAGAAAAGTAGGTCAAAGAACCTGTGCTAGCAGCCATCCTGGGTATGCTAGGGTGCTTGCTGTTACACTCAGGAGGCAACCACCAAGGTTAGCACTAGTCAAGAACTCTTCCTTCTCTGGCTTAGGCTATATTTGGGGATGACACAGGTAGCCTAGGAAGGCTACCTCTAAGTAGGAAGCAGGGAATGAGGAATAGCATTACCCATAGACTACCCTCTTGTGTCATGTGGATGAGGAAATGAGGTTCCTATGTGCTTCCTCAAGATACTACATCACTGTCCTGACTGGTGCCATCTCTTGAGCTTGGAAAGATCATCCTCAAGTCTCCAGTCTCTAACTTGGGCTTGGAAAAGGAAAGAAAGAAATTGTTTAGAAATTCTCCTCACAGGCAGTATGGCTAAATATATGCAACTTTTTTGTGCCTCTGTCTCAAGGTAATTAGTGGTATGGAGTGACCTCAGATTATGTGTATATAGGCTCTTCGCCCACACTTAAATTCTTACTAATCTCTATTGCTTTCTCAGTAGTGGACAAAAGATTTGCTTGCCCAACTAGTTCATTGTAGAGCAGTCCTAATCACTGAGGCTTAATCAAAAATTATTTGTCTCTCTCAATAAGAGGAAAAAATGGGCATATGTACATTCAATAGGGCAGCTAGGTAGTACATCGAATAGATTGCAGAGCCTGCAGTCAAGAAGACTCATTTTCTTGAGTACAAACCTGGCCTCAGACACTTCCTAGCTGTATAATTCTGGGTAAGTCACTTAAACTCAGTTTCCTCATCTGTAAAATGAGCTGGAGAAGGAAATGGCAAACCACACCCATATCTTTGTAAGAAAACCCAAAATGGGGTCACAAAGAATGGGATACAACTGAACAACAACACTCTCAAGGAAAAGGGGTGTGACAACAAAGACTTGGCTCCCAGTAAACCCATCAAATTGATCGAGGAACTAAGGAGACAGTCAGGATCATACGTGATTTAGCAGCCATCACTGTAAAGAGGTAGAGAACTGAGAATATGATAGTCCAGAAGGCCAACAATATGAGGCTTTCAACCAAGAAAAACTTACCCTGCAAAACTAAATGTAATGCTACAGGTGGAAAAGTAGATCTTTAATGAAATAGAGGACTTTCTAGCATTCCTGATAAAAAGAACAGAGCTATGGAGAAACTTTGAAGTTCAAACATAGAGGTAAAGAGAAGAATAAAAAGGTAGTGAGCAATGTATGACCAATGATAATTTACTAAACAAGAATAAACTATTCACATTCAAATATTTAGGGATACATGTATCCCCTCTGAACCCTATCAGCAACAGGATTCATAGATACAAAAATACAATTAGACAAGGTCTAGGAGTCATTCTGTTAGGTCTTGATGATCTTAAGAAAGAATGGAAAGAGAACAGAGGAGGAATACACTTGGAGGAAGGAGGAAAGGAAGGTTAGGAAAAATTATTTCACATAAGGAGAGTATACAAGTGGACATCTATACAAAGAGGAGAGTGTGGGAGGAGTGGATGACACTTGAACCTCACTCATCTCAAATGGTCAAACGAAAGAAGAATATACACACATACAATTGGGTACAGAAATACATTTCACTCAACAGGGAAGCAGGAGGGAAAGGGGAGAAGAGAAAGAGGGAGAATAGAGGAAGTGCTGATTAAGGGAAGGATTAGTCTTTTTTCCATTATTAAATTTTATTTTTAATTTATGGAATAAAACAAGAATTTCTGTAGCATAGTACAATAAAAAAGATAATTGTATAAGAAGCTACAATTCTATTATGCACAACTTGCTATTCTTTTCAAATATACAACAGAATTATCACATAAATTCCTTTTTTTCTTTCTTCCCAACCCCCACCCCTACCCGCCCTTGAGATTGCTGCCATTAGACACAAATAGATCCATATGTATATGTGTATGTGTGTGTGTGTGAAATCATTCTACACATACTTCTATTTATCAGTTCTTTCTCTGGATGTAAAAAGCATCTTTCTTCATGTGTCCTTTATAGTTCATTTAGGTATCTATAACAGTCAAAATAACTTATTTATTCAAAGTCATTATTAAAACAATATTGCTATTACTGTATACAATGTTCTCTTGGTTCTGCTCATTTCACTCTTCATTACTGAGCTCATCATTTCTTATAGCATAATAGTATTCTATCACAATCATATGCCACAACTTGTTAGGCCATTCCTCAAAGGCAATTTCCAGTTCTTTGCCACCACAAAGAGAGCTGCTATAAACATTTTACAACATACAGATTCTTTTCCTTTTTCCCTATCTTCAGAAATAGACCAAGTAATGGTATTAAGGGAGGGATTACTAGCCTTAAGCAACAACAGCAAAAACTCTAAGGATGCACAAAAGTATTTATAGCTCTTTTTGAGGTGTCAAAGGATGGGAATCAAGGGGTACCCACAGAGTGGATAATGGATGAACAAGCTGTAGTATATTAATATGATGGAATACGACTGTGCTGAATTTTATCAGTATGATGATCACCCAGGTTTCCAGAGGACTAATGATGGAATTCCTCATTTGTATAGCACTAAGTATTTCAACCTCTCACTTTAGAGCAGGGTTTGATTCTGTGATGAGGAGCCAGGGTAGCTAGGGGGTACAGAGGATAGAGCACCAGATCTGGAACCAGGCAGACCTGAGTTAAAATCTGGGCGTAGACATTTACAAGCTATGTCACTCCGGACAAGTCACTTAACCCTGTTTGCCTCTGTTTCCTCATCTGTTAAATGAGCTGGAGAAGGAAATGGCAAACCACTCCAGCATCTTTGCCAAGAAAACCTCAAATGGGGTCACAAAAAGTCAGACACTACTGAAATGACTAAACAACAACAAACTGACAAAACATGCTCCCCACCTCCTCCTGATAGAGAGGTGAATGGTCCAATCTGGGTTGATTGCCACCCCTCAGGATGCCTTGATTTGTTTATTTACTTTTAGTTTACAAGATTCAGTTCCAGAATCCCTTGGGTTTCAAATTTTCTCCCCTCCCTCTTCCCCCCCCGCCACCATGGTGGCATACAACCAAGTATAGGATCTGCAAATACTTTCACATTGGACATTAGTCTGGTTGTATAGAAGGGTCATAACCAATGGAGTGAACAATGGGAAAGAAGAAACAAATCCAAACATGGAAAAGAACAATAGCATGTGGATTGCTTCAGTCTCCATTTAAACTGTTCTTTTTAGATCTTTCTATGAATGTAGATATCTCCTTCCATCCTGAGACTTGTAGAGTTGTCTTATAACTGTGTGTTGCTGAAAAAAGTCGTTTATCAAGGCTGGCCATCACACACACAATGTGTCTGTGATTGTGTACAAATTTTTCCTGGTTCTGCTCTTCTCACTTAACATCAGTTTGTATAAGCCTCTCCAGGTAAATATGAAGATGGTCTCCTCCCCATTTCTTATAGCACAATAGTATTCCATTATTAATGGCTTTTCTTTGAAGGGCATATAAACTGTGACCCCACCACCTTTAGGGGTCTTTGGTCTACAAGAGATGACCAAATGACCAATCATTTATTAATAACCTGCTGGCCTTACTAATAAACAAATTACCCAGAAAAAATAAAAGAAATTATCTGGTACAATCCTATTCATTTTGCAAATGAAGAAACAGGACAAACAAGGTTAAGTGAGGCCATGTCTGAAGCCACACAGATAGTAAGTAACAGAAGCAGGGTCTTACTACAGGATTCTCTGACGCCAAATCTAGCAGTATTTCCAGGTCACCACACTGTCGTTCCCCCCCCCTTCGCCCCCCAAAGAAACTGATTTTTTATGTGTTTTTCTTTTTGTACTCATACAGTTCTTTATATTCAGATAGATATTTCAAAAAGTAGTCAATAATAGCATTTACACATTTCTTAAAAGAATCAAGATGCTCCAAGTTGAAGAAACAGTCCTAGATTCCCAGGAGCTGAAAGGGCAGCACTTTTGGAGTCACAGAAAGCAGGAATCAAATTGGGAGTATATGGTTACCCACTGATGAGGTCAAATGGGAATAAGCTTTAGTTTGGCTTCCCAATGCTGAAGTCATAGAATTTAGAGTACAGATGAATTGTAGAGTCAGTAAGAGGGTGATGGGACAATGGTCACTACCCCAATAGGGCCTTAGACTATATCTTACTGTCAAATAGAACAGGGGGCAAAGACTGGAACAACAGGAAGTAGTGCAGCTCAAGAATTCACCGTACAAGTCCAAAAAATGTAAGCATGAACCTCTCTGAATAGAGATGATAGAAACTTGTCATCTGGTGACATCACCTAGAGCAGCTCCCCAAAACCTTGGCCTTCCTGTGGAATGAAACCAGCATTCTTCTTATTCCTCTTGGGATTGCTCAAGTCCATCTCTTTATGGATCACATAGAAGTCCTCATGGAGCACAAGTGACTTTCAGACACTCAGTCTCTTCAAAATTTTATGAAATGCCTCATTGCATAATTGTTGGTCTTCCAGTCAGACATGCTCCTATCCTGCACTGGGCTCCTAAGCTGTCACCAGCATGTGTGCCTCAAACTCAGCCACTATCCCTCAGCCCTCTTCCTCATGTTCATCCTTACCAATGCCAAAGGTGACAAGGAGTAGGCAGTGATGTGAGTGGAGACCCCACCACCACCTCCACTGTATCCTTTTTCATTGATGGTTGAAGACCAGCAGGTCCTGAGGCTCAGATGATAGCTTATTCTCTGAACATTTGGTCTCTCAGAAGTAAAGGATGTCAGATGTTTCTTCCTGTATCCAAACCAGACCCTTTTTCTTGATCAAGGTCTAGAGCCCTTCCACATCCTAGAAACAAATTTTGAACTTAGCAGGTTTGCCACTAGTTGAAATTTACTGGCCTAGGGGAGTGGAAATGAGAAAAGGGGAAGATCCTTTTCCTCCTGCCCCGCTTTTTGCTTCTCAGTCTCTGGCCCCTCATTGATCCCATCCTTCACAAATGTTTCCTTTTTCCCTCTTAGGCAAGTTCTTCACCCAGAACAAATCCCCTCAGTCTAAGCTCCCAGTAGTCAATAAGTCAATAAACATTGATTTTTGAGTTATTTTTCAGTCATATCCTACTCTTCATAATCCCATTTGGGGTTTTCTTGGCAAACATACTGGAGTGGTTTGCCATTTTCTCCTCCAGCTCATTTTACAGAGGAGGAAACTGAGGCAAACAGGGTCAAGTGCCTTGCCCAGGATCACATAGCTAGTACATGTCCGAGGCTGGATTGGAACTCTGGTGCTCTATCCACTTCACCACCTCGCTGCCACAAACACTGATTAAGCTCCTACCATGTGCAACAGTGTTAAGTACCGGGGATACAAAGAAAGGAAAAAGACAGTCCTTACCCTATAGGAGCTCACAATCTATATACAACTCAACATAGCAGAATTCTCACCCTGTGGACACTTCCCAAAGTGGATTCTGGCTACAAGATAAAAGTTCCCACGTTGTCCCTCTCCCCCAACATCCAGTAATTTTGTGACCAGGGGCAAGTCACTTGAACTTCTAGTTCTCAATTTCCTCATCTACAAATTGGGCATAATATTTGTACGAACCTACTTCACAGGGTTGTTGTAATGAAAGTTCTATTGTAGACCAGGAAGCCTTCTATAAATGAGCTGTTAATATTATTTAAGGCATTGGGATTGTATGATGAGAGAGAGTATACAGTATACCTGCTTGGCTCATAGTTAAGAGTCTTAGTCACAGAGACAGACTTTAGATATAGTACAAAAGTAAATAAGGGAATATTTCATCACTAGCCTCTATGCTAAGGACATTGTTCTCTGACTCACAATCAGAGGGTGTCCTTGAAGTAATTCTGAGTCTCAAGTCTATAAACTATTGGGTCTCACTAATTCAGAATATGATTGTCCAGTTTGGAGGATTTTGTAACACTGATACTTTATCTTTTGGCTCTAATTCTTTATACTTACACCAAGAGATGGATAAAGAAAACAAAAGCAAATTCAAATCACTATGCTGATTACTCGTTACAAACTCTAGTAAGGCAATACTGATAGCTGAAAAATAAGATCATTTTACGCAGAGTCATATTATATTTAAGTTGGAAGGAAACTTAGAAAGCATCTAATCCAACCTGCTCATTTATGGATTAGTCAATCAATAGGCATTAATAAAATGCCTATGATGTGCTACGAATGGATATAATGACAAAAATGAAACAGTCCTGCTCTCAAGAAGCTTACTTTTAATTGGGAGAAACAATATGCACATATATAAGTATAGTTTTTTAATTACAAAGGTAAAGGGAGGGTGGAGACACTATCACTTGAGTTGAGGGAAGGGGAGTCAGGAAAGGTCTCATGTAGGAGGGAACACCTGATCTGAGCAATGAAGGAAACTGGGGATTCTAACAGGTAGAAGTGAGGAGGGGAGGCATCCGGGATTCGGGAAGGGTCTGTCAAAGGCATAAAGTCAAAAAATGCAATGTTGTTTATGAAGAACAGTAAGTAAGCCAGGTTGGCCAGAACACGGAGTATGAAAAGGATAATAACATTCAATAAGCCTGGAAAGGCAGGCTGAAGTCATATTGTGAAAGGCTTTTAATGACAGAGAACTTTGGAGAAATATGGAGCCACCAATGTGACTTTAGATTATCACTTTATCAACTATATGGAGAATGGATGGGAGAAGTGAGAGATTTAGGAAAGGGAAGCCAATTAGAAAGTTACAATACTTTAGGAAGGAGATGATGAGGACCTGAACTAGAATGGCCACATGAATATAAAGAAAGGGATGGATGGGACAGATGTAGTAGGGGCAGATGTAGAATAGAAAAAACTTAACAACCCAACTGATATCACAGGTGAGGGAGAAGGAAGATTTGAAAATGACACCAAGGTTGCAATCCAAGAATCATGATGCCTTCAATAGAAATAGGGAAGTTAGAAAGAAGAGTTTTGTGGAGGAGGAGAAGGTAAAGGATGTCAGATGGTTCTTCCTGTCGCACACAGTTGGAAATGTCCAAAAATGTGATACTATTGCTTAGGAGAAATGGGATAGTGATAATACTTGAACCCATGGGAGCTTGTAAGGTCATGAAGGGAGTATGTAGAGTGAGAAAAGGGCACAAGATAGAGATCTGGAGGAGACACACAAATACATGGTATGACAGAGACAATGATGCAAAAAAGGAGAAACCAAATAAGTATGAGGAAAACCAAGAGAGAGTAGCATCATAAAATGCAGCAAGGAAGATAGTATAGAGGAACAAAGGGTTGTCTACAGTGTCAACCACTGCTAACTGGTCCTGAAGGATAACTCAGAAAGGGTCCTTGGATTTGGGAATAAAGACATCATTGTTAACCTGAGAGAGAGCAGTTTCAGTTGAGTGATAAGGTCAGAAATCAGAAAGCAAGAGGTTTAGAAGGTAATAAGGAAACTAGGCCCCAGAGAACTGAAATGATTTGCCCAAGGCCACAACATGGCAAATGGTGGAGCTTTGATTAGAATCCAAGTATCCTATTCCTGAAACAGTATAATTCATACTATGTAATAAGTCATATTACAGATATGTCATTATCCAAATGTGGATAAGGCATATTACCTCCTATCATATTCCTCTTTTTTATTTATATATTCACTTATTCGTTCATTTTAATAAATTTTTATTGATGTCATTTTTATATCATCATAATTGCCCCTAGTATCCTTCACCTCCCATCAACCCTCCCAGAGAGCCATTTCATTAAACAAATAATTTTTTTTCAAAATTTTATTTTAGACTCAAATGCCAGAACACAAAATACAGAATAGAGAAAAGAAACCAACTTAAATATTGAAACTTAAATGCAAAGCTAGAAAGAAAGGAAAAAAGCATGTCATGTGCATAGCAAAACATAAGAGAATTCAAAATATATAAGAATAAATTTTCATTTCAAGAAAGCCTGTATGATAAATAATACTCAGCACAATAATTGTGCTGAGAACTGTCCATCTTTTCTTTGCTTCCTTGTAAGTTTTCTTTTGCTCTCTGTTGTGTACTTTTTTACTTTGTTCTTTTTTCTTTCCCCCCCAACTCCCCCGGAAGGCCACAAAAAAGTTGAGCTATGTTGTTCTATGGCTATAAATATATACATATATACAAATAATATTTTAAGGACAAAAAATAAAAGATAAAGAAAAAGACTAAAAATATGTGCATTGTATTACCCTGGAGGACCTGCTGCCTCTTCAAAGGAGTGGACGAGGGGTGTCTTATATCTTCTTTTCTCTGTAATTTTGCAGCATTCATCTTTGACCTTTTTGTACAATTCTTTCCATTTTCATTGCTGTCATCATTGTGTATATTGTTTTCTTGGCTCAGCTTACTTCACTCCATATTAGTTTATATAGACCTTCCCATGCTTCCCTATGTTTATCATATTCATTACTTCCTACAGCACAATAATAGCCCATTCCACAATGTGTTTAGTCAGCCCCCAATTGATAGGCATATATTTTGTTTCCAATTCTTTGCTGCCACAAAAAGTGCTGCTATAAATATTTGGTGTACAAAGACATTTTCCTCTTATCAATGGCCTCCTTGGGCTATTAGCATAGTCGTGGAATCTCCAAGTTAGAGAGTATGGACATTTTCATCCCTTTATTTTCATAGCTCCACATTTCTTTCCAAAATATTTGTAATAATTCACAGCTCCACAAACACTGCCCTAGTATGCCTATCTTCCCACAACCCCTCTGACATTGACTTACCATCTTTTGTCACCTTTGTCAATTTTTAGGACATGAAGTTAAACGTGAGTTGTTTTGATTTTCATTTTTCTTATTAATGATTCTGAATACTTTCATATGATTGTTAATAGTTTGTGATACTACTTTTGAGAATTGTTCATATGTGTGTATTTTAATTCTTTTTATATCAAACTCTCGTCAGAGAAATTTGAGAGATGTTTTCCTTAATCACTTTCTTTTTCATCCAAGGTGCATTAATTTTATCTGTGCAGAAGCTTTTCAGTCTCATGTAATCAAAGATATTTATTTTATCATTTGGAATTGGCTCCATCCCTTATTTGATTAAAAATCTATCTCCTATCTACAACTGTAAGAGGTATGTGATTTGCTTCTCTTCTAATTTTTATGATATGATCCTTAATATTAAAGTCATATATCCATTAAGAATGCATTGTGGTATATGGTATAAAGTGTTTATCTAATTTCTTTGCAACTACTTTCCAATTTTCTCAGCAGTTTTTATCAAATATCAAGTTCTTTCCTAAATAATTTCTTTTCTGGTTTATCAAACACTAGGTTATTGAGTTCTGTTGTTTCTCATTCTCCCTTATTTCATTGTTCCATTGATTTCCTTCTCTGTTCTTTAACCTATATTTTGATGATTGCTGTTTTATAATATAGACTGAGGTCTAAAAGTGATATTCCCCCTTCATCTTACTTCTTTTCATTGTTTCCCTTGATATTCTAGATCAGTGGTTCTCAACCTTCCTAATGCCGTGACCCTTTAATATTCATATGTGGGCGCATCTGCATGTGGGCAAACCCGCCCGGAGACAGATAGAGGAGCAATGTCTTGGTTCCTAAGACCATCAGAAATATGTGTTTTCTGATGGTTTTAGGTGACCCCTGTGACCCCTGTGAAAGGGTCATTCCACCCCCCAAAGGGGTCGCGACCCACAGGTTGAGAACCGCTGTTCTAGATCTTTTTTTTTCTTTTTCCAAATTAATTATTATTATTTTTGTCAAGTTCTGAAAAGTATATAAATTTTATATTTTGATTGGCATAGCATTGAAAACTATACATTAATTTTAGTAGAATTATCATCTTTGGCATGACCCAGTCATGAGCACTGAATATTCCTCCAGTTATTTAAATTGTTCTTTATATCTTTCAGGAATGTGTTGTAACTGAAGCTATACAAATATTTTTTGTGCTTTGGTAGATTGATCCCCAGATATTTTACACATTTTGTAGTTACTTAGAATGGGACTCCCTGTCTATGATTGCCTCTTAGATTTTATTATTACTATGTGGAAATGCTATTGATACAATTCAAGTGACACATATTCCTACTATTCAATCACACATTTTTACAAGAATTTATTCTCTCAATCCCTCTTTCTCCCTTGCCAAATGAAAAAAATTTTAAATCTTCACAATGAACACAAATAGTCCAGCAAAAAAAATAATTCATATATTGACCATGCCCAAAAATGCTTGTCTCATTCTAGATTTTAAGTCCACCACCTCTCTCCCAGAAGGTAGGTGCTTGATTCATCTTCAATATCTTTGACTCATGGTATTCCCTCTCTTGCCTGGTTTAGCACCATAATATATGTAAAACATTCTATAAAGTTTAGAACACTACAGATCATGTATTTTATATGTGGGGGGGAGGGTATGAGCACTATATATATGTACTATAATTCATTGACCAAGATACTTCTAGCCCACCATAAACTATTTTTTGTTCTAATAGGAGTAATAGTTTTGCTGTGATCTATCTATACTCTGACTTTATGGCCAACATCTGGGAATCAATTGGTTAGTGTTAATGGGTAGTAAAAGGAAACCAGGGACTGAATCCAATCTTGTACTAACCACTTACAATACAGTTCTCTCCTTAATTTCTCAATTCTCACCTAACTAGATCCCTAGCTGACAATAGTAATTCCTAACCAAACATCCTACTGCACTCCCGCTTGAGCTCTCTCTCTCTCTCTCTCTCTCTCTCTCTCTTTCTGTCTCTGTCTCTGTCTCTCTCTCCCTCCGACCTCTTTCCCTTCATTCTTCTCTTTCCTCTTTCTGTCTCTCTTTCTCCTTCCCTGTCCTCTTCTTCTTTCTCTCACTCTGTCAAATTTCTCAAAAAAAAAAAAAAGCAAGCATAGACTACTTACTACAGAGGCAAGGTATTATGAAAAGAGCACTTTATTTGGAGTAAGAAGATGTGGGGGTCTAGTCCTGCTTCTACTATTAACTACTGTGATCTGGGGCAAGTCCTTTAATTGCTATTAGTTCAATATCCTCAGAGAAAGAAAAAGAAAGAGAGAGAGAGAGAGGGAGGGGGGGAGGGAAAAAAGGAAGGAAGGAAGGAAGGAAGGAAGGAAGGAAAGAAAAAAGAAAGGAAAAGTAAACACTACTTACTACCTACACTTCTCACAGGGTTTTTGCCAAAAAATATAAAGTATTATATGTATAGATATAAAGTATTATTATCATTGTCATAAATGGCTGAATTTGATTACCACAGAGAAATTCAAATAAAAATGGATGTGACTTGCATTTAACTTTGAGTGAGAGAGGGCTGTGCAAAGTCACCAACCTCACTTCCTCCTCCAGAATCACCTGGTCCATCAGGACTACTGGAGATGGCCCAGGATGCAGTGGGAGACCTTGACCCTTTTAAGCTATGGTCTTTTCAGGCTCTCACTTAGTGTGAAGCAACACCCATTCAATGAATAGGCCTCTTTAAGAAGTGAGTCAAGGGATGGCCCCTTTAATGAAATAAATAAATCAAACTGGGAGGGGAAGACCCTCAGAGCTGCTGGCCAAAAGGAAAACAATTACTATTTACATTCACTCTGAGCCAGGAGGGCTCCCAAAATAACCATTAAGTGGTGCTTAGGCAGGGACCTATTGTTGTCCAAGCCATGTGATCCAGAGTGAATTGGGCTTAAGGCTTGGTCTTTGAGAAAGAAATCTAGCCAGTAAAATTTACTATACCACCTTGCCACCCCACCACCACTTCTTTAATAGCACAGAGATGGCAGGGCTAACAACCGAGCCATCCAGAGGCAAGTAAAGCAAAAAGCAAATCATCCACCCTAATATTTGCAGGTAGCATGGCCATTACAAAATGAAATTTGATAGAAACATAAAATCAAGTTAAAATAATAACAAAGGAAGTCTTGAAGGCCTAAAGAGGGTAAGTTATATTAATGTGATGGTTCTTAATGAGTGCACCTACTTGTGCACTTTTGGTCAGAAGTAAAATTTTAGGTTGTTTGCCTCAGGTCTTTTTAGTATCACCTCATTTTCCACCTCACCCCTTCCATACCCTCCCATAACCCCCTCACACACAGTTTCATAGTCTACTCATTGTTCATGATATCCCTGTGAATAAGATGGAAAGACACCACATAATGATAGTGAAGTTGCTTGAATGTAGAACTGAATGACCAGACCCAAAGAGCAGTGATTTATGGATCAATGTCAACCTGGAGGGAGGTCTCTAGTTTCATGTTATAGGGCTCTGTTCTTTCCAAAGTGATCAGTGGATTTTTCTACTTTCACTTTGCCCTCTTGTTCTAACATGTCTGAACAATTGTCTTTCATGATTTCTTGAAATACGATGATCAAACTCTTTTTTTTGTTCTCAGCTTTCAGGTAGTCCATTGATTCTTAACTTATCTCTCCTTGATTTCTTTTCCAGGTCAGTTGTTTTTGACAAAAGGTGTCTTACACTTTCTTCTATTTTTTTCAATCTTTTGAATTAATTTTAGTATTTCTGGTTATCTCATGAAGCCATTAACTTCTGTTTGTTGCATTCTGATTTTCAAAGAATCTCTTACTTGGGTAAGGTTTTATGCCTCTTATACTAAGATATTAATTCTCCTTATAAATTTTTCTTTTAAAAGAAACTTAAACTTCAGGACATAAAGCAGTTTGCAAGACTGTTGAGTAGGCATTTTTCATTTCACCTTGGTTCTTCCCTGTCTAAATAATTCCCTCCAAGTCCATATCATGTGTCCAGGTAAGTCAGGCCAGGAGTCAAGCTCATTCTTCTGTGATAGTTATCTTCTCTAAGAAGCTCTGGAGCTACAGAATGTTCCATCTGTTCCCAATTATCTCTGATTGAGGGATCCATAATTTAAGGAACTCTTGAACTCACAAGGTTGCCTCAAGGTGCAATGTGTCTATCTCAGGATCACTATTTAATCACATATGCCCAGGAAAGAAACATAAAGAAAAAAAGATAGCCAAAGATCTAAGGTCAGGGTCAGTTCATGCAGTACAGCCCCTGCTTTAGCTTCCATGTGGCCATAGCCACCATGGTGACAGGCTGGATTGTAGGAAATATCACAGTCCCTCCTTTATCCCTTCAACAGACGTCTAGGAGAGACAGTATGTGCCATATTGGAGTCAAAGAAAGAGAACAATTATGGAATATCTCTCCTTTTTAACTGACATAAAACCCTACCTTATACCATTGTCACCAGTGGAGCAATGGGAGTGATAAAGATGGAAGGATGACTTAGGATTTACTGGGACATCTTAAAACATCCTTTGAGCACTAGACTATTTGTTTCCCTGGAAGTGATCAGGGCCTAAGCGTGGTACCCTATAGAGCGTATTCTAGGAGGCCTTAAGTTTACTTCTCCATACAAATAAATAAGTTATATGGCATGGTTTTCAAATTTCTTAATGACATAAGGTCATAGGATTGATATAAAAAAGCCCTTAGAGGCCATTTAGTCCAACTCCTTCATTTTACAATTGGGCAAACTGAGGCCCAGAGAAGTTAAGTGAGTTATAAGGCCACACAAGTTGCTAAGTGGCAAAGACTCAAAACCAAGTCCTTAGACACTACAGCCATTAATCTTTCCACAGTACCACTGGAAACTCAGAAGGATAGCTAATACACAGGACAGCAGAATAAAGATTCATAAAAATCTTTCCAAGACAGAACAAAAGCAATTATGAAGCAAGGGAAAGAGTATTAAACATGTAGTCAGGAACACCTGAATTTGAATGCCACCTCTGATGCTGTAATGGGAATGGAAATTTGAAGATCTTCCCTGCCTCCTTAACAGAGCTAGGGGAGAGTTTGAGGACCTCCCCTGCTGTGAAAGTAAACTCTAGAGCCCACAGGAAGCTTCCCTGCTGTGAAGATAATCTCTACCCCAATAGGCTGAATGTGGTCACATGGAGCCTGTGGTGGGAGAAGTTTGCTGAGGAGAAGCAGAGCTCACAAGAAGCTGGTTGAGAGCTAGCCTGACAGTTGGAGACAATTGCAGACAGTTGGGGATGGAGGAGCTTAGGCAAAGAGATAGAGGTTTTGTGGGTAAATATTGATCTTGTATTGGTTTGTGGGAAGGCTAAAGGATGTCATGGCTCTAAGCATTATGATGGCTTCTGAATATCTCTGGTATTATGATGACATCAGCTTACTGATTTGGGGATTCAGTTTTCTGGTGTCTTAGTAAATCCTTCAATTTTATCCTCTATCTAGAGAGTTTGACATATTTTGTGATCAAACGCCATGTGATATTTACAGTCATGGTCTCTATTGTGATTGTAGGTGCTGTAAATATTGCATTGGCGCTTAGAAATTATGTGAGTATGGGCAGGTCACATGATCTCTCTGAGCCTCAATTTCCTTCTTACTAAAATGTGGACAATAATATCTGCAATTCTTACCTCACTGGGTTTTTGTGAAAGTCAAATGAAGGGAAGGGAATAAGCATTTATAGAGTGCCTACTGTGTACCAGGCACTGCTCCAAACACTTAAAAATATTGTCTCATTTGATCCTCACAATAACTCCATGAATTGAGTGTTATTATCTCTATTTTACAGTTGAGGAAACTGAGGAAAACAGAGGTCAAGTGACTTAGGATTACACTGCTATTAAGTTTCTGAGGCAGGATTTGAACTCGGGTCTTTTTGGCTCCAGGCTAGCTACTGTACCACCTAGCTGCCTCATGAAATACTTCATGTGAAGCACTTTGCAAACCTTAAAGCATCATATAAAGTTCCAGCATTTATTAAAATTACAAAGGGTTAAATCTTAGAAAATGAAATTTACAATAGGAACTAAGACTAAGATTTCATTGATAGAGGGAACTCCCAATTGAGGAAACTTGGTTTTAGGGTATCTCTTCTACAATTTCAAGTCTTACAGACTTGCCTAGAATAGTGGTGTCAAACTCAAATAGAAACTGATCCCTGCAGGCTTAGAAAGCCACAAATTAACATTATCTGTGTTGCATTATATTTTTAAATTTATTTTGCTATTTTCCAATAGCATCTTAATCTGGTTCAGGTAGGAGTCTGGAGTTTTGCTGGCCAGGTGTCAGTGGGCCACAAATATGAAACCTCTGGCCTGGAACACTGAGAGGTTAAGTGATTTGCCCAAGATCTCACAATTATAAATATCAAAACAGACAGTCAAACCCCATTCTTCTGACTCCAAGTCTAGGGATCTTCCCAATACAAACACAGAGCAAACAGAGGATCTATGACCACATCCTTCCAAGGAGCCCAGAGGAATTCATCATGATGATAAAATATGCCACCCACCTCTTGGCAGGGAGGTGATTGACCAGAGGTTCAGAATGAGACATACATTTTCAGACATGACCAAAGTGAATGTGTTGATTTGTTTTCCTTAATTATACTTGCTACAAGGCAGGCCTTCTATTGGGGGTGGGAGAAACGAGTAGGTAGTGATAGAAATGCAAGTGAAAAGGAAAGAAAAGAGCATCCAAAAGTATTCATAATTTTAAAAAAGAAAACAAAAAGAAGTTCAGAAGGGAATACAAATGGCAGTTTTGCTACTATGTGTTAAATTTAATACGCACTTTTAAAAAGAACAAATTAGGTCATAAAAGTTTACAGTTTCAAATGAAGTGGCATGTGGGTGTGTGCTAGGGGTGGTCTAATGCCACACAAGATGTAATATTCAAAGACAGCACTAAGTTATGGATAACTACAACACCACCCAGACTGCTCACAGGCTTTTCTTCTTCCTAATTTTCTCTGCGTCCAAAGGTAGTCTAAGCAGGTATTCTCTGGAACAGACTCATAAGTTACCAAAAATCTCTATAAATGATTGAGCCTCCATGGGTTGGCTTCCCCTCTCAACTTCATAATTCCAAAGTTTATGAGATTAAACAAACCAATTTTAAATGGCCATATAATTTATTAGCAATATCAACTACCATAAAAAATACAAATAGCTACTAAAGCAATGCACAATGCTGCAACAGGGATTAAAGCTAGAGTTGAGATTTTCCTTTCCTGCCACCTCTCTTCTGAGCCATAAGGGAACACTAGAGAATGAATTGTGATTCAAACCCGAGGTAGAAATTTCCCAGCATTGCGCTTTGTAGAAACTAGAAAAAAAAAAGAAAGGAAAAAGACTAAATCCTGTTAACTCTTACCATTCACCACATTCACTTACCATACCTAGATCTTATTGGCTGGATTCTCATCTTTTCTACAAATCCTCTTCATTCCCTTTTTCCTCCTCTCCCTGTGTTTCCTTTTCTCTTCTTTTTTCTTCCCCCTCTCTTTTCTCCCCAAAACAATGTCTCCCCATCTCACCCAGGTTGGAAATTCAGTAGTCACCTAGGCACAGCTCCAAAACTGACCTTCATGAAAACTCTGCCCTCCTCTGTTTTTACAGCCTGGGACTGATTAATCTCCTTTGGCAGCCTCATAGCCCTCATTGTCAGAAACTCACCCCACTTACCTAGACTTGGTGCAGACACCCAATGGGCTTCAGCCCTGATGCAGCCCAGAACTTCCAAGGTCTGACTATCCACTAGCAAGAAGGATTGTCGGCCTGTGCCACCACAACCAGCAGTCTTCTTTTCTCTTGTTCTTCTCTCATTATCTCCCGGCATGCTCAAGTTCTGCATTCTCTGCTTTCAGTTACAAGGGGCAACATCCTATCTTTTGCCTCCTGCCACGGAGAAGCATAGACTTAGATATGATTATACTCCTCCTCATTCCTGCTATGGTCCAAACAACCTGGATGGGAGGGAAATTCCCTTTAAAGTCATAAGGACCAGAAAAATATCAGGGGTCTCCTATGCACACATATGTTTTAGCCTAAAAATCTTTATGATCGCAGGAAAGTTCTTCAAAGACTACAGGACGTGATGGAAGCAGGCTGTCCAGCGCAGGCTTACATCTTTTATGTTCTTCTCTGCGTGCTAAAATGAATATGTTTGTTGATGCTTATTCTTTTAATAATTTTTTTAAAAAATCCATAATTCCCTCAGGGCAGAGCTTTAGATGACCACTACAACATTCTTTTTTTTTTTTTTTTTTTTGCTTTTTGGAGGGCAATTGGGGTTAAGTGACTTGCCCAAGGTCATACAGCTAGTTTTTTTTGTGTTAAGTGTCTGAGGCTGAATTTGAACTCAGGTCTTCCTGACTCTAGGGCTGGTGCTCTATTCACTGCACCACCTCGCTGCCCCAACAGACTCTTTATTAACTATTTTTCCTTGATTGTTTTCTGTGTCACAGTGAAGAGTTCAGTCTAACAGGGTGGGTGGGAAAAGATGGTGATATAAGTTTAAAAGGCATAGATAAATAAAATATATTTTAAAACAAAAGCAAAAAGCAAAAAATCTTACCCCCAAAAAAATGCATTGTGAAGCCCCAGGCTAACAAGTACATCCTTACACCTCCCATTCAATGCCCTGGACTAAGATTCAAAAGTTCGGGGTGTTAATATTCATTCCACAAATGCTGGCGGTTACCTTGGGTAAACTCAGAGTTTGCTTAGGGTTTGAATATTTTTCTGTGAAATGATAAAAATGCTTTCTATTCACTTATCTCAGAGGAATGGTAGAAGATTAAAGTAGATAGTATATATTTTTAAAAATTAATTGCTGCTCTGGGATAAATGTACTTTATATACCAAAGTTATGAAGATGATGACTGAAATTAACTTAATTAAAATTTTTCATGAAGACAGAGGTTGGAAAGGAAAAACTTCAAACTGGAAAAGAAAGATATATAGGTAAAAGTGCCAGAAAAAGTTTCTATTTCCGTGATTCCCTATTAAAATTAAGTACTTGGAAATAAAGAACAAATTATAATAAGTTAAAGTACGAATATTGAAACTAACAAAAAAAAATACCTGGAACATCTGATTCAGAATCACCAAAAACATGGTTCTAAAGTTTGCAAGTTCTGCTTAAGACTCAAGAGTTGTTAACTTCTATAAGCCTGAAAATGGCATTTTTTACCAACATAAAAATTATGATGATATTCATGACTTCCATGAAATGGGGCACTGTAATTGTGATTCATAATTATAATTTTCATTGACACAGAAGTTCCAGACTCACAGTAGATTTTATGACTGTTGCTAGGCATCTCACAAAAATGCTTATCCCCTTTAAAGAACCTAAGGAATTTGACCTTGAATAACTTTTTATGCTTAGAAGTAAAATTTTCCCAAACTATTCCTACTCATAAGAAACTCCTGCCTCCTTCACTGCTCCTTTTCTGCCTTCTTTACCGGCATCTGATCCATAGAGCACAGATGTCTGCAAAAGTTTTGTCCTTGGTCCTCCTCTCTCTCCCCTCTTTCCTCTGATGATCTCCTCTCCTTCCATGCTTCAGTTGTTGCCTTTGTAAGTGATTCTCAAATCTCTATTTCTACCTCCAACATCTCTCCAAAGTTCCAGTTGAATAACTCCATTCCTGCTCACTGCTGAATATCTCCAGGAACCCAAATTTAACATTTTTAAAACTGGAAATAGAGTAATATAATTCCACAATATTATATATATGGATCTATATATCTATATCTACCTATAGATATATAGATATCTAGATATCTGGCTATGGAGTCATAAGAGCTGGGTTCAAACTCCAAGACCTTACTAAGAAGCAAGGTACAACCTTGGACAAGTCACTTAACTTTTCTATCCCTTGAGTTTTATTTTGTGTATAACTTTGGGGTTTTTTTAATCTTTTATATTTTTTCCCAATCATATATAAAAACAATTTTTAACATATTTTTAAATTTTGAATTCCAAATTTTCTCCTACTCTCTCTCCTCTCCCCACTCATTGAGAAGGCAAAGAATTGTATATAGGTTATATATGTGCAGTCATGCAAAACATATTTCTATATTAGTCATGCACTTAACATTTCTAGGCCTCAGTTTCTTCAAAATGTAAAATGATAGAGTTAGACTACATGGGCCCCTGAGGTCCCTTTCCAGCTCAAGACTGATTATCTTATGAATTCATCAAGTCCCCCCTGCACTCAAAGAAAGCCTACCCTCCCTATAATTTGTTTAAGTTAATGGCACTATATTGGCTTCAAAACTTCATAGTAATCATTGGCTTTTCCCCATTCCCTCACCATTCTTCCACTCAATATATCACCAAGTCCTATCAAGTCTACATCCACAATTTCTCTCACATCTGTCCTTTCTTTTCTTCTCACACAGCAACTACCCTAGTTCAGGCCTTTATTTCCTCTCATCTAAGCTGTTAGCCTTCATAGTAGTTTCCTAAGTGATGGATTGAAGCTCTGTCCAACTTATCACTTCTCTAAACCATCCCTCACACTGTTGCCCAAATAAGTCAGGACCAGAGTCCTGCCCAAACTGCTCTAATTATGTCATTCTTCTGCTTAGAAATCTTGTTTCTCCTCATTGCCTAAAGAAACAAATATAAGCTCCCTATCCTACCATTCAAGGTCTTCTACAGTCTTACTGTCACCTATTTTTTCCATATTTTCTCATGCAAGTCCTCTTCACAGACTCTTTCCCATATGTGCCAACCCAGCTGGATTAACGGTCCCCTACTCTCATCTTACTCTCTCCCATCTTTCTACTTTTGTTTACTCCATATCCTGTGTTTGGAATGGGCTACTTCACTAACACTTGCCTAAGTTTTTTCCTTACTTCAAGGCCCTACTCAAGTGCCCCATACCACCCACTAACATACTCTCTTTTCCCACTCAAATTTCTCTCCTCTGCACTTCTCATTTCTCTTATATTATACCTATTTGTATACATGCTTTATTTCCCCTAAAAGATTTTAAGCAACTTGAGAGTAGTGTCTATGTCAGTATCCACTTTTATAAATCTGTATTTTTTGCAACCCCAGTGCCTAGTATAGTATTTTGTACAGAGACCTAAATACACCCAGCCCACAGCCAACTCTTGACCAGCACCACTTCCATCATGCCAGAAAAAAAAAGGGGTCAGAACCTTAGCATATGACTTCTACAAATTCTGTCAAATCCAGAATAGATTCAAAACCATCATGGTAAAGCCTATTTTTTTTTCATCTGTAGTCCTAATGAGTACACCTAGTGATTAAGAAGGAATGGGTATAGCCAGCAAGCATATAAGTAACAATAATGAAACTGAATGGGCTTCCAAAATCTAAGTATTTTTTCAGTCTCAAAAACTAAACATAGGTTGTCTGATTGACTTCATGATCTTGCCACACACAAAACTTGCCTCTGGTTTGGAATTCATTACAAATGATGGCTGATTTATAATTAGGCTATGTGCTAAAAATTGCTCCATTAATTTAGTGTGGAATTTGAAATGCATTTTCCCCACAGAGACCACATGACAAAATATTGTTAGAAGTCCCCAGATAGCCCACAAACATCCATAATACAGTGTAAATGTAATATTAATAGTGATATAGAACCTAACTACCTTTATAACATAATTTTTATGAGAAACAGCCTTGAATTCCAACTCAAAATAAGATGAACACATATGTGGGAGGACCATTGTCCTATCCCACAATTTTAGCTCAGAAACTTCCTCTTTCCCCTTTGAGAAGCAACAAGGATTCTGACAATTAGGGTTGTGGGACACAATGTTGCATCAACATACTGGGATAAGACAAGATAAAGTGCTTGCTCCTGTAATAACTCCTCTTATAGGACATCTAGCACTAAGCAGCTTTCACAAAAGAGATGTGGAAGGCTAAAGCTATTGTTGCTTGTCCTTCATTCTCAAAGAGGACCATGACTTCAGGGAGGTGATGCCATGACATGCAAATGAATTGGGTCTAAGTGAGGGAGAGCTGTGCAGCAGTGGGGCAAGAGTGATGGAGTGGAGGGCCAGCAGCAGTCTTTATTTTGAAGTGGCATGTACCTAAATGTCACATTGCTTATATAAGAAATTCCAGAGGTTTCTTTGTTGGTTTGTTTTTAATGGCATGACTGAATTCAGATTAAACACAATAGGATAGAAAGGTACAAAGTATTAGTGGCCAAGTATGGTTTGTGTCCTTCCAAATGAGAGATTTTTTGAGTCTGTCATTCTGTAACCAACTCTAGTCTTAGACAACAGATGATGAAACATGCTTCCCCCTCTCTATTAAGAGGTGAGGAGCTGCAGGTAAAGAATGTTGCATAAGCTATCAAAGCTTCACTGTCAATCAATAGCTATTTCTTTGGTACACTTAACCTGTTTGCCTCAGTTTCCTCATCTGTAAAATGAACTGGAGAAGGAAATGGCAAACCATTCCAGTATCTTTGTCAAGAAAATCGCAAATGGGGTCAAGGATGGGTCAGACACATCCGAAAACAAATGAACAACAACAACAAAAAGGGTTCCATGGATGGACAAAGGAGAAGAGATCATTGCGTAGGGAAATAACTGTATTGTTTGTTGTTGGCGGTTTTTTTAAAAGAAGGTATCAATAAAAAAATTTTAAAGACTGGTTAGTGAGTTTCTTTATAAGTTTGAATAAAAGGCTTACTGATGAAAATCTCATGTCTTTTAACTTTAATAATGAACTACTATCTTGACGTCAAAACACCAGCTGTTAGCCAGGGCTAATACAATTTAATATCCTGCAACTGACTATGAAACAAAATTCAAAGAAAGTTGCTGGGTCTATCAGTCTGAAAGGATGCAGCCTATAAAGGTCAACCAAGGAGCAGAAATCTTATAAATTTGGGGACTTGAAGATAATTTTACCTTATTCCTACCTACTCTTTTCTCATCTTTGTACTTGTTCAGTTTTCAGGTCTTCTTTGAAATAAGAGTATAATTTACATACAGAAAAAAAAAAACTAGTGTAGAGAGATCAAGAAAGAAGGCTTCTCCTTCATTACCCTACACTAGTTCAGAGGGCCAAAAAAAATCAATGTCTTCCTAAAATTTATTTTTCCAGGGGTTAGGAGGGAGTGGGAGAAAATAATTTCTCTATTCATAAATAAAGAAGCAACTAGGTGGTTCCGTGGATAGAGTTCAGGGCCTACAGTCAGGAAGACCTGATTTCAAATCTGACCTCAGACACTTAATAGCTGTGTGACACTGGACAAGTCACATAACTTTGTTTGCCTTAATTTACTGGGAAAGGAAATAGTATACCACTCCAGAATTTTATCAGGAAAACCCCATGGACAGTATTAGCATGCTATGGTCCATGGGGTCATGAAAAGTCTGACACAACTGAACAATAACAACAACAATTCACAAATAATATCCCTAGTTTAGGAATACACAAAAATGATTTTAATATGCTTGTGAATTGTCATTAATATTAATGGAAATATTTCTTAAAGTGGGGGAGTATACTTTATATTAGAGGCAGCTAGATGGTACAGTGAAGAGATCACTGGGCTTGAAGTCAGGAAGTCCTGAGTTCAAATGCTGCCTCAGATACTTCTTATGTTACCATGGCAAATCACTTAACCTTTCTGTACCTTAGTTTCCTCATCTGTAAAATGGGGATCATAATAGCACTTACTTTCCAGAGTAGTTGTAAGACAATATTTTTAAAGCATTTTGCAAACCTTAAAGCGTCATGTAAGTGCTAGCTTTTATCGTTATGTTAACTACCAGATCTCAAACTACATTACAAAACTACATCACAATTATCAAAACTATACCACAATATGGAAAATTGCAAAGATTTTCAGATAAAGTTGATGTGTTAGTTGTTTCTGCTAAGCAGTGGGGGTGGAGGTTTCCTTTCTTTTTTAATCATTGTTTTAAAGGATAGTTCTCTGTATAAAGGATGAATGGATATATTTGGAAATGATGATATAAAAAAAAGATGTCAAGAAAAATGGGATTTTTAAACTATAATATAGTAGAAAAATCTAAAAACTGTGCAATACTATATTATCATGAAGATACTTGTTCCCATCATACTCATCAATTAAATTAAATTAAACAAGAAAAAAATACATTCAAATCTTAATGATGTCAAACAGGATAATTCACCAGAAAAAAATAGGGAAGAGAAAATGAATTAGAAAGTTCATTAGGTATAGGCAAGACTCTGCATACAACATTATTATCCTATAGTCTGTGTTCCCCTTTATCTGAGTAACAGAATAAGTAATACCTAAAAAACAGCAGATTCAGTTCAGTTCAATCAAGCAAATGTTTTTCTGAACATCTATTATGCATCTGCATTGTGTGGCATGATAAGGGAAGACGTGAAAAAGAAATGTATATATTTAAGGTTTATTCAATGAATACTTAGTAAGCACATATCATGGAATCTGAACTGTGGTAGGTGATAAGGAGGATATATATATACTTACATATTTGACATTTGTTCAACAATACTTACTAAACACCTCTTAGATACAAGGTACTGCAGTAGGGGCTAGAAGAAATAGTTTAAAAGCTAAAAAAAAAAAAAGAGAGAGAGAGAATTGATCCCTTACTCTCAGTGTGCTAACTTCTAGAAGAGGTTAGACTCTATCTCTGCTTCCTGTGGATGGTATCTCCCACTAAAAAAAAAAAAAAAAAAAAAAAAGAACTCTATTGAAAGACATCATGGATGATGGGAGGGGGGAAGGGGAGCTGCACAGAAGGGAGGAGAGAAAATTTACTCCCCTACCTGTTGCTCTTTGGTAGGGTTTCTGGAGTCACAATTGCTCTTTGCCTTGACTGTTCCAGAACTGGAAGACTGAATTTTGTAAGGTCAGCCAGCATACGGCCAGTCCTCACCCAGCCAATGTCCAGCTGCATTTCTAGTCTATCAGGGAGAACTCCTTTACACATGCAAAGGAATAACAGGGCATAGTCTCAATCTTATACTTCTTTCATTTATTTATAATTGATTTTCTCCTTCATGTGCTCCCTATTTTCTGTGACTATGTCAACTGTCTGGGATAGGAGAATAACAGAAATCAAATCTACACACACATACACAAATACACACACACACCACAACAACCAACCAAAATTGACTCCTGAGATGTGAAAATGTTATGTCTTCTAATTTATTGTGGAGGCAAAGGACTACTGATGTGTAATAATGCATACACACTCACAAATAGTTAATGTATTGATTATTTCATCGAACTGCTTTATCTCCCTATTTCTTTCTCATTCTTTGTTACAAGGAAGTGACTTGATGGGTAGGAGATATGAGACACCCATGGCTTGAAGAAGCATGCACACAAGTCACACTCCAGGAAGATGGGCTAACCCAGGTTGAGGATAACCAACAGGCCTCAAACTCACTGTGAAGACTTCCTCTGGAAAAAAGGGCAGATGAGAACAATTTGTTCCAACAGCCATGAGGGCAGCTAAAGTAGGTGCTGTGCAGTGCTTAGAGCTTGGTCAGACATGGAAAACACCTAGATCATCCACTGCATCCCAGAGCATCACCAGTCATCCTGACTTTTGTCCTGCCACTGGACTTCTGTGACTCTGGAAGAGAAAGTGAGGCTGATGACTCTGTGCAGCTCTGCCTCACTTAAATCCAATTCACTTGAAAGTCAAAACATCATCCATGAAGTCACTGGTCCTCTTTAAAAGTGAAGCATGAACAACATATATAGTCAGAAAAAAAATGTGGTATTAAAAACAAAAGACCCCAATAAAAATAATATTTTTTTTTAAAAAGAAAGTTCAAGTAGAATGTGACAGAATTAAAGGTGTGTCTTAGGAAAATTCACCAGGTGGTAGCATAGTCTCTATATTTTAGAGGAAAGCCTGAAAGAAAGCAAGACTAAAAGCAAACAGTTATGAAGCTCTTATTTCAGAGACAGGTGCTGCAGCAGATAGGGTGCCACACCTGGAATCAGGAAAACTAATCTTCCTGAGTTCAAATGTGTCCTCACACACTAACTAGCTGTGATCCTGGGCAAGTCACTTAATCCAGTTTGCCTCAGTTTCTTCATCCGTAAAATGAGCTCAAGAAGGAAATGGCAAACGATTCCAGTATCTTTGCCAAGAAAACCCCAAATGGGATCACAAAGAGTTGGACAAAACTAAAAACAACTGAACGACAACGAATGGAAACTGAAAAGGAAGGAACTGATATGTTAGACACTTCAGAGAAATTGATTAAATGTGATGACAGATTAGCTTTCAGGGAGGATTTGCTGCCCTTTTATCCTTATATACGCTGACTATTCTTCCATTCTTTTTCTATTTCTTAAGCTGGCTGGCCTCCTTTTTACATGTCTTACAGAGGCTGGTGTTGCAGTTGGTAGAGCACGGGGTGTAGTCAGGAAGACTCGAGTTCAAATCCATTCTTTGCCCTCAGTCTTTCCAACTATAATACAGGGATAATAACAGCAAGATTATTGTGAGGATCAAATGAAATAATATTTGGTTTTTTTTTAAAAAAAAAAAAGTGCTTAGCACCATGTCTGGCACATAATAGTTGCTATATAAGCACTTATTCCTTTCCCCTTCCCTGCCCTAATTCTGAATATAGGCATGTCCCAAAGTTAATCTTGAGCCTTTTCCTCTTCTTTCTCTCTACATTGGTCCTTAGAGATTTTATTCAGACAGATGACCAAATATAGCATTTCCCAAAAAAACTTGTTTTTTCCACCTAACTGATCTATTTCTGTTACTGGCATCACCATCTTTGTAGTGGTGCCAATTAGAAAATTCACCCTGGATTCCTCTCTCTCTCTAACCTCCTATATCTAATCAATCACCAATTTCTACAGGGTTGAATTCCACAATAGTTCCTGAATTCCTTCCCTCCTTTCCATTCTCTTTTGCCATCCTAGTTTAGACTCTTAATATATCATACTTAGTCTTACTTATTTAGGTCTTAGATAACAAAAGAAAAACAAACAAAACAGAGCAAAGCAACAACAACAAACTACTAATTTTAGCCTACTTCTTCACTCCATCTAAATTTATAATTCTACTTGATTATCCCATTTGGGCCTTTTGAATCACTCTGGCAATGGGAGAAAATTTTGCATAGATTCTCCTGAGAATAAATGGCTTATTCCCCCTAATAAGGAAATTGAATTTTGAAATTTATAGACTAAATATGAGAGAAACCCCTTATTCTCCTGAAATGCAATGAACAAATTTGAGATCTATGCATTATTGAGCTGTATAAATCTGACATGGTGAGCGGTTGTTCTGTCAAACAGTTCAAAATAACAACTTCAGAAATGGTTTAGGGCTTTAAGTCTCTCACTCTCTTCTAATTTATTCTGCTACATACATACCACCACATTAGTATTCCTGAAATACCACTTCCAACTATTTATTTGTTTGCCTTTCTTAGCATGGCATTCAAGGTCCGATATAATCTGGCCTTATTCTACTTCTCTAGCCTCATATCCTCCATTACAGGGAGTACTTAAGCTTTTTTTGTATCATGGATCCCTCAGGCTGGTGAAGCCTATGAACCCCTTCTCAGAATGATGCTTTTAAATGCCCATGTATGGGGTGGCTAGGTGGTGCAGTGAATAGAGCACCAGCCCTGGGATCAAGAGGACCTGAGTTCAAATCTGGCTTCAGACACTTAACACAAAACTATGGGTAAGTCACTTAACCCCAATTGCTCTACCTCCCCCCTCCAAAAAAGCAAAAACACAAAACAAATAAATGTCCACATACAGGGATTCCCAGGTCCCAAGTGACTAAAGGCTATATATATTAAATTTCAAGGTAGTGGTGTACATAAATGATACTTTGAGATATTTGTGACAACTGCAATATGATGTGAAAAATTCTGTTATTTCTATGGGTGACTAAGTCATGGATACTGCTAACATTACAGTGGTTTGTTGCTTATACTCAAAATTGAAAGAAATACTAAATTTCAATTTAGAGGTTAGTGAAAATAACGATGTCATTTTTTTTCCCAACCACGTTCCTAGACCCCCTTAAATCTATTTCCTGGACTCCCAAGTTAGGAATTTCTGCTTGATTTAAACTCTCCACTTTAGCCAAATTGGCAATCTTACTGTCTCTTGAGACAGCTTTCCTACTTTCGTACCTATATTCACACCATTTCTTACAAGTGGAATGTTTCTCTCTGCAGATACAAATTTTACCCATCCTCAAGGCCCAGCTCACATTCTACCTACTCCCAGATACCCTAAATATAACATCTCCCTCATATGAGCTCTCGAATATACCAATTGTCCATGTCACTTATTTAGTCATTAGCATTACTGTCTTGTATTGTCATTCACCATTTCCTGTGTTTGTGATTTCTCTACCAATGTGCTACTTTGATGGTTCATTGTAGCATACAGGTGACCTTGAATATTGCAAGGCTATGCCAACACATTATAAGTTTTAGCAAGACCTTCTCAAGGTGGAAAGACCTCAAGTGTCTGCCTAGCAATAGCTTATATTATTCATAGGAAGAGCCCAGCTAAGTTTAGAGAGGTTCACCTCTAAAAGGGTGACCATGAGATGATGAATTTTTTGGCCAAAGGAATTGATTGCAGTGGAATTACAACATGCATTTGTGGAGGGAACGCCCATGCCAATAAAATCGCTGATCTTTGAAAGAACTGACCTATATGTGTCGACAACTTGATCACAAACTCCCCTTTAAGACCTAACACGCTGTTTCTCATGTAATAGGTGCTTAATAAATATGCCAATTGATTTCATTTCAAAAATGCTAGTGTGAGAGACTTTTCAGGTCTGTGGCATTTTTCCTTGGGAAAATAATGAAGATATCTGGTATTGAGAATCTCACCTCCTTCATACCTTTTCAAGGATGACCATTGATTTTCTTGACAGAAGACAGGAACAGGAATTAAATGTTGAACCTGAAGTGTGCTACTACAGAGACTTCAAAGTAGTATGTCTTGCCTCTTAAAAAATGCACTAATTACACTGAGAGATTTTACTGCTAAATTTCATTTGTAAAATGGAGATTTAAAACCCATCTGTACTTACCTCTTGGGTTACTGTGAACTCAAATGGGATAAGAGATGTGCTCTACAAACTTTAAAGCATTGTAGGCGGGTCATGATTATTTATATCAATATCATAAGAAGGAGGAGGGGAATAAGCATTTTATTAAAGCCCTACTATCTGCCAGGTCCTATGCTAAGTGATTTGCAAATATTTCATTTTATTCTCGCTGCAAGTCAGTAAGACAGTTACGATTACCCCCATTTCCAAGTTGAGGACACTGAGGCAGACAGGTTAAATGATTTGCCCAAGGCCACACAGTTAGGAAGCATCTAAGCCCATATTTGAATTCAGGTCTTCCTGACTTCAGGCCCAGTGCTCTATTCATTACATCACCTAGTTGCCCCATGGCATTTCTCTCTCCTCATTTTCTTCCTTCCTATGTGACCTTTCCTGTTCAGTTTCCAATACGAGACTATCATTCACAACCCATTCAAGAGTATGCCAAGATTCTGTCCTAAGTTCTCTTCTCTCCATATTGGCTCCGCCCCACCACCACCACTACCACCACCAGATCTGTAATTTCACTGGGGTAGGGAATTCCTGCTGAGGTAACTCCAACCAATTTATAGTTTTCTGAGAGTTGCCTGTGGTCATTGGGAAGTTAAGTGACTTGACTAAGATCTCACAGCCATTATGTATCAGAGACAGAACTTGAATCCAAGTCTTCATGGTGTCTAGGGTGGCCCTATTCACTATGCCACACTCACTGCCTCTCATTTGAGAATTGTTACATTTTTCTCTCTAAATTTTATTTATATACCTTGAGTCTACAGAGACACAAAAATCATTTATGTGTTAATGATCTTTTTTGCTTTAATACACTTTCCAGTAGAATTACAAGAATTTTTTGGTACATGATGAGTTTATTTGAGAAAAGGGAAATATGGAATCAAAAAGATATACATGCTATTCTGGCCTGGGACTAATTCAGGCAAGTCCCCTGATAGTTTAGATTGAATAAGGGAACAAAATGAGACACCTGTGAGTCATTCAGAAGTTAACAAAAGAAGATTTATCTAGTGATAGCAGGAGAAAGGTATTCAACAAGGATAAGCTGATCAAGCTGAGTTACATCCACAGTCAAGGATCTCCCAGGACCTTGAGCTCCTCATGGCTACTCTGTGTTCAGGCACTGAGGAAGTGACACCAGCAGTCTGAGCTCTCAGTCTGACCCCTAAGCCAACTAAGTCTTAAGGAATGTCTTAACAATTTTTAAGAAAAGACTAGTGTAGCTCTTCCCTTGAGCCGTAGTAGGTAATCACTTAAAATGGTGAGGTACTCTCTTGATCCAGAGAACCCCACAAAATCATGCAAGTCAAGGGGTTCAAATCTCCGGGTCCACTTCAAGAACACCCATGAAACAGCCCAGGCTATCA
>CM053587.1:62556180-62587775 GCA_028646515.1 Pseudochirops corinnae
TTTCTCAGTCTGTAAATGGGACAGTAACACAGAACACCTTTGAAACAGACTCTTCCTTGTGAATGCACCGTGGATTTTTTCCAGTACCTGTACAACTTTAGGCAATTCCCTTAATCTCTCTGGGCATCACTTTTTTCATCTCTAAAATGAAAGGCTTAGACCAAATGATCTCCAAGGTTACTTTTACTTCTCATGTTCTGTGACATCTTGAAGCATACATGTCAAGTTGCTTCAAAACACGTAATTCTTCTGTTTGTCCCCATAGAAAGTACAAGTAAGAGAATTCATTTACATTCTCACTTCACAGCCACCACTGGACGGGAGGCGGAGTGTGTGCATGTAGGTAGATTTGTCCCAGTCCCATGCCAGGACCAGTCACAATCCTCACTGCAGTGATTTGGGGGAGGGGAGAACCAGTGTGGCAATGAAGAGAACAGCATAAAGAAGAAAAAAGTAGTAAGAACTTCAACAAAATCTTTTCAGTCACTTCTGAATTATGTGAGCATAAAAAGAGATATACCTTTTTTTTTGTGAGATCTCATAAATCCCCCTCACATAACACCAGTGATAAGGGCAAGCCTTCAGCCCCCTGCTGAAATATGTGTAATAGATATATTACTTCATATACAGTATATTTTCATTATGACACTCTATGAGTTCTCCTTTGCCTTATGAAAATAAATTGCATAACCTCAGTCATACCATAACATTAAATAACAAGACACAAATAGATCACTATAATGGTATTCTATGCTGCTTTACTTCCTTTAATGACCAGATTTCAAAGCACTTTTCCACCATGAATTAATTCATTCCAGTACAGCAAAAGATCAGTATCATTTTCTTCATTTAAGAAGCTTAATAGTGTTAGAGAGGGACCCTTTAAGAGGAATTCATATACATATTTGTGTATATAATATATGTATACACACGTATTCAAGCACAGTGTCCCAAAAAGTCTTAGTGTAGGTTCAAGCTTTAATAACTTCAGAAGTCTAAATGCTACAAACTCACAAAAAACAACATTTGGAAGGCGAATTATTTAAATTTTAAAAATACTGATATGTTTCTTAATACAGTTCAACATACCTACTTTCTTATGCTATAGTTGATTTTTGAACTTGTAAAAACTTTCAGCAGCTGCTGCTGAGTAATTGAAAAGATTGTTATTTATAATACTAGGCTTAGGATAACCCAAAGTACAAGGTTTGATGTATAGATGACAGTTTTGACATGACCCCACAAGAAAATGGATAATGAAGATAAATCAGGAGATAGAACTGACAGGCAAGAGGACCTCCTCTCCTGACCCACCAGTGTGAGAAAATATCATTCAGAAACTGTCCCACGTGAAATGCATGATGGGGTGCACCTTCTTAATATAAATTTAAATTTATAATTCAAAATTCACAAAACTAAATTTGCAGGAAAGAAATTGAAATAGTTGAATTTTCCAATGATGCTTTTTGTAACCTTGTACCATCTATACTTCTGACATTATTAAAGCTTAAAACTGCCCTAAGACTTTTCAGGACAGCCACTACATTTTTATATGTAATGTAAGTGTACAAATACATATCCAAGAAGTTCAAAGCACCTGGAGATATATGGTCTTTCTTTTTGCTAAGGGAGTCAAGTACCCATTTTATGGGTAAAATAGGCAGAGATTAGGAGAAGTCTTCTGGAAAATTAGAAGCTATTTTAAACAAGAGTTCACTTGGAGCTTCATCTGGCTTTTAGAACCATAAGGTTGTTTGGCCTAAAAGAGAGACAAGTTGAGTATCAGAAGATCCTAGGATCAAAGAATCAGAGCCTGACCGGCTCTGGTCTAACCCTCATTTTGGAGATGAGAAAACAAAGGCCCAGGGCAGTTTGGTGAATTGTCTAAGGTCAAGTAAGGAGTCAACAGAGACAGGATTTGAATCCAAGCCTTCTTGACTCCAGATCCCTGAGTCTTTATACACACCCTTTAACACACTGCCCAGTGACTTACCAGATATCCCACAGTCAATCAGCGAAGGAGTCAGAAAGTGGACATCATAAAAAATTCAAAACACCACTGCCACCTATCACCCGACCAAACAAACAAAAAACTTCCATGTCACAATTACAGACCAAGTCTCTAACTACAAGTGTGAGGGCCCTGGTCACAAAGGGACTAAATAAGAGGTGACTGTAGCAGACTCATCCCCCCTTAGTGCCCAAGTCACAGAGCATGATAGTTAGTTCTAAATCTTAAATTCTTTTCATATGCAAGAGATAGCATATAAAGGTCTGGTTACATTATTGGATTTTTTTTGGAGAGCTGTGTGTGTGTCTGTGCGTGAGAGAGTGGGGCAGTGTGTGAGAGAGACAGAGAGAGAGAGACAGTGAGAGAGAGAGAGAGAGAGAGACAGAGACAGAGAGAGGGGTGTGTATGTGTGTGTGTGTGTGTCTGTGGGTGTGAGAGAGAGACAGAGACAGAAAGAGAGACAGAGACAGAGACAGAAAAGAGAGAGACAGTGAGAGAGAGAGAGAAAGAGAGAGAGAGAGGGTGTGTGTGTGTGTGTGTATCTGTGTGTGAGAGTGGGGCAGTGTGTGAGAGAGACAGAGAGAGACAGTGAGAGAGAGAGACAGAGAGACAGAGAGAGGGGTGTGTGTGTGTTTGTGTGTGTGTGTGTGTGTGTGTGTGTATCTGTGTGTGTGTGAGAGAGACAGAGACAGAAAGAAAGAGAGAGAGACAGAGACAGAAAGAGAGAAAGACAGTGAGAGAGAGACAGACAGACAGAGAGAGGGTGTGTGTGTGTGTATCTGTGTGTGTATGAGAGAGACAGAGACAGAAAGAGAGAGAGAGAGAGAGAGAGAGAGAGTCTCCTATTCTTTCTCGACACAAGAACTTTATCCAATATCCTGCTAATAACTTCAGCTGGCCTGCATGGTCTACCCCTCTCCTCTCCACCCCCCAAAACTTGCTATCTAATTCCCACCTTTCTCAAGGGCAAGTGAAATAACCAAAGGTTTAGAAGCTGAAATCTGCTACAGGTCATCAAACTCTAATTCCAGTCCCTTCCCTGAACAGATTTTACAATAGCACTATTAAATGGATTGATTTGAATTTCTAATTCTTTATTTCCCCTATCAACACCAAAGTAGAAATGCTGGTTCTCAGTAAAACGAGTAAAGGGAGGAGGGAAGGTTCTGGAAAAAGGAGAGGGTATCAGATTATCTCTCAAAATTCCTCCCAGTTCTGTGACTCCAGGCAGACTCCTTGAGCATCTCCTCTGGGCTCCACACTGTAGGAGGCCCTAGGATCACTCACAGTAATAATGAAAACTGATATTTACCGAACAGCTTTAAGATCGAGAAAGCATTCAACATCCATCGACTTAATTCCCATAATGATTCTGTGCGGGAGGTGCTGTTATTGGCATGATCATCCCTTTCTACAGAAGAGGAAATGGGCTCAAAGAGCTTTCCCCCACAGACACACATGCTATGACAGGTTTCTCCTGTGTCCAAATCCCATGTTCTTTTGACTAAATCACACAACAAGCTACTGCAATCAGCCCTGGCTAATCAATCAGCAAATATTGATTGATGCTTCCTGGAGTATTTTCTTGCTCCATAAGTATAAAAGGCAGGAGATACTAGGATGAACTCAATAAATATTTACTGATATGTAGCATTGTGTGAGACACTTTGGGGGATTCTAGCAAGCAGAGTACGTAGTCCCTGCCTTCAGGGCAATCTAGTTGGGAAGATAAGACACACACAAATACCTTTGAAAAGTGAACTGAAGCATACAACAAGTGCCCAGTCATGTCTGGAGATAGTAAATTCTACCTTCAGAGGAGAGAAAAAACACGCAGTAACAGTGGGAGGAGGAAGGATAGTCTGGATGAAGTGGGATTTGTGCTAGCCCTTGAAGGAAGGTTAGGATTGCAATAGAAGAGAAGTTTTGGAGAGAGAGCAGGCATAATGGTTGATATGCTAGAGTCAAGGCATGGTTGTGAGAAGGAACCTATATAATTGCTGAGGGAGTGTGTTTGCTCAGAAGGAGACAACTCCAATCCATCCATAACTTGTAGCCAACAGAAAATTCAGTGCTGCTGTCACCTGGAATCCATTTTCCTGGGTCTTATTATAATTGTTTAAATTGGCTCCAACACAGCAGGTTGCAAAGGCACCTTGTGCCGAATAGGTTTACCTGCTGTTTGGGGGAGATGAGACGTGTCATCCTTTCTCCTTTGGTTACATATCTGGGTTTCTCTTCCTCTCTACTGTCATTTCTTATTTCCACTTCACAGTTGTATTAATTAACCCTGGAAAAGCTCTTAGGAGCCTGCTTAAAGGTTTGCTTTCAAAGGTAAACCTGTACCATTATCAGGCCTACACTGCACAACAGCCTTCAGAGAAAGGTTCTGTTTGTGCATTCTGTGGCCAATTATCCATCTCTAACCTTGGAAAGGCCTGTAAAAAGTAAATAAAGAAATCAGAGCTGAGAAAAGACCAAACAGATGATAGCAAGATAAGTTACCAGGAGGAAGACGGGATGGAGCTTTTGTTTGGTCTGCTTGTTGGAATGAAACCAGGTAGAGGACTGGAGGGTGACCAAGCCCCACATTCCATTGCCACAAGAGGCAGTGTGATACCAGAGGTGAATCAGAAGACCTGGACTCATTCCCACTCTGACCGTACCTACCTTGCCCACCTAAGGCAAATCTCATTTCCTAAGTCTCCATTTGTTTATAAAATGACGAAGTTGAACTCAGGGCTTTTCAACCTTTTTTGTGTCATGGACCTTTTGGAACTCTGGTGAGATCAGCCTGACCTTTTCACAGACTAATGTTTTTAAATGCATGAGAAAAAATGCATAGTATAACAAAGGAAACCAATTATACTGAAATATAGTGATTAAAACATTTAAAAAGCAAATTCAGTGAGCCCTGGGTAAGAACTCCTAGCAGACAATCTCTAAGTCCCCCTGAACTCAGAAGGTCCTAAAAACTATTCTTTTCTTCAAATTCAAATTCAATATGATTTTGCAAATTTCTAACATCCTGTATAAATGATGTTTTACCACATGTATATATAAGCATTCAGGGCTACAAATGAGACCCACTTTCTTTGATGAAAGACACTTTTCTGTAAATATCAGTAGCAAAGTTCCCACATTCTCAGGGAAACATACTTCTAACAAGAAATGAAAATGAGAAGCTTTTTAATCTATCAGCACAGCTCATTCTCCTGTTCTCCCCCTTTCCTTCTCAGAGACCACAATGAACAGCACAGCTCAGGGGGCTTTTAGTTATGCATTTTTATTAAATAATTTTCTGCTGTGACAGAGAGGAGCTTTAAAATCTCCTCAGTTTTAAATGTAAGTTACAAGGTCAGAGGTGACAGAAAAAACTTAATTCTGCAACAAATGATTATTTCTCCCTAAGCTCTGCATTGTCCTTTTGCTCTTGATTTTAAAGTTGAGTTAGAAGAAGGATAGTAATTTTAATCAATTAATTGATCAATATGTACTGTTAAGTATGTCAGGCATGATTGCTAGGCATATTAAAAAAAATATGAAATATTCCCTGCCCTCAAGGAACTTATATTCTACTAGGAAGAGAAAATAATGTCCACAGATTTAAAATTATAGAATATACTTTTTAAAAAATGCGTGGTGTTGGAGGGTGGGGACTGGAAGCCTGACACCAGAACCATGGAATCAGTAGACGTCTTGAAGGATATGCCACATAAGCTAAGCCTTGAAAGGAGGTAGAGGTGAAAAGGGAGAAAATGGAAAGTATAGGGGACAATTTTGCTAAGGCACATAAAAATAGAATGTGTCCCCAGCAATGTAGAAGGGGACAGTTGAATTGGAGAGGGACTTGGGAAGACATGAATGGATATAGGAGAGAACAGAAGGATGACCAGTTGTGGCCTTCTACCTCTATTTTATGATCTAGTCAGATCTAATCTAATTTTGCCCTCCTTCTCCCCTCTCACAAAGGAGGAAAAGGAATTCCCCCAGTATGAGTCCTTCTTCCTTAGTACTTAGAGTCTCTACTAAAGTTCTTCCTCTTCCACGGCCTCACTATGGCAAGTGTGGCGACCCTGAGTTCACAACCTCTGACAGGTCCCACTACGTTGGCACAGATCCAAGCAAGTCTCCAGCAATAAGTTCTATGTCTGTCTCCCAAAAATCAGATGAGGTAGGTTCAGAAAAGCTCATCACCAGAAGAATGATCACAATGATCTCATTAACTGATGGATAACTTCCTGTATGGAAGGGCTGCAATCTGTGTCAGTGAAGGGAGCATCCACAGTAAGGGAATCAGATCTTTCAAAGTACTGAAAAAGCTAGTACAGGAGAGTCAAAAACTCAACTTCTAGTTGGGGGTAAAGCAGTGACAAGAAAGTGAGGGAAGATAAGCCTGATACAGGACATTTTCATCAAGATAGCATGATTCCCAAGTCTACTTCCTGGCCCTCAAAGCCCAATAGAGTTGGAATCTAGACTTAGGGTTTATCTAGTCCAGGAAATAGGTCCCTGACTCCAATTTGTCCCCTCAACATCTAGTACTTATTCCTACTCTAATTCATTCTCTCATATTATTCTCCTGACCTGGATGCCCTACTCTCTACATACTCAGATTCTACCAATACTGCAAGGTCCAGCTCAAGTCTCACCTTCTCTATGTTGCCTTCTAATTGATCTCTCTGCCCCACATCTCTCCCTATTTCCATCCATCTCTACTCAGTTGTCAAATTGACCTTCCAAAAAGCAAGTCTGATTATATCATTCTCCTAATTCAATAAACTTCAGTGGCTCCCTACTACCTGCAGGATCAAATATAAAATCCTCTGTTTGACTTTTAAGTCGCTTCATAACCTGACTCCTTCCTATCTTTCCAGTCTTCTTACATCTTATATTCTACTACATATCTGCAATATCTAGTGACACTGACTTCCTTGTTGTTCCTTGAACAAGATACTCCATCTCCCAACTCTGTATTTTTTCATTGACTATTCCCCACACCAGGAATGCTCTCCTTCCTCATCACTGCTTCTTCCTGGCTTCCTTCAGTTTTCAGCTAAAATTCCACCTTCTATAGCAATCCATTCCCAATCCCTCTTAATTCTAATGTCCTCTCTCAGTCAGTTATCTCTAAAAGCTAATGAAGTCTGCCTGACTAATTAATAGACAAGTCACGGGGCAGCTAGGTGGTGCAGTGAATAGAGCACTGGCCCTGGAGTCAGGAGGACTTGAGTTCAAATCCAGTCTCAGACACTTAACACAAAACTAGCTGTATGACCTTGGGTAAGTCACTTAACCCCAATTGCCCTACCCACCCCTTGCAAAAAGAAAAATTAAATTAAATTTTTAAAAAATAGATAAGTCATAATCATGGCAGGAAGTACAATGGTAAGGTGTTATCAAGCTATAGCACTAGAGAAGACAACACCAAACCCTCAGGGATATCCTGAGATGTAACCTTTGCTCTCTGAGAACCCAGTAAGTGCGAATAAGAGTAGGGATAAGCACCTCCAGAGTCTAAAAATTTGTGACTATAGTCTTGAAGACTGGAAGGGACCTTGGAGTTCATATATTTTAGCCTCTTCATTTTACGGATCCTTCTCATGAGGTTTCCAACGTCTTGTAATGTTACCCAAGGTCACATATTAGTAAATTACAGAGCCAGGATTTGAACACAGATTCTCTGGCCTCTCCCTTGTACTGTACACTATCTCCCCCCTTAATCCTTCCTGGCTTTAATTCGCCACTTTGTCATGGTGATGAAGCTTATGTAGCTCAATGAAACCATGAGCTTATGAGATACGCAGTTATCCAAGACAGACAGGTCATAACGGAGATTCTGATAAAAGATGATCCCCTAGAGAAGAAAATGACAAACCATTCCTGTATCTTTGCCAAGAAAATCCCATGCACAGCACAAAAATGAAAAAAAGAGATGACATCATAAGATGAGCCCCTCAGGTTGGAAGGTATCCAACACACTACGGGGGAAGAATAGAGGACAACTAAATGTAGCTCCAGGATTAATGAAGCAGCTGGGTCAAAACTGAAAGGAAGCTCAGCTGTAGATGCATCTAGTGATGAAAGCGAAGTCCCATGCTGTAAAGATCAATACTTGCATAGGAACCTGGAAAGTAAGATCCATAAACCAAGGTAAACTGAATTTTATCTAAACAGGAGATGGAAAGATTAAAGATCAATATCTTGAATGTTGATGAACTTAAGTGGATGGGAATGGCTGAATTTAATTTGGATGATCACTACATATACTACTGTGGGCAAGAATCCCTTAGAAAAAATGAAGTAGTCCTAATAGTCGATAAAAACAATGAGAAAACCAGTACTGGGGTATAATCTCAAAAATGATCTAATGATATCTGTTCAAATCCAAGGCAAACTGTCAACATCACAGTAATGCTACTTCAAGTATTGATGCCAAAGAGATCAAAGTTGATCAGTTCTATGAAGACCTACAACATCTTCTAGAAATAAAACCAAATAAGGATGTCACATTCATAATAGGGAGCTAGAATACTAAAGTAGGAAATGAAAAGATAATTGGAATAACAGACAAGTTTGGCCTTGGAGTACAAAATGAAGCAAGGCAGAGACTGATGGAATTTTGTCAAGAGAACTCACTGGTCATAGCAAACAGTTTTTCAACCACCCAAAACGTGACTACACACAGACATCACCACATAGTCAATATCAAAATCACATTGATTATATACTTTGCAGCCAAAAGTGGAAAAGCTCTATATAGTTGATTAAAACAAGACATAGAGCTGATTGTGGATAAGATCATGAACTTATTGCAAAATTCAGATTTAAATTGAAGAAAGTGGGGAAAACCACCAGACCATATAGGTATGATCTAAATAATATCCCTTATAAATATGAAGTAGAGGTGATGAATAGATTTCAGGGATTGCACCTGACAGATAGAGTACCTGGAGAACTATATACAGAGGTTCACAACATTGTACAAAGGCCAGCAACAACAACAACAAAAATTTTTTTCAAAGAAAAAGAAGAGCAAGAAAGCAAAATAACTATCTGAAGAAGCTTTACAAATAGCTGAGGAAGAGAGGAAAACAAAACAGAAAGAAGAAAGGAAAAGAAATGTCCAACTGAATGCAGAATTCCAGAGAACAGCAAGGAGGGATGAGAAGGTTTTCTTAAATGAGCAATGCAAAGAAACAGAAGAAAAGAACAGAATAGGAAAGGCAGGATATGTCTTCAAAAAAAATTAGAGATACCAAACGAAAGCTTCATGCAAAAATAGGCATGATACTAAACTAGCCGTGTGACCTTGGGCAAATCACTTAACCCCAATTGCCCTGCCTTCCCCCCTCCAAAAAAAAAAAAGCAAAAAAAAAAAGGCATGATAAAAGTAAAAAATGGTTAGGATTTAACAGAGATACAAGAGATTAAGAAGAGGTGGCAAGACTACACAAAAGAACTATATAAGAAAGATCTTAACATCATTGATAACCAAGATGGTGTGGTTACTGATCTAGAGTCAGACATCCTGGAGAATTCAGTCAAATGGGCCTTAGAAAGCATTGTTAACAATTAAGCTAGTGGAGGTGATGGAATTGCAGGTAAGTTATTTAAAAACCTAAAAGCTGATTCTGTTAAAGTGCTGCCAGCAAATCTGGAAAATACAACAGTGGTCACTGGATTGAAAAAGATCAGTTTACATCCCAATCCTAAAGAAGGCCAATACCAAGGAATGTTCAGCTTACTGAACAATTGGGCTCATATCACCTGCCAGCAAGATTATGCTTAATATTCTGAAAACTAGATTTCAGTAAAATGTGGACCAAGAATTATCAGAAGAACAGGCTCTTTTCAAACAGGCAGAGGAACTAGAGACCAAATTGCTAACATTTGCTGGATTATGGAGAAAGCAAGGGAGCTCCAGAAAAACATCTACTTCTACTTAATTGACTACAGTAAAGCCTTTCACTGAATGGATCAAAAACAAAATGTGGCAAATCCTTAAAGAGATGGGAGAACTAGATCATCTTACCTGTCTCCTGAGGAACCTGGAGGTGAGCCAAGAACATGGAACTGAGTGCTTTAAAATTGGAAAAAGAGTATGACAAGACTGTATATTGTCACTTTATTTGTTTAACTTATATGTAAAGTACATCATGTGAAATGCTAGTCTGGATGAATCAAAAGTTGCCATTAAGGTTGCCAGGAAATATATCAACCATCTCAAATATGTAGATGACAACACTCTGATGGTAGAAAGTGAAGAGGAATGAAGAAGCCTCTTGATGAGGGTAAAAGAGGAAAGTGTAAAAGCTGACTTGACATTCAACATCCAAATAATTAAGATCTTGGCAACTTGTCCCATCACTTCCTGGCAAATAGAGAGAGAAGAAATGGAAGCAGTGTCAGATGTTATATTCTTGGGTTCAAAGATCACAGAAGATGGTGACTGTAGCCATGAAATTGAAAGGTGTTTGATCCTTGGAAAGAAAGCTTTGGCAAATCTGGACAGCAAAAACATCAGCTTGCTGATAAAGATCCATACTGTCAAAGATATAATTTATCCAGTAGCAACGTATGGCTGTGAGAGTTGGACTACAAGAAAAAATGAACACCTCAGAATCAACACTTTTGAATTGTGGTGCTGGAAAAGACTTTTGAGAGTCCATTAGACAGCAAGGTCAAATCAATCAATATTTAATGTAATTCAGACTATTCACTGGAGGGTCAAATTCTGAAGCTGAATCTTAAATACTTTGGCCACACAAAAGAATATGGGACTCGTTGGAAGACACCTTGATGTTGGAAAAGACTGAAGGCAAAAGGAAAAGAGGACAGCAAGGAGAAGATGGATAAATAGTGTCATGGAAACAACAAACATAAACCTGGACAGATTTTTAGGGATGATAGAGAATGGAAGGGCCTGGCACTCAGTGGTCCGAAGGGTCATGAAGAGACAAACATGGCTGAATGACTGAACAACAACACACACACACCCCACTAGGGGAGCCTTATCTTCCTAAAATACAACCTTGATAATGTCCCCCCACTGCTACCCTCAGGTCAAAATTTTTCCAAGTTTTCCCATTGCCTGTTAAGTAAAGTCCAAGCCACTTGACTTGGCATTCAAGGTCCCTCATGATCTAGGAATGCTAAACAGATGTAAGTTACAATTATTACCCAATGTTTAGAATTGTATTACTTACTATTGCTACTACTACTACTACTACTACTACTACTACTCCCCTTCACATACCTATGCTCTAGCCAAACCATACTACTCACTCTTCCCAGACCCAATCTCACACTTTCTAACACCTCTGCTTTTATTGGCACTGTTCCTTTCTCTTGGAATTCCCACCCTCAGGCTGTCCAAATCCTACCCATACTTCAAGACCAGGTTTAAATGGTATCTTCTCCTAGGAATTTCCTTAATTCCTACCACCCTTCCCCAAAGTAGCCTTTAACTTTTCCTGAATTCCAAGTACATCTCTTTTCAATATATCAAAGTTCATGAAATGGATCACGCTATAAATTGCCTGAGAACTTCACGACCAGGTATACCAGAGGGTGTTGTAAGGCCATTCAAGACTCACCTCAAGGTTCACCTCCTCTGTGAAGCCTTATCTCTGCCCTCTGTTGTAAGTATTCTCTTAGTGCCTCCATTTCCCTTGTACCAAACTTATTTATGTATGTTAGGCCTGAAACAACTGCACGTTTCATAGTATAGCCCTAGAGTATGACTAGGTTCCCTCCAGTAGGATATAACCTCTTGAAGGCAGGGAATGTTTCACTTTTACTTTTTGTATCTGTGTATGCCTGCTTTATTGTAGGTGTGCTTGATACATTTTTATTTAATTGAATCTTTTAAGATGCATGAATTTTATTTTTCAAATTGAATTGCAAACTCCGGGAGGACAAAGACAGTGTCGAATTCACCTGTGTAAACCCTTCACCTTGTAGAATGTTTTCTAGTGCACAGGATGTGCTCAATAAATAATTTTTTAAATAAATAATCCTCTTCACGAGACAGTATGATATAGGAGAAAGTAAGGTGAATGAGGAGTCAAGGTTTGGGCTTAAATTCTGAATGTATTTATTACTACCTGTGTAACCTTAGACACATTCTTTAACCTCCTGGGCCTCAGTTTCCAAATCTGTAAAGTGGCAGGGTTGAACTGATCAGTAGTTCTTAACCCCAAGCATTCCTGGGTAGATTTCATGAAGTTCATATATGTACATGGGAAAAGAATCTTTATTTTCATAACCTCTAACTGAAATTTGGCATTTCCATGAGTATTTTTTTAAACAAAATGCCTTTTTAAGAAGAAGTCCATGGGCTTCCTCAGAGTCCCAGAAGGATTCCCTGACACCAGAAAGGTTAAGAACCCCTACACTTGATAATTTCTTCCTACTCTAAATCTATGGTTGTAGTTATTCACCAACAAGCTGAGCATTTGGAAGGAGCTCAAGGGATTTACTTGGGGCCAGGGTTTCCCTCTCTCAGCGTAATTACAATTTGTACCTCAGGCCAGATTACACCAGTGACCCCATGGAGTTGTAATTATGGGCAGGCACACTTACTTCCATTCAAACCACCCTGGGCATTATCTTGTTTTCTATGTATGGATTAACTTCGCCCAGAAGAAACAGATACTAGATTAGGCACCTCGTATGACTGAAGGCAATGTAGTCTTCACTTCAGCCACATGTAAAAAGTACTACATGAAACTGTGAAGGAATCCATTCCTGCCTTCTTAAATTCCAAGTGGAAATGTATCAAATACAAGGTTAATACAACTGCCTTTTATCAGCAGGTGAGCAGGTGGGGTCATGTTTGCAGTTTACTAATTAACCTTTCAGCCTTCCCAAGCTAAAGGGTAAATTTATTTAGACTCAAACTGTATATTGATACACATGTTTAATTAGACATCTTATCTGTGACCTTAGCTAAAAAAATTTTTTTTGGATAGAGGTATTAATTTGTTCATTATCTCCCAATCACAGTCAAGCATAGGCTTCAAAATCTACAGACACACATAGTTCCATAGAAGAAAAAGAAAAAAATCTTTCTACATAGCTGGGCCTGAACAAGTCTGGCTGGCAGTGATGAGGAAGGATGCTCATGGGTGAAGGTAGCACAAAACATGACTAAGGTTTTATCACTATTTGTTTTTCCACACTTTCCTCTACTCCTTTATCCTGAGCTGCCCTTTAACGGATGCTGTAAGTGTAATTCCTTGTTCCTCCAATTTTCCAGGGAATTGTCTGTCCATAAAGGAAAGGTTGAAACAAAATGTTAATTATTTCTCCAGATTTACAAAATCATTGAACCTTTAAGTTGAAAAAGTCTTCCTGTTGTAACCTCCCATTTTATAAACATCTCCCATCTCTTCCCATCATAGGAGACCTGTCAAGTAAACCTGCCGAAACCTGCTACCTGGAACCCATAGGCCCCCCTTCTAAATTTTGAGAACTAAACAAGTTCTCAAAATAGACATGGGAACTTTCCAGTTGGGCAACAAACTGATCAATGGGCAACAATCGTTAGGCAATGAACTGATTACTACCTTTTGGCTTCTGTATTTTCCCCGGTTGTGTAGCAACTAAGTTGTAGTTTCCCCCTGGTAACAGTTATGTTGTGACTTTTCTCTATATAAGCCCTGAGGAAATACATCTTGGGGTTGCTTGATTTAGGTAAACTTGACACCTTGCAGTCTCCATCTTATTAAACTCCAATTTAAAAAGACTAATGGTCTCACTTGCTTTCATTCTTGCTACAACATTCCAACATCATCTAATCCATTCCTGAAAGATAAGCATCCCTTACAACAGCTCCCACAAGGGGAAATCAAACCCGTCATCTGCTTGAAGACTTCCAATCACAGAGAAGCCACTACCTTATAAAGCAATTTGCTTCAATAATGACCAGCATTAATTATTAGTCAAGTTCCACCAAATAAAAACGTCCTTTCAAATGTGCACAGGACTGAACTTGTCTCACAGAATCATAAAATCCCAATGTCTAAAGGGACATTTAAGATCATCCAGTCCAGCTGAAACTCAGAAAAGAGAAGAAACCTGACCAAGTTCTTATAGCACTAGTCAGTGACAATGCCAGCACTAGAAGCCAGATTCCCTGACTTCTCCTTTGGTGACATTTCCACTATACCAAATTGTGTCCCTACAATAAACTACCTCTCTATGTACATTAATAAGCAACAGATATACAAATTTTCACAATCAAATGAACAAAAATTAGATATTAAAATTATTTCAAAACATCATCTCACAAATTCCTTTGAATTGTTCAATAAAAGAGAAAAAAAATCCACCCATCACTCTCTATCCTTGTAAGTCAATTTGTAACATCTCCTCTGTGTATGTACCTTTGGACAAATCACTTAACATCACTGGACCTCAGTTTCCTCATTTGATTTAGATGATCTCTGAAGTCCCTTCTTGGTTGAAATCCTATGATCTACCAGCCAGGACCAAATCAGTCCTACTCAGAACAAGGCATACTCAGGACAAACAAAATAAAAGTGGGAAGAAATTGCTACATTAGCACAAAATTATGGGATGTGAACCACCAGCTGTACTCAGTGTTTAAATATGAAACGATGGAACAAAGGCATCCACTAGGGACCCTTTGAACTAATCAGTTCTATCAAAAGCAAGCAGCTTTTTTTTTTTTAACCAGGATTAACAGGCTTGAAGCACTGGCCTATGAGTGTCAGTGAGAATCCAAAAGGCACCTCTGTCAACCTTAGAGCAAAGACATCATCTGAAACCATACACAGTGGAAATTATCTGCTGATGCCCAAGTGCTGGCTGGCTGGTCTCCCCTTCACTCCCTATGCTATACCTGGCCACAGTTTGCAAAGGTCTATATTCATTAAGAACAAATGGATATAATTGTCAGACAAAGCCCAATAATTGCTTTTTCAGACTTTGTTTAAAAGTAATCAATGTCCTTAGACATTGAAGGGGTAGAGAATCTCACTCTCCAGGAGAAAGGAGAAAAAAGGAAAGTGCTCTCTCTCTCTCTCTCTTTCTCTCTCTCCCCCTCACTGGAAAGGAACAGTAAGGGTGGCAGGCTCAGAATCAGAATCACAAAGCCAGGCCTCAGAAGTAGGAACTTAAACAGTTTCACTGGTCAGAACCAAACAATGAAGACCCACATTAATGAGCTGCTCAGCTCACAGACTTAATCAGAGTCAGGGAAATGTAGACCTTGACATTTGCATAATGGCATTCGCTCTCCCCTCATTTCATAGGCGTTTTCAATTAATCCTTAGGCAATTAACTGTGCAGCTTAACTGAAATATGTGGCATTCAGGCAAGATTAAACTTAATACAGTCAGCTAGCAAAGCTTTCCATATTCAGGAGTTTAATGAGGTGATAATGGGGAAGAAACCATCCTAACCCTAGCTAAACTAGGCTAAATAAACCAAGTCTATAGAGCTTTGTCAAAACACACAAAAATAAACAGTTTGGCCTTGAATTGTCCCCGATTTGAGGAAAGCTGGGGCTCATGTAATCTCCTGGCAGCAGCCTGTGTTTCTGATCCCTCCCCCTGGCCCTCCCTCGGATGACCTAAGAATGTAGCCCTTCAGGATACTAAGAGCACTTTAGATAGTAGTTGGGGGTAGGGGATGAGGAGGTGGAAGGGGGAGATGGCTATGTGGACACGTGTGTGTGTGTGTGTGTGTGTGTGTGTGTGTGTGTGTGTGTGGAGGGGGAAGGGGTTTCCTACACACCCACCAACCCTCACCACTGCTTAGAAGTGAGTTTTTCTCTACCAGTCCAACTATTTGTTTAACTTTTTTCTTAGCTTTTTTTCTTTCCAAAATTAGAAAAGTAATGTCCTTGATCAGGCACCTTAAGCTCTGACTTTTTAAATATGGCCCTGGGAAATTTTCTATGAATAAAATGTAACACTATGGATTTCCTGTAGTATTGGAAAGAACCCTGGAGAGGAAGTCCAGGGGCCTAGGTTCTCACGTGACTTCAATCAAGTCATTTAATCCTGATGGGCCTTAATTTCTTCATCTTCTAGGTGGGGATCATAATAACTAAGCCACCTCCCAGACTGGAATCTTGGAAGGAAAGTACCTTATAAATCTTTTAGCCCTATACAAGGAGAGTTTCTATTATTATTCTACAACTATTTATTTACTGCTTATTCCAGGTGAAGTCATAGGCGTAGGCGTTATGGGGAATGGGAAGATAAGATATGTGTACAGATAACCATAAAATCTGGGCTACTTGAGATAAGGACCTTAGGAGTGGTTAAATGCAAAGTACTGTAGGGAGAACTTCCTGGAGGTGGGTAGAGGATGCTGTAGGAAAAAAAAAAAAACAGAGGGTTGGGCTAGATTCTTTCTACAATGCCTTCCAGATATATAAGTTTTCTGAAGTAATCACTTCATGATTCAGCTCCACTGAAAAGGTGGCCCTTAAGCTTGGCAGAATTAAAAGGTGCCCAGAGATTGGATGGAGGGGGAAGACTGAAGGAAGGAGTAGAAAGGAGTATTCAAGGAGCATTCAGTAGTTCACTTGGATCAGACAATGGAGCTCTTGTAAGAGAAGAATGGAAAGTAAAACTGAAAATTAGATTACAGAAGTCCTTGAATACAAATTATTTCAATTCTGTTCCATTGAAAATAAGTATTGATTAAACGTCTACTATATGCAAATCACAAGGCCCTGGGCAAACAATCTATACTGTCAGCAATGGGGAGCCACTGAATGTTTTGGAACAAAAGAATGTGACAGGATCAAAATGGTTCTTTGGAAAGATTCATTTCTGGAGATGTTCAGGATGTAAAAGAAGGAAAGGAAATAAGTATTTGTATGGTACTTACTACAAGTGTTCTGGGAGCACCAGCACCTCTGGTGTGAGGGCTAGCCAAGCCCTTTTTAGAGTTGCTCATATCCACCTTTGGTGTTCACCTGTCACCCAACTCTCACCTGTGACTCCAAGAAGCCGTAGCATATGCAGTGGCCACACTAAGGTAAGCCGTCTATACAGGCTAAACCAGGCTGAGGCCAGCTGAGAGGCTTTAAACCCCTCAGTGAATTAGCGGGGTATCTACCCCAAGCACTTCCCCTATGGAATGGGAGGATGAGAACAATTTGTTCCAATGGTCAGGAAAGCATTTGAAGCAAGCACTATGGAATACTTAGAGCTCAGTAAGGAGAAATGGAAGGCACCAAGATGTCACTGTATCCCCAAGCTTTTACCAATTGTCCTGACTTTTTTCTTGCCACTGTGATGAGGTAGAAAGGAATGTTTGAGGCAGATGGAGTAAGCAGGATGTGAGATATGAGATAAAATGCAGGAGGTAAGCAGGCAGAAAAGTGATCAAAGAAGACTATGCATTGAAGCCCCCACCTATATGGATTTACCTGCCTGCTTTCACAAAGTACCCCAATTACCTGACATTTCAAAACACCTCTTCCCCTCCCCTTTCCTGTTCCTTTTGCTTATCTGCATGGACTCCAGAGCAGGGCCCCTCTTCGTCCTTTCCTGTTCTCCTTGTTTACCTGTATACCTCTGGACTACCTGATATCCCAGGCATTCCAGAGCCTTGCTTGTCCCTGTTCCTCTTTTGTTAAATTGTATTTAAGACCAGACAACTAAACTGGCCAATGGCTCTGCCTCCCACATGGAGTGAGCACACTGGGGCTCTGTCTCTCACACAAGGAACAGAGCCAGCTCTGTCTCTCCCATGTGGAAGCTGGGCCTGCTTGAGTGTGTCACCTCAATAAATGCCTTTCTTTAACTTGGAGATCGTCTGAGTGAATTCCTTCAGGACATTAGAACCCACCTGTCCATTCTTTATCATTTCTTCAATATTCTTGAGGTACACCCTGAACTTCAAAGATTCTGGAAGAGAGAGACTGACAATTTGTGTAACTCTGCTTCACTGAAATCTAATTCATCCACAAGTCAAGGCATCACTAATTCATGATGTCCTTGATCTTCAGAGAAAAATGAAGGACCAACAACAGCTATGTATCAGACAACAATCCTGTGAAAGAGATGCTCTTATTATCTCCATTTCATAGTTAAGGAAAGAGAGTCAGAGAATAAGTTACTTGTCCAGGATTACCCAACTAGTAAGCTTCTAAAGCCTGTTTTGAACCAAGGTCTTTCTGACTCCAGAAGTCTATCCCCTTGTGCCACCTAGCTGCTTTTATGGAAGCAAAGAATGGAGGTGAGAAAAGAGTTAAGAGGATGCTATGTTTTTCCAGGTGTGAAATAATAAAAGTAATAGGATTGGATTGGAAAAGCAAGAGATTTTAGGAAGGAAGAACCAATATGCTTAATGACTGAGTAGATGTGAGGGGTAAGAAGACTAAAAAAAAAAAGTCAAGATTACTGCCCTGAGGTCTGGCTGACTGAGAGTGGTAATACCATGAACAGAAAAGGGAAGTCAGGAGGCACAGTTGGTTTGAGAAGAAAAAAGGATGAGTTCCATTTTGGTCATCTGGAGTTTGAGGTGTCAGCAGGTCATCAAGAGAAAGAAATGTAGAAGCAAACTAGAGCTAGAAGTCAGAAGAGTGGTCAATTTTTGTTTTATCTTTTCTAAAATAAAGGATTTGGAATAAATTACCTCTAACATCCTTCCAAGCTGTAAAATTCAACAATTTTAATTTTTTCACTCATTCTTAAGCAAAAATAAAAGACAGCTAGATGATAAAATGCATAGGGTGCTGGGCAGGGAATGAAAAAGACCAGAGTTCAAATCTTGCCTCAAGCATTTACTGTGTGATCCTGGACAAGTCTCTTAACCTCTGAAAATCTGTTTCTTCACCTGTAAGATTGGAGAGTTGGACTTGATGGCCATGAAAGTCAAAGGTCCTTTCTAGCGCTAAATCTATGACCCTATGAACCTATAAACAAAGTCAGAAATATCTGGGTTCGAGTCCTATCTGAAGCACATACAGTCTATGTAATCCTGGACAAGTCACTTAACCTCTCACTGAGACACCTCAGTCCAGAAGGGTCAAACATGCATGCCACAGACAACACATGGGAGTTCCATTGTAACAAGATTAAACCGAAATCGGGAAACACTTAAAATAAATAAAAATACGGTGAAAAAAAGGCAACTCTGCTGTAGAGAGGCTGCTGACCTGCTTTACATGGAGAGAGAGAGTCCTCACCTGGTAGTTTCCTTTACTAATGAAAACACAGGCCTGGTTCCTTCCTATTCCCTTGTAATTCAAACCAAAATTAAAAGGGTTGAATGTTTCTTGCTAAAATTTTCAAAATGAAAGAGAAAAAAAAATCATATTCATCTTCATATATGGAACAGGCTGGAGAGGATACTGGCTTCAATAGATGGTACCCAACAGAGTGATCCAAAGGGAGGCAAGGATGTGATAAATCATCACTCCCTTGGCAGGCTTTTGAAGACCTCAGAAAGGACTGAAGAGTGTTCTAGGACTTCTAGGACTCCTGGAGAGTCACAAGGCTCTAAACTCTAAAGTCCCTTCATGCTGGAGCAGGTCTAGGCATGCCCTGCCTCCACTCCTGCCAAATCTACATTATATCCATGCTAATAATCTTCCTTCTACAATGGCCTACCCCATTCACGCTGTGTGGGTGACCCTAGTCCTTGAAGGCTACATACAAGCTTTGGCAGGTCAGACCAAGATAGACATGGTTTCATAATAAACCCAAGGGCAGACTACTTCTGTCATCTAAGGGTGACTGCCCAGCTACCTTCAGAGAAGCTTGTTCCCAGATTGCCTTTCAGAGTGATGAATTTTTCAGTCAGAGCAATTCGCTGCCACACAGAAAAGCTGTAAAGAAGAGATTCTTAACCTTTCTTGTGACTTGGGCCCCTTTGGCTGTAGGTGAAGCCTATGGATTGCTTTAATGTTTTTAAATGCATAAAATAATAGAATTATCAAAAAAACCTTTTTTTAAGTTCACAGATTCTACTCCTTCCATGTCAGTGAAGTAAGAAAGGGCCCACTCTGAATAAATCAGAGATCAAAGTATCACATTTATATATTTTTGTCATTATCTTCATTTCTATTTATTTATTTTTAACATTCTGAGTTCCAAATTCTCTTCCTCTCTCCAGCCCCTCCACCATCCATTGAGAAGGAAAGCAATATGATATCAGTTATACATATGAACTCATGCAAAACATATTTCCATTTAAAAAATTATACAAGAAAAAGCAAATATAAGAAAGTTTAAAAGTGTGCTTCAGTCTACACTGGGGAGTTCATAAGTTCTCTCTCTGGAGGTGAAGAGTCTTTTTCATCATGATTCCTTTGGAACTGTCTTAGAATTTTACACCTTTCAAAATTCTTTCCTATACATGATTTTGTTTATTCCTCACAACAATCTTCTGAAATATGTTGCACAGAAATTATGATGCCATTCTATATTTGAAGAAACTGAGATCCAAAGAGTTTAAATGCCTGGTCCAACTTTACACAGGAAGTTTCTGATAGAACTAAGACCATGTAATAGCAAGCAAAGTAAAATTTTTTGCTGTTTTTCTGGATTGAGTTTTAGCCAATCAAGTATCTTTGATTGAGTCTTGCCTTTGATTCAATCAAGAGCCTTTGATTGGAAACAGTATATATTGTATTGCTTCAAGGGAGAGGAGAGAGTAGAGAGAGAAGAGGAGCTGAGAGAGAGAAGCATGCTTGAGCGGGCTAGAGGAAATTGCTTCTGGGAAGGCCTAACAGAATGTTTGTGATGTTGGTGCTCTGTCTGTTGATCTGTGTTAATTGCTTAGACAGAAGCCCTGTCTGTTAATCTGTGTTGATTTCTCAGACAGAAGTCCTATCTGTAGATCTGTGTTAATTTCTCAGATAGAAGTCCTCTCTGTTGATCTGTGTTGATTTCTCAGACAGAAGTCCTATCTGTTGATCTGTGTTGATTTCTCAGACAGAAGCCCTGTCTGTTGGTTTTTATGAGTTGAGTTGAAGAGTGGAGATCCATTCACAGGAAGCAGGCTTAGTTTAAGCCCCTTTTAAGAGCTGTTAAAGTGAAGCAAGATGATGATGTTGGTAATGGTTGGTAAATATTGTTGTAGTCCTATTATAAGCTTTGCTTTCCTAGAAACAGAAGCTGTGGGAAGGAGGCCCTGGAGCCTGCTGTCAGGCAGTAGCTTGTTGTAGAACACTTCCCCATGAGCTGAGACATGGAGCAGGAATAGACAGCTGCCTATGTGTGAATCCAGGCAAGAGTCAGTACACAGAAGAGCCACAGGGTTTGGAAGTCAGCCTCAAGTCAAGATGAGAAAGGACTTTACTTGGATACTGTGTATTGATTGAGGAGATTGGGACTTATTGCGACATGTGGTGGTGTTTATATTTTCTGCTACCCCTTAAGGATATGTTGTGCTAGGGAAAATCCTAACTTGAGACCCCCTAATTGTATTATACACAAGTATTTTGGGGAATGTTACTGAATGCAATGATATATGTATGAGCCATATGATATACTGAGTGTTATGATATATATATATACATATATGCATATACATACATATATAAATTATATGCTTTGCTTAAGGATGTTGCTATGAATGTTATGCTTTATTGAACAATGTTTAGTTTATTGCTTAATAGAGAGTTCATTATAGTATGAGATTAGACCCTTAAAATTATTCACAGCAACAGTCCTCAGATGCACTGCCATGATTGGCATTATAGACCAGAACTCCAACTTCCAGCCAGAGCACTTTAGGTCACACCATGTTTTCTCCAAAACAGTGAGAGGTTAATGGATAATAAGTAAAATAGAAAAATGACCCCAGAAAAGCTCAAACCTGTTCTTAAACATCTTCCTTCACAATGTCCTTTACTAATAGAATAGCTAATGAGTAGCTAGATGGGTTAATTTATATTTCATTCCCTTGTATTGCCCATAACTCCACTTTGCCTCAGTTCCCTTATAAGGTTGCTGGACTAGATGACCTCTAAAATTCCTGCGAGCTATAAAGTGGTTTGACTCTTCAACTTCCTCCTTCCCCCAGACCCCAAAGTTAGAGATGCACATGAGCAGTGAGATTGCTGGAAAATTGGCCATCAGGGAAGATGGTGAAAAAGCAAGTAATCTGAATAATCAAAAAGCTGGTGAGTCCAACCCAGAATCTACACAGTCCAAGTGAAATAGAATGGCTAATCATGAGTAATCCTGTGAAATGCATTAAGAAAGCTGAGAATTGGCCAATTCACCTAAGTAACTGCTTTAGCTAAATTATCCCAAGCAATAACCTCTATTTCTTCCTTCTTCTGGGGCCAAGACAACCAGGAATGGGAACAAATGAGTCTCTCTGTTTCTATCCATCTTTGCATGTTTTAAGTCTGCTTCTGCCTCCCTCTATCCAGGATGCAATGAAATTTACTCCACTAAAAATCTGGTAAGTAAGCCTGGGGCAGCTAAGTGGCACGGTGGATGAAGTTTGAGTCCTGGAGTCAGGAAGACATGAATTCAATTCCATCCTCAAACATTCACTAGCTATGTGACCCCAGCGCAAGGCACTTAACCCTCTTTGCCTCAATTTTCTTGTCTGTAAAATGAGCTTGAGAAGGAAATGACACACCACTCCAGTACTTCTGCCATGAAAACTCCAAATGGGGTCATAAAGAGTTGGACTGAAAAACAAAGAATAAGTAAGCCCAATAATAAGGCAATAGCTGAGCAAATTATGGTATTTTAAATGACAGAACACCATATTGCTATTAAAAATGTAGGGACTGTGCTCATTCAGAGAATCATAGAATGTTTGAGTTGGTAGAGTCCGTAGAGATTGTCTAGTCCAACCCCCTTCGTGTTGCAAGTGAAGAAACTAGAAAAACATATTAAAAATGACAAACGAAAAAGAGATAGGGCACAGAATGGCACATGGACAATAACTGCAAGGTAAAAATGTAAAAAAAAAGTAAAAATATTACATTTCAATGTAAAAATGTAAAAAAGAGATCAGAGAAGAATATAGACTGATATAATTAGAGTTTAATGTTCATTAGTTTCATATTTTATTTAAAGGTTTTTTTATTTTTTTAAGATTCTCAAGCTCAAAATCTTAAATATGGTATTTGGTTGTTTGGTTTTCTTTAAACCTACTTATTTCACATGGGTCAGGCCTTTAATGTTGAGTTTGAATAGATTTAGCAATGGCAGCATCAATTAACTTATTTCAACTTCTGAGTGTGAAAAAAAAAACTTAAATGACCCATGTTGATGACATAAATGATAGATAATTTAGTGGTCTGCTTTTGTTCCAAAGTCTATGGGATTTTTCTTCACAGGATAGTAGCATGTAGAAAAGTATCATCAGACAGGAGAGATTCTCCTTAGTTGGGTAGAGAAGGAAACTTTGAGCATCAGAAAGGACCATCCCCCTCTACCTTCCCTAGAATCAGCGATAGATTACCACCTGGACTGGAGTCAGGAAGACCCTTCTGGGCCTTTGCACAGATTCACCCTCAAGTAGAATATCCTATTTTTAAAAAAAACAAACTTTCATAATTCTCCATCTATTAAGTTTCACCTTCCAATTAATTGGTATTCATTTTGCACAGATTATTATACAGCTATTTATGTACAAGCTATTCTCCCCATTAGAATATATGTTCTTAAGGTCAGTTCCTGCTTCATTTTTGTTTTCGCACCCCAATGCCTAGCACAATTGCTAGCACATAATAGGTGCTTAATAAATATTTGCTGAATTGAATTTAGTATGACATGGCCTTGATGGCATTGAGGCTGCTAACAGCACAGTGGATCAAGCACTGGGCCTGGAGTCAGGAAGATGAGCTTAAATCCCACCACAGACACTTACCAGTTATGTGACCCTGAGAAAGCCTCTGGTTAAGCTTGCTTCAGTTTAAACTGAACTCAGTATGCTTGTTTGTTTGAGAATGTGGGAAATCCCCAGAGTTTCTAACTCTTTGACATGTTTATCAACTTATTGTACTTCTGTTCCAGAAAATTTTACACGTGACACTAAAGATGTCCTAGTGTCTGTATTCCAGGGGTCAGAGTAATGCTTGGATTTTCTCCATAAGGGCTTGGAGAGGTTTACCTCTCAAGTATGGTCTCAAGGTACTGACACGGTAGATACCCACTCTGTGTGAGAGTAACTCTGTTGTAAGCCAAGACTTACTTATATCAAGGTGCTGTGACTTGTGATTGCCAGGATCTCATGACCTCTGACAGGCAAACTCAAGAGAATAGGGAATGGCTGAGAAAGTGCTATCAAGGAGTCGGCTGCCCTTGACCTTGTGACACAGAACCATCATCAATAAACCTTTCTATGCTATCTGTGCTCAAGACCTAAAGCAGTTCATAGAATGGCCCAAAACACAAAACTTTCCAGAGAAACACTGGATAAAACACCCAACAATAACCCCTCTCCCCAAAGTCACCTTTCTTCACCACAAAATGGCACCTAGTTGGTCATTTCTCCCTCTTTTGAACATAAATAGCTTTATAACAACCCCAAAATGGACCAGCCAACCACAGGCCCAGAAATGCTGGTCCGCTCTGCTTTTATTCATTGCCTGTAGGGAGCACCAGAGTGGGAGACAGGTTAGCACAGAACAAATCCCCTTAATAAAAGGATTTGCTCTGTAAAACTTGTAGTCCATCAAAAGGCCCCACCCTTGGACCTAGAAGGCCACCTGCGGCCTTGAGGCTGCAGGTATCCCATCCCTAGACTAGCATATTTCTCAGTTTTGCTACTAGCAGCTGATAGTTTTGCTATCCCCATAGTTCAGCTATACTGATTTTCTTACTTTTGTAAGAACTTAGGCATTCATGGAGACTCACAGAATCATAGAGAACTGAGAATCTTCTCAGGAAACCTGAGGAGAAATGTCTCACTTTCTTTCACTGGATCTCAGTTCTCTCATTTATAAAACAAGGTTAGCATAAAATCTCTAAGGATCAATCTACTAAAGCATAAAAAAGACTTGTACAGATTTAATTATAAAGTGCTCCTTAAAGAAATAAAGAACAACTTCAAAGGCTGGAGGAACATTTAGTGTTCATGAATGGGTTGTGCCAATAAAATAAATACAACCAAAGTTAATTTATACTTTTCCTTCTTATACCAATCAAATTATCAAAAGGATGTTTTTTAAAACTTAATAAAATAATAACAGAATTCATCTGGAGAAAGGAAAGATCTATAATATCAAAGGAAGTTATGAAAAGAGGAACAAAGAGAGAATAACACTTTCAGAATCTCAAAATATATTATAAAGCAGCATTCATCAAAACCATCCAGTACTGATTTAAAAACAAAGCAGTAAATCAATGCAACAGTCTAAACAAAGGAAAATCAAAAAGAAGAGAAATTAGTAATCTAGTGTTCAATAAAGTACAAATTACTTATGAAAGAACTCTGTATGTGATCACTTTTTTTTAAACTAATGGGAAAACTGGAAAGCAATCCAGCAGAAATTAGGTTTAGATTAACATCTTGCAACATATTCTAGAATACATTCTAAATGGACACATGACCTCAATATTAAAGATCACATCATTTTTAAAAATTAGAAGAGAAAGCAATTATAGAACTCTCACAGTTATGGGTAGGAAACATATTCTTAAACCAAGCAAGAGATAAAGACAGGTACAAAAGATAAAAGGATGATTTTGATCACATGAAACTGAAAAGCTTACGCATAAACAAAATTAATACATATAGGACAAGAAGGGAAGTGGTCAAAGGGGAGGCAAACCCTTATCTCAGTTTTATCTAATAAGGGTTTTGTATAAAAGTTATATAAAAGTTCACATACACACCCACACATGTGCATGTGTGTGTGGGTGTGTATGTATAACCAATAGCCATTCATTTCCTCAACAGTTATGTGGTCAAAGAATATGAACAATCAGTTCTCAAGAAAAGAATTGCAAAGTATTAATAAGCACATCAAAGAATGTTGTGTATCATGTAAGAAAAATGTAAATCAGAATTCTGAAGTTTCACTTAACACCCTGCAAATTGACAAAGAAGATAAAGATGGCAATACTAAGTATTTAAGGGGGTGTGGGAAGATAGGTACACTAGCACATTGTTGGTGGAGTTGTACATTAGTAACCATTTTCAAAAGAATTTGGAATTGTGTAAATAACATGATTGCTATGTTCATACCTTTTGATCCAGAGATTTCATTTTCTTTAACAGGTATTAATTTCCTCTTCTTTTCCCTGTAGAATAATAATAATAAAAAGAAAGCCTTCACGAGAAATATGCATAGCAAAGCAGAACAAATTCCCACATTAACCATGTCCATAAATATATGCCTCATTCTGCATCTTGAGTCCATCGCCTCTCAGTCAAAAGGTGGGGAGCACACTTCATTTTCAGTCCTCCAGAAATATAAGACATCATTTTGTTGCGTTATTTTTCTGTCCTCAAGGAATTCATTGATAAGAAGAACATCACCATATACACCAAAATATTTAGACACATTTTTTTGATAGCTAAGAATCTGAAACTAAGTAGATACCCATCCATTGGGGAATGGCTAAACAAGCTGAGGTACCTGAACGTAATAGAATATTATTTTTACTAGAATATTATTTATGCGTATAATGAATACAGAGAAGCATGAAATGATTTATATGAACTGATGCAGAGTGAAGCAAGCAGAGCCAAGAAAGCAATGTACACACAATGACTACAACAGTGTAAATGGAAAGAAGAACCACACATACACACACAATATCAAAAGTGAATGCAGCAAAATTATAAATAAGGATGTCTCAAAAGATGAGGCAGGAGAAAATATTCCCAAACTATCCCTTTGTAGAAATCCACAGGCATTACACAGAGCACATTTTCAGATTTTTCAATATATTGAACAATTCTGCTAATTTTTTCCCCCCTCTTCTTTTTCTTTTCCTTTTTTTTGGCATTAAAAACTATAATTTTTTATATGAGATGACTCTCTGGAAGAGGAGGGAGGAGGGATCCTGAGGAAAATTATGGGAATTTAAAAAACAAAAGACATCACTAAAACACTTTAAAAAAAAAAAAAAAAGGAAGATTTAGACGAGATGCTTTGTAAGGGCTCTTCTAGCCCTAACATTGCGTGATTTAATGAGTCCACATGCCTAGAAACAGACCACCCTCGGAAGATTGCCATGGAGCCTTTGAAGAAACAGGTCCCAGATTCCCCAAGTGTAATGGGAAGAGGACTAGATTTGGAGTCAAAGGAGCTGAGTTAAGATTGAAGTTCTGCTATTACTACCGATGTTAACTTGAGCAAGTGACTTGATTTCTCTGGGTGCAGATTCTTCACCTGTAAATTAAGGTGGTCATACCAGCTGTAAGATGGTACTTTATACCTCTAAATCTTACAGTGTGTTGATCCCTTGGAGATCTGCCCCACCCCCTCCCTCTCCCATCCACATTGATTTCCCTTGTCATCAAATCTGACTGTTATAGTAAATCCCTAAGGAGCAAGTGGAGGAGGTAAACATCTATACATGGCCTACAGGCAAAGAGACTGAGGCCCAGACAGGTGAAGTAACTTACCCTAAAAGAATACTGGAGTGATTGGCCATTTATTTCTCCAGCTCATTTTATAGGTGAGGAAATTGAGACAAATAAGGTTAAGTGACTTACCCAGGGTCACACAGCTAGTTAAGTATCTGAGGCTGGATTTGAACTCAGGAAGATGAGTCCTCCTGACTTTAGGCACAGCACCCTATCTATTGCACTGTCTAGCTGCCCAAAACATAGGTAGCATATTAACTCCTAATTGATTTCCCTCTTTCTGCTGTTTCCTTCTCCAATCCAGCCTCCACACAGCTGCCAAAGTATCGTTTCTCAGGCTTTGGCTTGGTTCTGCCACTTCCCTGTTCAAAAACCATGAGTAGTCCTCCATTGCTTCCAGAATAAAATACAAACTCCTCAGCCTGGTGTAGAAGGCCCTCCACAATATGGCTCCTATCTACCTTTCCAGCCTTTTTTCATAGTACTCCTCTATATGGACCACAGTTTTCAGGCAAATTGAACCATTAGCCATCCTACTGATTTAACATGCCTCCCTCCACCTCTGCATTTGCAGAAACTGAAATCTCTCTTCCTTCAAGACTCAGCCTACATACAATCTCAGTGAAACTTTCCCAGATTCTTTCTTCTCAAATTACCTTGTATTTGTATGCCTTCAAAGCAGGGACTTTTTGGTTTTTGTTTCAGTATCCCCAGGTGCCTTGCCTCAGTGGATGCTTAGTACTTTCTTATGGAATTGAAATAGTGGCACAGACTGACCTGTGAAATATCTGGAGGGCTCTTGAAGTTCAGAGTCTGCTTTTAGGACCTCTGGCAAAGAAGGACTCTGTTAAAAGAATCTCTCTTAAAATTCTTGCTCCACCTACAAAAACTGAGGCTATTTCTTATCCCAGGAAAGACTCCTTTTCTTATCTGGCTGCTTTCTAAAATCAGGAGACAGACCAAAATAAATTGCTTTGATACAAGGCTAGAAAAAGGAAGGGAGAATGATAGAACTGGCCTTGTTATCAGTGAACTGAAAGAAATTCAGAGTGCAGAGGGATAGAAAAATTTATGGTTTGAGAATTAGATGAGGCTGAATGAATAAACCATTTTCGCCTCAGCTTTGTACTCTAAGATACATCATTTTGGTTTTATCTTTCAATTTAATTTTTCTTTAACTAACAGGTATTTATTTTATCTTCTTCCTCTTTTCCCTGGAGAACGATCATAACAAAAAGAAAACTCTCATAACAAATACCCATACTCAAGCAAAGCAAATCCCCACATTAACCAGGTCTGTAAATATAGGACTCCTGCATCTTGAGTCTATCACCTCTCAGTCAGGAGATGGGGAGCATACTTCATCTTCAGTCCTCTGGAATCGTAAGACACATCATTTTGTTGCTGGACTTTCCAACCAAGGACATAAAATAATGTTCAAAGATTAATTTGTATTCTCTTTCTGCCCCATTCCCATGATAGGAGTCGAGCTGGGGAGAGACATCAGGGAAATAGCATATGAATTAAATTATTCATAGATGCATGTAGCATCTAGGTAGTGCAGTGGATAGATTGCTGGGCCCAAAATCAGGTAAGACTTGAGTTCGAATTTGACTTCAGACTTTTACTAGCTATGTGACCTTAGGCAAATCACTCAACCTCTGTCTACCTTAGTTTCCTCAACTGTACAATAGGATCAATAACAACACGTACCTCTCAGATAACTAGAGATCAGCAAAAGAAAAACTTTAAAAAGTTAAAAGATGACCAAGACGAAGTGTTAGGAGATAACCGTGCTGAGTGAGCAGAAGATGGATGACAGTCTGGTAAAGGAGAGCAAGAAGATGCACATAAGAGAATAACTAAGTGACATGGAAGTCTGGGAAGGAGAGAGTCCTGGGAGGACCACATGGTTCAACATTGTCAAAAGCTACAGAAAGGTCAAGAAAAAAGGACTGAAAAAACATCACTGAATTTGGTGGTTAAGAAACTGTGGATAACTTTAGAGAGAGCGGTTTCAGGCTAGTGATGGATTTGGGAGACAGATCATATTGTTCTTATAATATAATAATGTCTCTCCTGTTTTTTCTAGAATAGTTTACTTCTGAACATACCCTGTGCAATTTGGAATCACCTTTTTTAAAGAGAGTCTAAAAAGTCTTTTTACCTTTGACCTGGAGATCCCATTGCTAGATTTGTTCCTCCAAGAGAACAAAGACAAAATGAATGGCCACATGTATACCAAGATATTTACAGTAGCATGTTTTTGTGGTTAGCAAAGAACTGGAAACAAAACAGATGCACATCAATCGGAGAATTCTGTTGTTTTTATGGACACCCTCTTAGTTTCCAGTTCTTTGCTACTACAAAAGGAGCTGCTATAAATATTTTTGTACATATGGGTCCTTCCCCTCTTTATTTGTTCTGTGTGGGACATTAAATCTAGTAGTATTTATGGATCAGAGGAAATGCATAAATTGATTATTTGGGGCATAGTCCCAAATTCCTTTCCAGAACAGGTAGACCAATTCACAGCTACACCAATAGTACATTAGCATGCCTGTTTTCCTGAAGTCCTTCCAAAAATGTTTTCCTATTTTGTCATCTTTGACAATCTGATGAGTGTAAAGTAGAACCTGAATTAATTTGCATTGCAGCTAGGTGTCACAGTGGATAGTCACATCCTTTCTCTGTCAATCCTTTAAAGATCTATGATTTCATTCATTGAACCACATCACAAACCCTCCGTGTTCTAGCAAAGAGTTTGCTATCGCCCAAAAAAAAAGAAATCTCCTGGTAGCCAGGTCTCTAGTAATGAGCCTCTTTAAACTTAACTAGGTTGGCCCTTGGATGACTAGCCCCTAATCCTTCATAAGGCCAATACCGAAAACTTTTCTTGTTTGTCCAGCTGGATTTTATATCCTACTGAGCTAGTTTTCGAGATCCCAAAGTGACTTCTACACCAAAGAGTGGGACTTTAGAGAAGGGCCCTTAGATATCCCAATGATCATGCTAGCAAAATGAGGCACTTCCGCCTTCCTCTGTGATTTATAATCTTGGAGATTTGCCTAGAACGCTGAAAGGTTCATTCTTCTAAAAAACTTAACTAGACCAAGTAAGTAAGCGATAGGTGTTTAAAAAAAAAAGCATTACTAAAAGCATACTATAGATGTCCATCTTAGTGCTAAAAGAAGAGGATGGTGATGACCTTGAGATTCAAATATACATACATACATATATATATATATGTCCCACTGAAAGAACAACTCTGAATAAATAGAGGTTTTCTTGTTCATTTTTTTCTCTACAAAATTATTCCAAGTGCAAATGGAGCTACAAGGAGTAGAAAGGAGGTGGACTAATGTCAGAGGGGCACTCAAAGGATGGAGGAAAAAAGGATTTGATCACAGATAACACAGCTCAAGTAGTGAGCCACATGATCAGATTGTCAGAGAGGAGAAACCCTTAATCTAACAGCCTCCCCGCTGAGCTCTTCAAAACTTCTGAGCACTGTCTGAGCAAATCTTTGGCTCCTGTTTTTAATGATGTGTAGGGATAAGGTGAAATGAGTAGCACAGAGAAATAAGGAATGTTAGAGAAACACCGGGAAATAGAAAAAGAGCACTCAACGGGGAGACACAAAGCCTGAGTTCTAATCCTAGATCTGCTATTCAACCCACTGTACCTAAAGCAAATCAGTCTACCCAATTTGGCCTCAGTTTCCTCAACTGCAAAATAAAATAGTTTTACTAAACTTCTTTTATGCTCTTAAAATACTTTAACAGTGAAATTTTTTAAAAGGGATAGGAAAGATACTAGAAAGTATAGGACAACAATAAAACTGAACACTGGTGCCGCAGGGCCTTCTGGCATTTTATATCTCAACGTAGTTCCAAAGCTTATGAAGATAAGAAAAGAGAGATAGAATGAGACAAAGAAATAGAAAGATAGAGAAATAAAGAGAGTTAATTAGTTGCTTTCTCTGTGCCAAGTGCTGGGGATACAAATATAACCAAGCATGACATTCCCTGCCCTCAAGAAGCTTATACTCCAATGGAACAGGGCCAGGGACCAG
>CM053587.1:62588275-62638264 GCA_028646515.1 Pseudochirops corinnae
CCTTTTGACTTTTGCTTTCAATTGCAGATGAAGAGAATCTTGAATTTCTAATAGACATCTGTTTTCTGTTCTACATATTTCTTTTTCTTAATTTTAATTGGGTGATATGACAATCAAGTTTTCTACTGCTTATACCTACTAGATATTGATTTAATCTTCCAATGACTTTCTGCAGGTCTTCTCTAGCTTTCTTGAGTAAGTAATTTCTGCTGAGATGAAAAATTTTTTTTGAAAATTCTGATTTAAACACAGAGAGAACATTTTCATATATATATGTGTGTGTGTGTGTGTGTGTGTGTATGTGTGTGTGTGTGTATATATCAGAACATAAAAAAGGTTGTTTATGAAACTAAATCTCTATTATATTTCTATATATTATATATATGTCTATATATACATACGTGTATGTATATATGTATGCATGTATATAAATATCCCAAGTCCCTAAACCCATTGGTATAGCACTCTTTCTTCATTAGTGGAGATCAATGCCCTGTCCCTGTGTGAGGGGCAGGGTGGAGTTGGTAAGAGTAAGAGAAAGGAGATGTTTGCTCTCTTTCAGCTCAGGAGTTTCTTCTGTTTCTTGGAGTCTCTTCTAGCTCTTTGAGTTCTGCAATTAAATCAGACACTTATGGCTTCTGGGTCTGAGAGAGAAGATGGACAATTAAAACTGCACTTTAGTTCACTAGAGGAAAGATCCCAGGAAGAAACCAACGTGAAAGGAGTTGATAGTTTCCATCATGTCCCTATCTCCAGCTTATTGCTCCAGCGACTTTGGGGAGCTGCCCCTTCAATGAGATCTGAGACTCTCTCTCCTGGTTGAGGTGAGTTACCTTACTCCTCATGGGAGAGCTCCCTTATTCTGGACTGTATAATATATATTTACCTATGCATGCTTTTTCTGATTTCTGCTTTGTTATTGACTTCAATAAATGAAGTTTCATGACTAATTGCTATGTATTATGTTCATTATAGAACTGGTATTTAGTAGAAAGGGAGCCAAACTTTGGGACTAGATCTTGGGATCCTGTTTCCTCCAATAATGAACAGTGATTAGAAATTAGCTTGAACCTGAAAACTATATTGCCTAAACTAATATGTAAGGGAACAGATAAATATACCTAGCTGCCCCCTGAGATTGTCTATTTTGTCTTCCTTTGAGCTATACAATGACAAGTCCATGCTACATGTGTTAGACAGCCCTTGCTACATACATAATTCCACATGATACTTTCAAAACTGTCATGCTTATCTAGGCTCCCTGCTGTTGTTCTCTTTTGTACATTAAAAAAAATGTTTTAGGGGTGGCTAGGCAGTACAGCAAATAGAACACCGGCCCTGGAGTCAGGAGGACCTGAGTTCAAATCTGGCCTCAGATGCTTGGCACACTTACTAGCCATGTGACTTTGGGCAAGTCACTTAATCCCAATTGCCCTCCAAAAAATGAAAAAAAAAGTTTTAATAGCTAGCCTCCCTTGCCACTTCCCACTCTCCTTGGCACTTCTATTTTTTATCTCTCCTTTCACTCTCAAAAATTGAAAGGGGGAAAAAAAATTCCTTATACCACATAAGTATAGTTAAGCTAAATGAACCCAGAAGTGAGTATCATGCTTTATCACTCATGTTTGGATATTGTATTGTTCAAGGTTCTTAGTCTTTCAAAAGTTCTTAGTCTTTACAATGTTTCTGTTTTACTACAGATTGTTTTCCTGGTTCACTCACTTAACTCTGCATCAGTGTATACTCAAGATTCTCTGAAATCATCTCTGGCCTTTTCTTATGGTGAAATTGTATTCTATTACATTCATATATCACAATTTGATCAGCCATTCCACAATTGATAGGTATCCCCTTAGATTCTAGTTCTTTTATTATTTTTCTTTTAATCCGCCTTCAGAGTCAGAGATTTTGTTTTACTTGCAACTATTCCCTTTCCAAGTAATATCCTTATTCTTAATCTGCAGTTCTCCCTTCTTTCTACAGTAGTGTTCCTTCTTTTACCTCACCTTCTTTTTCTCCTCTTAAACCCCTCAGAATAGAATCAATCCAACTTTCTAGTCCTTTACTTTTCTTATTTAATTTCCTCAATACCTTTGGATGACATTAAAGTTCTGAAAGGACATTTGTTTTTTCTTTCCATATTAGAATATTAATATTACATCATTATATAGACCCTTCCAAATTGTTCAAATAAACTTATCTTTCTAGGTTTCTTTTAACTTGGGTTTCTATTTTAAAGGTCCTACTTAGTTCTGATCTTTTCATCAGAAATGCTTGTGAGTCCTCTATTCCATTAAACATACATTTTTTCGCCTATAGGATTATACTAAACTTTGCAGCACAAGTTATTCTTGGTTGTTAGCCTATGTTATGCCTTTTGGAATATTTTATTCAATGATTTTTTTTCTTATTTGTAGTAGAAGCTGCTAGATGTTGTGTGAGTTTGACTATAGTTCTTTGATACTTGAACTGCTTCTTCTGGAATCTTGTGTATTTTTTCTTTGATGTAGGAACTCTGGATTTTGGCTACAATGTTCCTGGGTCTTTTCCTTTTGGGGTTTCAGATAATCAGTGGATTCTTTTTGTATTCATTTTGTCTACTTGTCCTAATAGATCTGGCCAGTTTTTATTTTATGATTTCACATATATTCTCTAGGCTTTTAAAAAATGCAGTGATTCTTAAATTGTTTTTCCTTGACTTCTGTTGCAAGTCAGTTTAAAAAACATGTTATATAAATTACATTTTCTTCTAATTTTTTTCAACCTCTTAATTTTATTCTAAGATTTCTTGTTGTCTCATGTAGTCATGGATTTCTGTTTGGTCTATTCTAGTTTTCAAGGAATCTTACTTTGTTAAGGTTTTCCATTTTCTCTTTTAAATTACTTTTGGATGACCATTGCATGTACTGTTGTGTGCAGATACTGAAGTGTTTTTATACTTTCTATCAAATATTTTGGGAGAATGTGTTCATTTATGATTCAGTTTTTTACTGTAAAAAAATGTTACTATAAATATTTGTATGCATATAGATCTCTTCCTTCTTTCTTTGGAGTAAATACCTAGTAGGCTTATTACTGGGTCAAGGGTAGTGATTTGGGAGGCAATAGCTCCAGGCTGCATTGCAGTACTGTTTTTGTCTTCTCTTTTAATTTTAGATAAAATTTCTGGAATTTGAACTTAAGTTTCAATGATGTCATATTCTTGGTTTCCTTTTCAGATTTAGGTAACTTTTAGATTTTAGCTCTGATTTCATGTAATCAGGTTTATGGATGGATAATAATAATTGCTCTGCATTAGTTTATAGTACCTTGGTATATGACCTGGAACTGAGTGTAGCATTGAGAAGTATTATGAAGCCATTTCCTACAAGTGACAAGACCCGTTTCCAGTTTTGTTATGGTAGGAGACTGGTACGTGAGGAAAATACTCATGTATTCAGTCCACTTTGTGCCCACTCATGATTTACCCTCTTAGTGGTCAGAGCTATCAATACTTAAGCACTTTCTACATTTGGGATATTGGTATTTCTGATTTGTTCCCGTTTATCATACGTCTCTGTGGCACCAAAGCTTGGAGGAGTCCCACTGGCCCTGTTATTCTCTAAGGCAAGCTGATCATCATGGAGATTTTGAGTAGGATTTTCCTAGAACCTGTGCTGCTCTGTAGATCTCTGTCTCTTAGTAGTGCTCCATCACACTGAGCAGGCTCTAATTTGATCCATGGGTAGAGCTAGCATCCAATTTGCCAGCATTTGGGGATTCCTTCCAGGCCTCCACAACTTCTCTGGTGCTATTGGGGCACATGAAAACCTTGCCATGCATCAGTCTGGCTAACATTTATTGTGCTGTTGCTCTACACTCTCCCAGCATGGGAGATGGGATGGACTTTGGAAGGAATTATCATAACTATTACGATAATTAGCAGGAGGAGGTTGCAGTCTACATTGCTGGAGGGAATTCTGGAATCAATGACATCACTAATCCATCTGACTACTAGAGAATACTAATGGGGACAGTGACCGATAATAATAAAGTATGTAACTAATAATAGTGAGAGGTAATAGTAAAGAAGCAGGTGATGTGGAAGCAAAGATTATGAATGTGCACATTTAGGTATAATGCAAGGAAAGGCTTCCTAACAATCAGAGCTATAAAAAAATACAATGGCTTACTTTGGGAGGTACTGGGCTTCCTCTCACTGGGCGTGTGTGTGTGTATGTGTGTGTGTGTGTGTTTTGAGAAAAGATTACAACGACCCCCTATCAAGTATGTTGTGGAGGGGATTCTTGTTCAGGTATGGATTAACCTTTCTTGCCCCACCTCCTTCACATCTATTCTGTTGCTAAGTTCTGTTTAGTCTACCTATCTTCCTTCGGATAGCTTCAAGAGACTTGGGAGTGGCAACAACTCTCAGACTACTGGTCCTACTTCCAGCCCAGCTACCCACTCCTCCCCACTCTCCCTTCCCTGCCACAAACTATCACTGAAAGGAGAAATCATTGTGGAGAGTGAGTTCCCCTTCCTCATCGCCACCACTGACAACTGTGTAACCAATCTTGACTGACAGTCAGATAGGCACAGGAACTTTTAGAGTGGTGGCACATTCTCAGACCACAGGTTCTGCTTTTAGCCCAGCCTTCCAAACAACATCTGGGGAAGCAAGTGTTGTGGAGAAGGTTCCAGACATTCCCATTAACTACCAACCAACATACATAGGGTAGGCAAGCCAGCCGAGCTGAAGCAGCAAGGCACCCTGATGGAGAGAGGGGAGAGAGCATGTGCCAAGGCTAGTCAAATGACCATCTGCTTTCCTTCCAACTCTGATTGAGGCAGCCCAGAAGCCTAAGCCCAAAGAGCCTTGGGAATAGCAATGCTTCCAGACCAGTGTCCTCAGCCATCAGACTGGGAAGTAGCCAGCAAGAGATATAATCTGGCAACTGCTCTGCCAGATGCCACATTTCTTGAAGACCCAGAAAAGAAAGTACTTGCCACCCAAGTCTGTGGCACTTCCTATGGTTCCACATCTGAAACCAATATCATTTCATCAGGAGGAATGACATGAAAGAAGGGCCATTACCATCTCACTCCACCTCCCAGGGGACATACCAGCTCTCCTGCTGTGCTTTAAGTACTATGGGATTTTCCCTCTGACTTGCTGCTGAAACCTTCTGTATGTTTTGTTTCCTCATTTAGAATATGAGTTCTTTGATAGCAAGAATTGTCTTCTTTTTCTACTTGTATCTCCAATGCTTAGTGCAGTGCTTTTAATATATTAAGTACTTAATAAATGCTATATTCATTTTCACCTCTGATATTGCCACTCCCCTGATTCAGGCCTTCATCACCCTACAGCTGGTTGGCCTCTTTGCTTCACCAGTCCACCATCTAATTAGTTATCAAAATGATTTTCCTTAGCATATGTCTGACCATGTCTCTCCTTCCTTATTCAATAAACTCCAAGGTCTCCTGACTGCTTTCATGTGTTTGTTTTTTTTCAGCCTTCTATAACCTGGATCCTTCTTACCTTTTCAGTCCTCTTACACTATTTGATTCCCCTTCATGTATTCTATAATCCAGTAACACTGACTTCTGGCTGTTTCTAGAACACAATACTCCTTCCTTCCCCCACCCCCTCAGCTCTGAATTTTCACTGTCTGTCCTTCGTGTCTAGAATGCTCTCCCTCCTCATCACTACCCTGTAGTTTCTCTGGTTTCCTTCAAGTTCCAGCTAAAATGCCAACTTCTGCCAGAAACTTTTCCTGATTCTCTTTAAAGATAGGGCCTTCCCTCTAACATCACTTCCCAGTTATGCTGTCTGGATCTTGTATGTAATAGTTGGTTACATGTTGTCTCCCCATTAGACTGTCAGCTCCTTGAGAGCAGGGACAATTTTAGCCTTTCTTTGCATCCTCAGTGCTTAGCACTGTGCTTGGCACATGGCAAGCATTTAATAAATGCTTGTTGCCTTGACTTGGTCCCTTCCAGCTCTGTGACACTGATTTTTCTGATAATTTGCTTAGGAAAGAAATCAGAACCTGAAACAATGAAGACTCCATGTCTACATGCTTGTGGTCCTTTGAAATTAAATGCACGATATATTTCTTCTTTCATTCTTGAAGCTCTCTCTTGTTGTGAGGGTTTCACTGCCAAGTCTGGTCACACAGATCCTAATGATTTGTATTTACACTTTCAGATCTCCACGTCCTCAACAGAGTTTCCAGAAGGAGTTTACAAGCCTGTTTGTCAGAAACAAGAGGCTCTCAAATGATGACCAAGCTTCCTGTAAGCATTATCATTATTCCTTCCTAAAGAGCTAATTCCACTCAAAATTTCATGCAGAGAATGTTAAGAGTTCCTCTTGGAACAGCAACCAAGTACCTTCAAACATGCATGCAAATACAGAGAAGTTATGCTTCACACTCCTCACTCTTTTCCTTCCTTGCAACATGAAATTCCATAACATCCATCTGAACCATGTCTGATGGAAGATAATGTCTCTAGAGCAGGCAGCCTATGGCGACAGGCAGTGTTTGAGATGACTATTAGAGGTCAGGACTTTCTGTTAAATTTTGTTGTCATTGGAGTTTGTTCTTGGTGGCCTCCCATCTCCCTCTCTGCACTCTGCTAGTAAAAAACATAAACCCAACCATGTTACCCCCACTCAATAAACTCTGGTGGTTTCCTGTCACCTTCAGGATCAAGTGCAAAAATTCTCTGTTTGGCATTCAAAGTCCTCCATAGCCTAGGCCCTCCTACCTTTCTAGTCTTCTTACACTTTACGCCCCATCACATACTCTTCAATCCAGACACTGGCTTTTTAGCTAGCCTATGAACAAGAACCTCCAATTCTTGCCTCGGGGTATTTATTTTTTCTGGCTATCCCCCATGCCTGGAACACTCTTCTTTCTCAGATCCACCTACTGACCTCCCTGGTTTCCTTTAAGACCTAACTAAAAATCTCATCTTTTAAAGGAAGCCTTTCCTAACCCTTCTTAATTCTGGTGCCTTCTTTCCTCTGGTAATTATTTCCTATTTATTCCCTATATAGCTTGTTTTGTATATATTTATTGGTATGTTGTCTTACCCATTAGATTGGAAGATCCTTGAGGGCAGTGACTATCTTTTGTCTTTTTTTTTTTTTTGTATCCCCAGAGCTTAATACAGTGCCTGGCACATAACAGGTGCTTAATAAATGTTTATTGATCAATTGATTAATTGCTAGTATCTCCCAACACACTTCCTTCCCTACTCCCAAATTCCTTATATTCTTATAATGAGGGAGTGGTGCTTCTCACTGCACCTCTCAATCAATATTCCATCCATGTCTACTCTTATCCAGAGTGGCAATTAGGGAAAGTCAATTTGGGCTTCACTCCAAAATGCTTACTGATGGTAAATGTAGAATGAGGAGTGTGCATTACTCTATTTAGGAGTAGGATACTCTAGGAGTCTAGGTCTTTGGTAGTTCAGTATTGGAAGAAGCTGAAAGCAGGGGTGGCATCTCTATAGAAATGCTACTCCTCCAGGTCAAGATTGGCTCCAGGAAAAGGCCTATTTGGGGATGAATTGCAGGAAAGTAGAGGTGTTCATTTAGACCACTTTCTGTCAAGAGAGAGCATAAGGCAAGGGCCTCTCAGAATATTTTGTTTAGGGCAAAGGACAGTTGAGGCACAGAAGATGTTCTGGGAAATAGCTCCTTAGCACTCAGAATTTGCCATCCTGTCTCTGGACTATTCCTAGAATTCCTGGTTATAACTCTATTATCCCTGCTACCTTCCTTATCCCCCAACAATTCCGTCCTTAAAAGTGACACCTCTTTGATGGGCGACTGTGGGAGTGGAATAATGCATATAAAATGGTATTTGGTAGTTGTGTTGTGTGGTATTGATAATTTTTTTTTGTCTTTGTCTTTTATTCTTTGTTGTAAGAGATGGTTCTCTGGGAGGAAGAGGGGGAGAGTTATATTGTGAAATGAAGGTGATATAAAAAAATGACCTCTTCTTTCTCCTTGCCAATCAAAATGCTTTTTCTCCTCAATAAAGCAGATTTTATCTAGGGCTTTGAAGGAAAGCTATCTGATGAAGATGTTGAATTATCTCTGTGTGTGTTATATTCTGCAGTAGAATATAAGCTTCTTTTGCCAGCAAATATTTTTCATTTTTATCTTTATATTACTAGAACAGCATCTTACACATAGACTTTTTTTTACTGAATGTTTGTTAAATTGAATTGTTAGTGGAAATCAGTTTATACTAAGGTGTAGAAGACTGAGGTTTAAACCTCTTAGGGTCTCTTTGTATTTTAAAGGAGGAGGCTGTTAGCTCTGGCAAATCTCCAGTTGGTAGAATGTGAAGGAGAGATATTTTTGAGTTCCCACTTCATACTAGAATGGGATTCCTTAACTTAGGAACCCAGTCCTGAAATATAGACAGCCTTTGTTCTAAGGTCTACTTTAATTTTTTTTTTTAATTAGAGCATGAAGAGAGAATAGATAGTTGAAATTCTTCAACAACCTAAATACTATGATGGCCCATTTATTTGGCAGCATCTTCTGTCAATAACCTGTTTCACGAGTAAATATTTTGCTTACTGAAAGTTGTCCCTTTAAGTACCAAAATTTTAAACATTGCAACTCTTTTTGATGAAATTTTTAAAAAATCAAATATGTACATCTCTGTTTAATTAAAGAATGTTAAATAGAGTTCGCTTGACATGGTGGATAGAGAGCAAGCCTTGAAGCCAGGAAGACTTGAATTCAAATTTACCTTCTGATACCTACTCTGTGTGACTCTGGACAAATGAATTTACCTCTCAGTGCTAATGTAGGATTCTCTAAGACTAGTTGCAGAGAACATGCTTACCTGCACTGGTAGAGGGAATTCTTTATATCAGGGAAATCATAGTCCTAGTGCCTGTCCTTAGGTTAACTATAATGTAGTCTTTTCTTATGATTCACTTAGTCCTTATGATGAACATCTATCTGTTATTGTACTGTGGTGTTTCAGGTGCTAGCTACTGACATAAGTAGGGTTGTAATCTTATACTAACTGACTCTCAACTGTGTTACAGTTTTAAAAAAAAATACGTTTATTGATATCTTTTGTTTTGAAACCAACTATATTTTCTAAAGTTATCATTGCTTCCTTGCGTTCCCAGGGAGCCATGTCTTATAGGAAATAATAAAAAAAGATAGAAAAAGTTCAGCAAAGCTAATCAACACATTGAAAAAATGTGACATTATACAAAGTCCCACACTCATAGTGTGTTACCTCTGCAAAGAAGGGAGGTGTCTTCTCATGTTTTTTCATGAGGGGGACAAGTTTGATCATCATTTAACAGTATTCAATTTTGATTTTTTTGCTATTCTTACTATTTACATCATCAAAGTTATGGTGTGTATGTTTTCCTGATGACAGTTCTGTGTCTTCTCATGCTTTTCTGTATTCATCACAGTTATCATTCCTCAAAGCATGCTACTATGCCATTACATTTGGATGAACCTATGAGGACACACATATAGAATTGCATACCCACACCTCACACATTCAGTATCACAACTTGTCTAGCCAATTGATGAATATCTTTTTTTGTTTCCAGTTCTTTACTACCACAAAAATGTCCTTCTATAAATATTTTTAGTAACTAGAGGGTCTTTTTTCTTATCATTGACTTCCTTGGGGTATATGTCTATTAATTAATTTTCTGGGTCAATGGGGATGGCCATTTTGGCAACTTTTCCCCACATAATTCCAATTTGTTTCTCAGAATAATTGGACCAATACCCCCCCTCCTCTTTTTTTTTTTTTTTAAAGCTCTCAAGTAATGACTTCCTATTTAAAAAAAAACCCAAAACATGTTTGTCATGTAGCTGGATGTGAAGTACAACCTTAGAATTCTTTTGATATGTATTTCTACTATTATTAGTGACTTAGTAAATTGAGGTATTCTTTCCCCTTCATTTTGGCTATCACTCTTTAGTGAGTTGGTACCTAATCTATACTATATAATGCTTCTGCTCCTTGTGTCTTTTCCTCTGCAATAAACTGGACTAAGAGCATGTTAAATCAGCAGGCTTAATTTACCATACACTTTTAAGTTCTCAATAAATTATGGCCTGAATGTGGTTTCAACTTGCCTATGGAGTAAAACCACTATTTATGTGACTTCAGGTCTTTTGTTCATTTGCTTTTGGTTTCTGAATGTGTTTCAGATTGTTGAGTTTGTTAGAAATTTGACTATTATCTACGGCTAATGTTGCTGTATTTCAGGTCAGCTAATAGTTTCCATTGGTTCCCCAAATAAACCTTTCATTTAGAACTAAATGTAAGTAATACAAGTTAATCAATTAAGTTTTAAGCCTTTTAAATTTCCTCTGCCTACTTGTTGCTGGAAACCCCAAACTAATTGCCGTTTAGTGCAATGCAAACATTTTAAAAAATGTTACTATGTGAAAAACTTTCTGTCTGATAGCTAGGAGGATCTGGAGTTAGGAAGACCTGAGTTCAAATCTTGCTGCAGACATTTACTAGCCACTCTGAGAGATCCATTTAACTTTGGGTTCCCCATTTGTAAAATGGAGATAAAAATAGCCTCCGTGGGCTGCAGTGAAGATAAAACGAGATAATATTGGTAAAGCAATTTGTAACCCTTAAAGTGCTGTATTTGGGAAATACTATAATAAATAAAATCTGGTTCCTGCCTTCCAAGAATTTTCAAATCCATCAGGAATGATGAGGGCACCTAGGTGGCACAGTAGAGTGTGGGGCCTGGAGTCAGGAAGATGTCTTGTTTGCCTCAGTTTCCTCATCTGTAAAATGAGCTGGAGAAGGAAGTAACAAAGTATGCCAGTATCCTTGCCAAGAAAATCCCAAATGGGGTCATGAAGAGTTGAACACGAGTGAAAATGACTGAACAATAATAACAACTAAAGGAGCGATGAGACATATATACACAGATTGTGAAGATATGAAATAGAATAGAAATGTATGGGAGAGGTACAATACTATGGGAGAATGGAGGAAGGGGAGTTGAATTCTGACTGGGGTAATCAGGGAAGGCTTAAAGGAAGAAGAGGCATTGGAGCTGGATTGGATGGAGGGATTGAATTTTAATAGGAAGGAATGGTATATGTATGAGTAATATATTCTAGAGATAATGATTAGTGGGAATGAAAATACTAAAAAGGTGGATTAGTTTGGTGGATAGTAAGTAGTTTAGCAGGACATGAACAAAAACTTCATAAAGGGGAGATTAGACTCAGGTTTCCAGGAATTCTATCCATTCTGTGCACTGGGTCTTCCTTTCACTTAACATACTTATTTTATATGATGGCAAAATGAAGGTTACTTGAAATCTAGCTAACTGGAACCCTTAATTAATTGGATTTCTTCTGCACTCAACTTTTAGGAGAAAGGAAAATATCAATTAAGTAAATTGATGCCAGGGATTTTAAAAAATTCAAAAGGAGGAGAGGCAGTGTCCTTACACAAGTAAGGGACAGGGAGCTGGCTTTATAATTAGGATTATCTCTGACCCATCCTGGCATTGTAACTCTGGTCAAGTTAATAACCTCTTAATGCTCTTAGGCAACTCTCTAATACTATAAGGCACAGAACATGTGGTGGTCTGCAGTGGACAAGGGACCCTCTCACCAGGAGTTCCTTACACATATACAAACACTAGTCCGGTTTAAAATATTTTTTAAAAAGGTAGCTCCCATTTTAGATCCCAGAGTCAGACCACATTCAGCCCAATTTTCAGTACTATCTCCATCTTCTTCCACATAGCAGTCATTCATTAATTATTTGTTAAAAAGAATTGAATTTACAGTGAGTTTCCTGTCACTGGAAGTATTCAAGTAGAGGTTACATGGACACATGCTAGGGATGCCATAAAGGAGATTCTTGTATAATGGGGGTAATCAAGAGAACCTGGCATTGACTCTGGCTGGCTTACACCCCGGGGAGCATGCTTGGAACTTGGCACCTCCCAATGACACATTTCCCTTGGTCCTTTATGGAATGCCATATGTGTTGGCTAAGTGTTGAAAACCTTGGTACTTTGGTATGACACAGTTTGCGCGCGCATGCGCTCACGTGTGTGTGTGAGAAGTTGTCCTGCTTACACTCATTACACTTGTATTAAGAGGGAAATTGGGGATAGATGACTTCTGAGGATCCTCCCAAATCTAAAATCTTCAACTGTTGCTCTTCAGAATGATAACTTTGGCATTCTGTATTATATTGATTGAAGAAAGATTCTACTCACTCATTATTTACTGAGACATGGTAAGTAGCAGACTGACACATTTAATGAATTAAAATCGCAGGGGAATTCTGGTTCATGCTCAGTTACCCAGAATGTTGTTAACCAGAATAATGTTTCCTGATCATTATGGTTCAAGGAGGATTCAGATCAATCTGTGGACATGATTCAATAAGGGCACCTTGAAGGGAAGGTAGGAGGAACAGAAAGCAGTACAATATTAGAACTCGAAGGGAACTTAGAGGTCACCTGGTCTGCAACTTTCATTCTACAGATTGAAGAATTAAGGCACAGAGGTGGGGAAGTGCCTGAGTGAGTCATTCACGCAGTGCACAAAGGGGCACCGAGCAGCCATGGGCTCCTAATCAGATTCACAATTGCTATATTTGAAGTGTTGGTGAATAACGACGTCCTCCCTTAATAATAGTTCTGCAACCTCCCTAGTCTTCGCGTGGGTATTTTCTTTAGGCTCCCTCGGATCAATGTCAACTGATTAACCTTTAGGCTTGAAAGAAAAATGAATATAAAAGTAGCAATATTTTCAGGTGGTTTCCTTTGAAGGCTACATCAATCAAAGAAATGTCTTTGACTCCTGTTTGGTTACTGCACCAACAACTGAGTATAACGTTCTGAGTTAGAAGAAGATAATGGTTTCTTGGGGTAATAAAGCTGTCAGTAGGTGGGAGACTTTCATCTAAGTCCATAAAAAATGTGAAGGGACTGGGCGGAGGCACAAGGACATTGAGGAGATGGGAACATCTGGAGAATCTAGAGACCTAGACTCTCATATTATTTATAGTCTAGAGGGGAAAAAACCATTGGGCCAGTGGACAGGAGGCCCCTAGGTTCTGTTTCCCTCCCATCACTGACTTGATGGGTGCCCTTAGGCAAGTTTACCCAATCTTTTCCTGCCTCCCTATTTCCATTCTATAGACAGGGATGATATTATTATTTATATTTACCAAATCTTCCTATACCCCTGGGAGATTTTAAGGATGAATGAGATACTACTCCTGTAGCTGCCATATAGAAATGCAAGATTATAAGATCATTGTCCATTTTATGTTTATAAAATGCTCTCATATATTAGGAATTCATCAAAACTTAGCTGCCAAGTCATTTAATGTGAAGATCATTCCCATTTTATGGAGGGAGAAAATAAAGTTAGGAAGGTTATCGTGATGTGTGGAATTAAAAGTCTCTTAGCTCATGCGGTGATGTCAGCATTCTAATGTAGAGTCATGGACCCATAACCCTGGTGGCTTTTGCAAAGACTTTCAGCATTTGATTATCCATAAGTGAAACACTCATTTTGCAGATCATCTCTGAATTCCTCTCCTCCACAATTCAGTTCTTAGGCTCTTTTCTTTCATGAAACTTCAATATTCTTTCCTACAAGGATGCATTCCAGTCCACAATTACTATACACTGGATACCGTTATCAAGCCATCCCCCAACCCCTATCATCCCTACTCTTTTAGTCTTCAGTTTAAATTATCTTAGACATTTCATTTTCATAGCCTGGTTCTAATTCCTAATCCTTTAATAATATCCACAAAATCACAAAATGGGAGAGCTGGAACGGTCCTTAAAGATCATCTGGTCCAAACCTCTCTCACTCTTCCAACCCTGCATTTTATAAATGAAGAAATTGATGTGCAGAGGAGTTGTGCACTTAGCACAGTGCTGGGACATAGTAGGTGCTTAATAAATGTTAGTCAACTGACTGCCTATAAACATCTAACTGTTAGTAAGTGACAAGGCTGGGATGAGAACAGAGGCCTATATCATCTCAATGCATTATAATATCCCTCACATTATGATCCCTCTTCGTGATTCTTATCTGAACTGTTTCCTATGTAATAAAAAAAAACAAACAACCTTTTTTAAAGAGGGAGAAAAAAACTTCAACAAAACTAGTGAATGTATCAAAAAAAATATGATATATGTAATCTTTCTCATTCAAGAATCCCTACCCCCATCTCTTCAAAGGATAAAGGGAGGAGTCTTTTCATATCTCTTCTTTGGGGTCAAGCATTCATTTTAGGTTGTTTGTGATTATTGTTCATTACTTTTACATTGGTCATTAGGTTCTGCTTCTTTCACTTTGTATCAGTTTATGTAAGTCTTTCTCTGCTTCTCTTTATTCATCATGTCCTTTGTTTCTTTCTATATGGTAATATTCCGTTATATCTATACAACAATTTGCTTAGTTGTTCTGAAATGGATGTATCTACTTTATTCCCAGTTTGTTACTACCATGAAAATTGCTACTATCAATATTTTCCTGGACATATAAGCTTTCTTTTTCAAGCACCTTTTCTGGCAGATACTCTGCTAGGCAACTGGGAATGAAGACAAAATGGGCAATTAAATAGTCCCTGACCTCAAGGAGCTTAGATTCTATTTGAGAGATATATACAAAATTGCATATAAAATTATGAACATATGTTACAAAATGAGATGTAATTTGGAGACAAAATATACTAATGATTATGGGGAGCAGTCACAATAAGCATCAATTCTAATGCTAATAAGCACTAGGCGGTATTACAAGTTCTTTCTTCTCAAACGTTTAAGTGGTCCAGAATATTATTCAGAGATGGCCTGATTGATCCCATCTGCAACCAGCATTGCCATTTAATGGCAGGAGAACTTTAATTACCAAGTATAAAGTAATTTGAAATTGCCTTACTCCTAATTGGCATTCTTGTTAACATTCAGACTTTCACATTTTACTACCAGATTCTCTGGAGGTCTGTAAGATGATATGGCATAGTCTGTTTGGTATTTCTCTCCTAGTACCAACCAAGTGACAGAATAGGCCCTCAGATGAAGTCCAAGAATTATTGAGGTTGATTTCATAATAACTTGGTTTCTTCTGCAGTGGCAAGGTCTCCTAGACACTTTCCCAAAGTCAGCTGGTTAAAATGTATTTGATGTAGGTATAACACTCATATACTCCACCTGCATTGTTGTAATATTTAGTGTTTCCATTATAGAATAGTGTGGCTATGGCTTATGTGATCTTTTAGCTGTCTTGTTGTCTTCAGTCCAGAATGTTAATGATATAGAGATGAGGACAGGTTTCACGAACCAAAGCATTAAACTCTTCCCCTGTCTTCTTCTCCTCCCTTGCCCTAGCCAGGCTTCAGGTGTGGCAGCAACATCTTCCCGATCCCCACATTGGATCCTCCCACCTATCATGGTCAAGGTCACTTTCCGTAAAAGATGTGCTGGAGCTACCTGGAGCCTACAGCAAGAAGCAAGTACTAACACTTCAGTGTGAGCGTTTACATCTTAGAAATTGGCAAATACTGCTACTCATCATAGCTATTGTTTTTATGGCACCTATTAAGTGTTCTGCAAATATTACCTCAATTGATCCTCACACCTCTGAGAAGTATGAGGTATTACTATCTCCATTTTACAGATGAGGAAACTGAGGCAGACAGAGGTTAAATGACTTGCCCAAGGTCATGCAGCTAGTAAGTGTCTGAGGCTAGATTTGAACGCAGGTCTTCCTGATTCCAGGCCTAGCACTCTACCTATCCACCACTGTTTAGACCAGCGGTTCTCAACCTGTGGGTTATGTTCAATTTAAATACATCCTACATATCAGATATTTACATTATGATTCATAATAGTAGCAAAATTACAGTTATGAAGTAGCAATGAAAATAATTTTATGGTTGGGGTCACCACAATATGAGGAACTGTATTAAAGGGTCGCGGCATTAGGAGGGTTGAGAACCACTGGTTTAGACCAAATAAAGTGATGAAGAAAATGTTAATAATGAAGATCAAGCTGAAAAGTGTGTCTTGCTCTTGATGAAAAATGCTGTCCACCACCAGAGAGAGAACTGATGGACTCTGAGTACAAATGGAAGCATAATATTGTAGTTTCCTTTATTTTTCTTGCTCCCCCCCATGTGGCTAATATGGAAGTTTTTGCATGATTTTACTTGTAAAATTAGTATCATATTGCTTGCCTTCTCAATGGGTGGGAGAGGGGCTGGAGAGAGGGAGAGAATCTGGGACTCAGAAATTAAAAAAAAAAGTTTAAAATAAATAATAAATAAAAAAGTGTGTCTTACATCTCCCTTCCTCTCTCCCCCAACCTGCCCTCGACAGAGCCAACTGTTAAACATTTGCCAGAATTTCTCTGGTTTTTTAAAACTTGTCTTCCAAGACTTCTTCTGCTGGACTGCTGAGCATTGCTGGAGAAGGCATGGAATGGAATTGGACTGAATTCCCTCACTACCAGCTCACGTTCTGGCACCTCGCCGGGGCCTTTGTTGTACTCTGCAGTCTCTCTAACCTCATTGACCCCTAGCTCATCCTTTTTAGTGACAGCTCCCTATCTTTTCTTTTCTTCCCTGGCTCCAGCGGCTCCTCCATCACCATACCAATAGCTTGCTCCAATCTCTTCTTTCCTTACCTTTAAGATTTTTTCAGCACCATCAATTACTCCTTATGTCCTTGTGGACACAGAGGCCTTCTCCCCATTTCTCAAAGAGTCTAATTGTCCTCTGTGACCCCTTAAAAGCATTTTCTCCTGCCTCTTTCCGGACCTGATCTGTCTCCAGCAGTCACCCCCCTCATTTCTACCAATGACTTTGGGTAATTCATTTCTATTCTCAGGCCCATTTCCTATCTGTGGAATGAGCAGGTTGGACTAGAGAGACGACCTCTAAAGTTTCTCCTAATTCTGTATTCCGTGAGTGTCTTTCCATTTTTAGCCTGTGATTTTATGCAGCAGTGCAATACAGGGCCCTGAGTTTAAGTTCTATGTCTGATGATTACTACTGTGAGACCTTGGACCAGTCACTAAATCTTCTTGGTCCTCAATTTGTACAGAAGAAGAAGAAGAAGAAGAAGAAGAAGAAAGTGTTGGACTAGATTGTTTTTGAGGCATTTTCCAGATCCATAACTATGATTGCATGATTTTACCACAAAGAGATGTGGTAGAGTGCCCTGCTATCCTGGAAAGTTAAAAAAAAATTTTCATCCAGACCCCATTAACCTCTTTGCTAGATGCAGACATGCAGACTTCTAAGAGCAGGTCTTTGATTTCCATTCATCTGAGTTGTTGATGAGAAAGTTAGAGTCCAAGCCTGATGTCCTGTGGAGAAGGCTTTGTATCTCTCCTTTCTCTAGGATATTACCAACATATCCTCAACTATAACAACTCTTCAATTCATGGTGAATTCACAAGCCTTTAATGAAGCACGAACACAGCTTACAAAAGGGAATTCATTGCCATATTTCTTATGGTCTCCTGTGTTTGCAAATCTAGAAAGCATGTTTTCCTCTGAGCAACAACCTCCACCCTTTTAAAAAAATTATACTATTTCTGGAAAAGTTATATCATCTTTTGACCAATCCCTTTTGTCTAGTATATGTTTAAATGATGACTTAATTTAGTCACTGAGTCATTCTCCCCCACCTAAATCACTCCCTGGCTACATTGCATTAGATGTCTTTGGAAATAGCTTTCTTCAAGGCCTCTAGAGTATAGTGTTGAATTCACTGAAGCAGTCACTTACTAAATGGTCCTCTGGAGCCACAACCAGAGCTGCTTAAGAAATAGTGCCCCTGAGAACTGAAAGAGTTAAAGCAGCTTCTGAAGGCATCTCATTTACAAGGAGGGAGTAGCTTGGCTTGAGGATAGCTTGGCTCATCAAGCTATAATAATGCACTTGGCATTTACTAGAACACAGAATAGGACCATGGTGAGCAGAAGGCAAAATTTAATAGGCATAGTTTGCTTTCAGTGTTTTCAATGATTTATTCTTTGGAGGGCGTAAAATAAAAATAATAAGCTGTTGGAGACCCTTAGAGAGACCTCCTCTAGTCTTCTCATTTTACTGGTGAGAAAACTAAGGTCCAAGATGGCAAATCAAAGTCAAGTTGGGACTAGAACTCAGGTCTCCTGATGTCTGGTGCCAGGTTTTTTCTACTATACCATACTAACTCTTTGTATACACACACACACACACACACGTACATGGGTACATAGGTATATACATGTATGTATGCATATATGCACATATATGTGCATGGGTATATACACATACACGTGTGTGTGTGTGTGTGTGTGTGTGTGTTTGTTTTCTGTTCTCTTCTACTTCTCTCCCTTTCCCCAATCCAAAGTGGGTGGATCGAGCCTCAGATCATTGATAGAGGTGAAATCCTATTATGCTTTTCAGGCAAGATTGGTCTTGTAGGAGACTTAGTCATATATAAGCCAGACAGAACCTTAACTTTCTGGGTCAACTTGTCAGATAATTTTTTTTTTCTCGTTAGTTGCTGGAGAAACAGCAAATCATAAGAAAATAAGATTATAGCAAGGATTTAATTTAATTCACTTTTTTGATACTTTTTTAAGACTGTGTCAAAAGAAGGGCTCAAATCTGGGTCTTACAGTGCTCGGATCATTGCTCTTCTATTCACTGTACCACTTGGGCCTGCTGTATTTAGTTTAAAAAAAAAAACAAACAACTTCAAGGGGACATTCTGGTCCCAGGATAGAGATAGGTCAATTTCTTACATTGCTTTTCAATCTCCAACTTTGCAAAATGATCATTGACAGGCAGAATGATGACTTGGATGCATAACTGCAACTAGGATAGGGCATCTGGGTCTTTGCCCAAATGTTGACATTGGAGTTTGGGGGATATGTTGCTTCCTCCTCATTGGGGGTCTAGAGACTGCTATCCCCACACTTGATATCTCATGGCCTTAAATTGGCTCATGTCTCCATGAGTGTTGGGCATGGGGGAGATTGAGGAAATTGAATTGCTGGTGACCAAGGTCAAGGGAGAAGGGGGAGGAAATGAACTGACTTCTCTTTCAGGAGTCTTGCACCAGCTTGTGTCCCTGTAGCCTTGGTAGGGGAAAAGACAAGTCCTGAGAAGGCAGGAAAGATTAGAGTTGCTATCAGAGGAGAAAAAGGGAAAATGGAGAAAGGCCAGTGCCTCTCACCTAATGATTATACCAAAAGTTGGACTATTTCTCCTGGGATTGCCTGCTCTCCCTACACCTCCAGAATCTGATTTCTCTGCTGCCTTTCTTCTGTCTCTCTTCCCAAGCCTGCTCTGACCTACATGTCCCTACATTCTATACTCTTCTACTCTCCTTTTCTGACATGCCCTTTGGGAGCCTTCTTCTATTCAAGAAGCAAAGTGCTTCCCAAAGCTAGGAATTAGTAGAATCAAAACTTAGACCCACATCTTCTGACTCCATGTCCACTGTCCCAACTGCCTTCAAAATTGTGACCTCATGGAAGAAATTATCTTTTAAAACAGAAAACAAAAATAAGATTTTTGTTAATTATTAAATTGGTAATTGGAAGAATGAATGCTCAAGTAATTACTTGGATAATTTGAGATAAGCTCCTGCTATTGAGGAACCAAAAAGGTTTTGGCATGAAGTTAACTGAATTGATAATCTCTTCCAATTAAATTTCTCCCTTTACTTTGCTTAGGCAGTCGTTGCATATGATTAAAACTTGGCTGCTGCCAAAGAAGAGTTTTTACAGGTGCAAATGTTGAATCTTGTCTGTTCCCATCTGACTTCCACAAATGGGGACTGAAGATAGCCAGGCTGTGTGTGTGTGTGTGTGTGTGTGTGTGTGTGTGTGTGTGTGTGTGTGTGTTATAAATGGTTTCCTTTGTAAACCTATGTATTTTATTTTCTGCATTTAAAAACATTATCTTGAGAAGGGTTTCATAGGCTCCACTAGATTATCCAAGGGATTCATGATACCAAAAATGGTTAAGAAGCCCTGCTATGTTTGATATTCCTAAAGTTTCATTTTCATTTTCCCATTCTTCTGGTAAAAAACATCCCTCTCCCCCCCAAAAAACCCCTCCAATAGTTCCAAATTACAAGAAGATACTGTACTAATTCACTTTGTATAATGCTTTATGGTTTGAAAAAGGTTTCCTTGCAAAAATCCCAGGAGTTAGGCAGTACAAAGATTATTTCTGCTTTATAGATGATGGAACTGAGATTGTGACATTGAATGATTTACCAATAGTAACAGATCTAGTAAATGTTCAATCCTGACTCAAACCCAGGTCCCTTTGACTCTAATTATAATCTTATTGCCGCTACAGCACAGTAGAATTGAGTCAGAAGGGACTTCTGAGGCCACGCAATCTAACCTCCTCTCTGAAGTACAAATCCCCTTCTTCGACAACCTAACTAGGTCACATAGACTCTGCTTTGTCATCCAGCCTCTCTGGGGTATAAGCTCTTTTTTTAAAAAAAAAATTAATTGATTTGTTTATTTACTTTTAGTTTACGAGATTCAGTTTCACAATCTCTTGAGTTTCAAATTTTCTCCCCTCCCCTGGGGTACAAGCTCTTTAGGCTGACATTTGAGACCTTCTACTCTCTGACCCCAATTTGCCTTTTCAACTTTCTCTCTACTGGTCCTCAGTATGATGATCTGTTCATTGTCTCAAAATTCACCTTCCACCTTCCTGCTTTTGTAGTCTGAGAGTCTTCCCTGTTACCCCAGCCTATTGAGATTTTTATGTCCTCCAAACTGACAGTACCTATAGACTGTAGTAATCACTTGGCACACAACTTTCACCTTCTACCACCATTCAATTTCCAGGACATCTCTCCCTTTGGTCCCTTTCTCTACATCCACATGGCCACCATCTTTGTTCAGAGAACCTCATCAGCTCTTGAATTTTTATTTACTTTAATTAAATTTAACTTTTCAATTAATAAAGATCTATTTTCTCTCCCTCCCACTGCCTTTGACTGAGCTTTTACAGTAACCTTCTAATTTGTCTACCTGCCAAAGCATCTTCCCAGTCTGTCCTCCACATAGTCTCCAATGTCGTTTCCTTAGAGTACAAATCTGACCGTATCTTCTCAGCAAATTGCCAACAAATTGTAGGGTGAATGAGGGCAAGGACCAGAGGATGACAACAAGATTATGAGCCTGAGTGACTGAGAGGATGGTGGTGCTCTCAACAGAAATCTAGAAAGGCTTTTGTGGAAAAGATGAGCTCTGTTTCGGACGTATTGATTTTGAGATGGTACAACTAAGATATTGAACACAGGGGACCTGATGGGATCACCAAGTGTGATGGTATAGAGTAGGAAGAGAAATGGGCCCAGGTCAGAGCCTTGGGAAACACTTACAGTCAAAGGAGACTGAGGAATGGTCAGATGAAGACAGGTAGGAAAAGAACCAGGAGAGAATAGAGTCAGGAAGCTCTGTAGAGGAGAAGGAAGAGTAGATGAATGATTGTGTCAAAGGCTATAGTGAGGTCAAGAAGGATGAGGATTGAGAGAAGACTATTAGTTCTGACAATGAGAGAATCAAGAGTAACTTTGGAGAGGGCTGTTTCAGTTGAATTATGAGATCAGAGAAGCCAGCTTTCAGAATTAAGAAGAGAGTGAGAAGAAATGAAGTAGAACCTCCTCATGTAGATGACTTTCTCAAAGAATTTAACTGAGAAGGAGAGGAAAGATATCAGATAATGGCTAGTGGGGATGGTCACATGAGACAAAGGTTCTGTAGGGATGGGAGAGACATATGTGTGTGCTGGAGCATGCAGGGAAAGTGCCAGTGAATAGGGAGGGACTAAAGTTTAGAGGGAGATTGGCGATGATGGTGGTTGTAATCTGCTGGAGAAGGCAGGAGGATCAGAGATTCAGAGTACATAGAAATAGAAGGTTTGCCTTGGCATAGAGAAGAGCTGCTTCTTTATGAGAAATAGAGCTGAAGGAGAGTTTAGCATAATGCCTGGTGCATAGTAAGTGGTAATTAATGCTGATTGATTGATATTTTAATTGCCAAATCTGATAGTCTTTTCCTGGTTCTTATCTTTCTTAATCCATGCTGCATTTGACACTATCGACCATCTTCTCATGGTGGAGACCCTACTCTCTCTGGGTTTTTGTGATACTGCTCTCTCCTGCTTTGCCTCCAGAGCTGATCTTCCCTTCTTGTACTCTCTTGCTGCCTCATCTTCCAGGTCACACCCTTACTTACTGTGGATATTTTCCAAGATTCTGTCCTGGGACCTCTTCTCTTCTCCTCCTACTCTTTCTTTGTTGGTAATGTCTCTCCCTGTCTCTATCGCTCTCATCTTTTCTCTCTTTTTTTTTCCTCCTCTTCTCTTTTTCTCTCCACCCCAGAGACCTAAATCACCCATCGTCTGTTGGACGTATAGAATAAGACATCCAAGACAGAACTCATTATCTTTCTCCCCAAATCTTCCCCTCTTCCAAACTTCCCTATTTCTTTCCAAGGCACCACCAGCATTTCAGTTTTCTAGTAGCCTTGGCATTCATATCCACAACTTCTTGCTTCTCCTTACATTCAATCAGTTGCCAAATCTTGCTGTTTTTTAACCTTCTCAATAATCTTTCACTTGATCTTTCAGGAAGCTGCCACCTTAGTTCAGGCCTTCATCACCTCTCACTTAGATTATTACGATGGCCTCCTCATTAGTCTCCCTGCTTCAAGTCTCTCCTACACTTCTGCCAAAATGATTTTCTTTAAGTGCATATCTGACCATGTGACTTCCTTCCTCCGTCATCTTAAGTGCCTTCCTGTTTCCTTCAGGATAGAATATAAACTGCTCTATTTATCTTTTAAAGCCTTTCATAATGTGATCCCAACCTATCTTTCCAGTCTCATTAATCCATGTATTACTCCTCCTATACTCTGTAATTCAGCCAAACTGGCCTTCTCTTTGTTCCTGACACAGAACATCCCATCTCTCCTTTCTTTGCTTTTGCACTGACCACACCCATACAGATGCACACAGATGCACACACATGCGCATGTGCACACACACAGATGCACACAGATGCGTGCACACACACGTAGAATTCATTCCCTCTTCTGAGTGTCTTTCTTCCTCTAAGACACAGCTCAAATCACATCAAGAAGTATTTACTAAGTGTTCAATACATACCAGGGACTTTGCTAAGTGTCGGAGATAGAAAGGCAAAATCATAAAATCATGTCTGTCCCCAAAGAGTTTACATTCTAATGGGGAAAAACACCATCTTTTCCATAAAGTCTTTCCTTATGTCTCTAATTGCTTATGCTCTTCCTCCTAAACTACCTTGCTTTTAACTACTTTGTATATATATTTTACTTATTTGCTTTATACTTATGCTATATACATTTTTCTATGTGCTTGCTACCTTCTCTACTAGAATGTAAACTCATTGTGAGTAGTGATGGTTTCATTCTTTCTGTTTGTGCCCCCAGCATCTATATATAGGATCTGGTACCTAATAGGCATTTCATGTTTTGCTCAAATCATAGCAAAGCCAGAGAGAGAACTTTACTCCTTGTGGGCTGGGCTCTCCAATCGTTGTGGACTCAGAGTCTCCCAGGAAAGGGAGGAGACTGAACCACAGGTGATGTAAATAATCATTGTTACATTGCAGAGAGATGTTTCTGTTGAATAATGAGTTTGGAAGCCAGATTGTGAGAGATTGAGAAATAAGTAAGAGGAAGTGAAGGCGATGAGAGTGGATAACTTTTTTTTTTTTTTTTTAAGGAGTTTGGTTATGAAAGGGAGGAGAGATAGGATGATAGCGTGAGAGAACCGTAGGGTCAAATGAAGGTTTTTAGGGGCAGGGGTTGCTGTCGAGTTGTTTTTCAGTTTTGTCCAACTCTGTGACTGTTTGATGTTTTCTTGGGCAAAGATACTGGAGTGGTTTGCCATTTCCTTCTCCAGCTCATTTTACAAATGAGCAAACTGAGGGTTAAGTAACTTGCCCAAGGTCACACAGCTAGCAAGAGTCTGAGGCTGGATTTGAACTCACAAAGAGGAGTCTTCCTGACTCCAAGCCAGCTTCTCTATCCATTGCCCCACCTAGTTGCCCCAGGGATATGAGATAACTCAGCAAATTTGCAAGCAGTTTAATAGGAATTGGTGGGAAGGGAGAGATTAAAGATTAGGGAGAGCAGTGACAATCTTTGAGAATAGAAAGAACAGCCTCTTCCAGTGGAAAGAACAGGGAATAATGCCAAAGAGTTTTGAGATATAGAATAGGGGAGAAGAAAGAGGTCAGAGGGGATAGGGACCTAGCTTCTCAGTAACTATGAGTGAAATCTGCTTAGAGAAAGCTGGGTAGGATGTAGTTGGGGGACTTTGATTAGAGAAGAGGTTTGGAACATCTGTTTAGGAGAGTTTGATATAGTCAGAGCCCAATTGATTAAGTAAGGGTGTGGGGAGTAGTTCTCTTTAGACTGGGGGTTCTGCTTCATCTGCATAAGAAGGAGCCCGAGTTTAGTAGTTAGCTGAGACTAAGACTTTGACCCCTTGATGTCTGGGTCTTTTCTTCACCAAAGCTTTCATCTGCTTGGTTGAATGGGAGAGACTGGGTTTAAAAGTGCCTTCCAAAGTTACTAGTGTAGTTCCTAACCTGGGGAGCCTTGAAGGCCCAGGGCAGTTTGATAATTATTAGTCAAATAACTATTCCCTGTTTAATAGTTTAACTTTCACTTGAAAAACATTTGAGAAGTATATTGAACACAGTCAGATTGGATGAGGTTTCCAAATGAAAAGGATCAAGTACTGTACCAAGAAGTTTTCCTTAAAGAAAAGACTGAGCTAGCCATTTTCTAGCCTGGATAACCCTTCTCTTTGTTCTAAAGAACTTGGCACTTGGGTCTGAAAATCTTCTACGGAAAGATTGGTAGTAGTTACTAGGCCACAGCTTTGAGGGAATAAGAGAGTCTGAGGGACTTCTTCTGGTCTTAGGGTTAGGGTTTCTGTTTTTCCTAAAAGAGCTGGAATTCTCTAAGTATGTATCCTAGTCCGGGACTAGAGCTGAGTCAGAAGCTGGAGGTGGGAGAGACAACAGCCAAAGAGTGTCCATGGCGACAATGTATTTGGTAGAAAGGCTTTCAGCAGCAGTGTCCAAGGAGACTACATGTTGGACAGAACAAAAGGAAACCATCAGAACGATATCTTGCAGCAAAGTGGAGACTGGCAGCATCCTCTGGAGTCCTGGAAAGCAGTATTTGGGAAGAGTGTTCTAGCAGAGCAGGGTCTATCCAAAACTATGAGACCCATAACGTCATTAGAAGACATAAGTAGTCATGCAATGCCAGATGTGTGCCTTGTTTTCCCTACATATATGTATTCCCTACATATGTAACATATATATACTCTGGTCACAAGTTCTCCTGGATGAATGCCTTTGCCATATGTGTATTGTCTATGTGTTTGCCTCTCTGCTTATGTTCTCTATGTACATCCACTTATGTCAGTCAGTCAATGAGCATTTACTAAGTGCCTTCTGTGTATCAGGCATTGTGCTAAACACGGGATACAAAGAAAGGCAAAAGACAGCTCCTCCCGTGGAGGGGAGACAATAAACAAATATATGTAACTAGACAAATAGGAACTATTTATGAATATATATGGGATGAATGTGAAACTATAAAAGGGGCAAATAAAAAAAACCGATAAAAAGAAGATGAACCCTAGAGGGATTGGGGAAATCTTCCTGTAGAAGGTGGAATTTTCTCATTGATCTTGTGGGAGAGTATACTTAGGTTTATGGGGAAAATGTCTTCTGCCACTTTTCTAATTATTCCATATCCATAAATGCCTTTGATTTGAATTGTGTTTCCCACCTGACAGTTTAAGGTAAGCACATCGGTAGGGGATTGTGAGCTACAGTTTCGAGGTATATGGTTGGCAGAGTGGAACCTGGGGTAGGCATCCACTGGCAGATATGATCTGTGAGTTGAGGAGGTGCCCCTCCAAGGTTTTCCAGTGAACCCAGGAAGTCTAATTGTCTAATAAGTTTAGCAAAGTTTCATAGTTGAAGCAGAGGCTGCATATGGTGGGGGGATAATCCTTAGACCATTAAACCCCATTGATTCAAACCCAGACAGCCTTGGTAATTTGGAAGTTCGATCTGTTTTCCTGTTGAACCAGAAATTCAGTCTCAGAGCAACCTAATGCTTATGGTAAACTGTGGGCCCTGGGATATTGCAGTTTCTGAAAGCCATTATCTTAATTGGTCAGAAATTCGTCTCTTGAGATAGCATGGTCTCAGCTATAGAGATTGAGAAAAACTTCCAAAGAACGTTTAGGTTGCCTATTTGAATCTCTGTAAAGCCAGAGTGTCTCTCTGACGTTTAGAGAAAGGAATTGGTTAAGTAGGATAGGTTTAAACCTGTGATTTCATTACTATAGGAAACAAACTCTATCAGTTCAGTTAACCCCTTTTTCCAGACTGAAAGTCTTGGAGTGTTGCCTGAAACACTGAGATGTAAAGCAACTTTCTCAGGTTCACACAGTTGGTAATCAAAGATGAGACTTGAACCTGTGCCTTCCTGACTGCAAATCTAACTTTCAATCCACTGTGCCACAATACTTCTCAGTTAAAGGGACATTTGTCAGTTCCTTTAAATTTTATTCAACAAACAATAATAACAATAATAGCAGTTAGCATTTATATGTTGATCCTCACAGCAACCCTGGGAGGTAGGGGTTATTATTACCCCCATTTTACAGTTGAAGAAACTGAGTCTGAGTATTTAAGAGACTTGTTCCAAGGTCATATAGCTAGTACATGTGCTCAGGTCTTCCTTATTCCAAGCCCAACACTCTATCCACTTGTCTATCTCTAAATTAAATAAATGCCTACTGTGTGGCAATTAGCCCACTCCTCATGTATCCTGAGAATAGGAATTTCAATTTCTGCATAAAAAATCCAAGGTAGAGTTCCAGATGAACTTTTCAGCTGATAAATACTCTTTGACATTAGGGCAGTTTGCTGGGGGAAGACATGAAATATAATTCTCTTGGGGCCGTGAAAAGATTGGTGGGCTGGGATATAGAGGATCTAGAGTTTGCATGTTTTTCTACATGCTTTTCCTCTTCAGAGTCTTAGCTTCCATAAATTGCTTGCGCTGCCTTCCCCTCCACCCTTTCCAGCTGACCCATCCACAGATAACATAACTATCAGAATCTGAATAGACTAGCTCAATCTCTTAATTTTATACTCCCTTGACCTAGGCACTTTCCTTTCTAACAGTGTTACCCAATCCCAACTAGGGAAAAAAAGCCAATTGGAGCTGGTAAGAACAACATGCAAAGACAAGAGAAACAGAAGAGAGTCAGGTTTCTGTTTATTAAGGGTTTTTTTGGCAGTAGAAGTTTTGTGGATGGGTCAAAATTTGTTACAGATGGTGCCAATACCCATAGAGGTCATTTGGAAAAACTCTACTCACTGAGGCTCATTTTTCAAGGCTCAGCTGTTTTCCTTCATGAAGTCTTCCCTAACTTCTCTCATTCTCATTGCTGTCATTCTTCTCTGAACAAAATTACTTACTCTATACTGTATAACATAGCACTTAATTATAGAATATCTCATATGGTATGGGGCTGCTAGGTGCAGCGATGGATAGAATACTGAGCCTGGAGTCAGAAAGACTTATTTTCCTGAGTTTAAATCTGACCTCAGACACAAGCTGTGTGACCTTGGGCAAGTCACTTCACGCTGTTTACCTCAGTTTCCTCATCTGTAAAATGAACTGGAGAAGAAAATATCAAATCACTCCAGTATCTTTGCCAAGAAAACTTCAAACAGGGACACAAAGTGTCAGACATGACTGAAAAATGACTGAACAACAATAAATCATTACATGTGTTATTTTCATTTCCTTGATAAGTCTGTGATTGTCTTACAGGGGAGGAACCATGTGTATATTTATGTGCTCTCTCATCTAATACCCAATGGCTCACATTTCTACAGTACCTCATAAAGCACTTTCCTCACATTGACCCTGTAAGGTGAGTAATGAAAGTATTACTGTCTCCATTTTACAGATGAAAAAAACTGAGGAGCAGGAGTTGACAAGGATCATGGGTCATGTAGTGAGTAAGCTTCACAGCCTGGATTCACATCCATTTCTATCCTGACTCTCCAGTTACCATTCTTTTCACCTTGCCATGCTGTCTCATACAGAGGAGTCTTGCCAAGTACTTGTATTACCTAGCATTTAGTGTGGTGTAGGGGAAAGGGTGATTGATTCAGATAGAAGACTGGGATTCTCATCCGGGTTCTCCCATTTACTACCCTTGCATGGAAACCGTGGGCAAGTCATCTAACCTCTTCAGTTTCTCATCTGTAAAGTGAGGGGGACAGATTAGATAAGTAATGTCTTTTCCCACTTTAGATTTGTGATCTTATATAGGAAGTGGAGGGGGTTAGTTTGGTGGCATAGTGAACAGAGTACTGGGCCTGGACTCAGGAAGACCAGAGTTCAAATGCAACCTCTGACATTTACTAGCTGTGTGACCCTAGGCAAGTCATTTAGCCCAGACTAAATTTGGAGAAGGAAATGGCAAACCACTCTAGTATCTTGCCAAGAAATTCCATGGACAATTGGTCCATGGAATCATGAAGAATTTAACACAACTGAACAATGACAACAATAGGTAGGTAGGAAGATAATCCTATGATTTATTGGTTTAGGGAACTTACAGGTGAGTATACTCCTTCTATTAATGCTGGCTGTAACTCTCTGAAATTTATAACCTTGGGAGAGCTGCCTAGAACAAAGATGTCAACAACTTGGCCCCCAGGTAACATGCAAGCTTACAACCCTTCTGAGTGTGCCCTGAACCAGATTAAAATATAATTGGGAAATATTTAACAACATAAATAAAATATAATAAAACATAAATAGTTACCTTTAAAAACTAAGTCAATATGCATCCTGCCTATCCTGTACCTTATGGATAGTTTAGTGTCCCCCATTTCTTTTTGAGTTTGACACTACCAAACTAGAAGACAGAAATTAAATGACCTGTCCAGGGTCACACACCCAGTACACAAGACTGGCACACATGGGTCAGAGATAGAATTTAAATCTGGGTCTTATTGGCGTTGAATGATGGCTTTAATGTACTCATCATGCTGCCTCTCATAAATAGGTAGTGTAAAGTATATAATTATCCCCATTTTACAGATGAAGGAAGGATTGGAACTCAGAGCAATTAACTGATTTGCTCAATCATGTCATCAATAACTACTATGTTCTGTCCCAGAACCCAGACAGTGTTGAAGGCTGGACTAAATCTAGTCTAGGTCTTCTGACTCCAAGGCTGGTGGTGCCGCCCCTAAGCCCCAGTGCCCCGTTTCAATGTACTCTCCTGCTCTGTACACGCCTGGTTGCAAAGGTGTTTTAGCTGCAGACCAGGTAACCGTCGGCCTTCAAAACATCAGTTGGCATTTCCTGCTTTGAATATGTTCCCTGTGCAGGTTCCCACAGAAGGTTAGAAACATAATTTCTTTTATATATTTCTTAAAAATTGGATTGTATTTAAAGTTCAAAGTGGAGTCCAGACATATGAACTTTTTTGGTTTTCTAATGTTATGATGTTCTAGAGTGGATGATACCAGACTCTTTTCTCTTTCCTCAGTTGTTGGTTTGTTCCTCGCATTGGCAGCAATGTCATCTTATAAGCTCCAATATGGTACTCAAATAGGAAGCACTGTCCAGGGAGTCAGGAACTCTGGAGTTCAATTCCATCTACTGGGACTAGCTGGCTGGGTGGCCCCAGTGTGTGGGCAAATCTATTAAGTTCTCTCTTTCTTCATATTTTCAACGGTAAATGAAGACATTAATATTGCAGAGTGGTAACTAACCCTGAGATTGTTTTTTTTTAAAATTAATTAGTTTCTATCTTTTCTATTTTTCTATTATTACATTTTTAGTTCTGAATTCGCTCCCTATGGCCTCTCCCCCCATTCATTGAGAAGTCAAGCAATATAATAACCATTATATATGTGAAGTCATGCAAAACATACTTCCATATTAGCCATGTTGCCAAAAAAAAGTAATAGCAAGGCACATAAAGAAAGTGAAAAAATAATATTTCAATCTGTACTCAGAGTTCATCAGTTCTCTGGAGGTGGATAACATTTTTTCATCATGAATCCTTTCAACCCAGAGATTGTTAAAGATAATACTGAAAAAAAATGAGATGACAAATATGAACCATACCTTGACATTTTCTCTTCTATTTTGGTTCAGTCACAGCAGGGTAATGCATTTTAGATTTTTTTAAAAATTGAGGTGATTATCTAAAGCTGTCTTTGCTAGCTGTGTGACTTTGGCTGAGTTTCCTTACCTCCCAGGGTTCCAGTTGCATAATCTCTAAGACAGGCATAATATCTTATATGAGTGAAGGCAGGGCAGACATGCTAGACCAGATCATAATTACAATGATAATGAATGAATGGATAAGTATTCATTAAATACTTATTATGTACAAAGCAGGCTTAGCAATGGGGATACCAAGAGAAAAGCCAGTGCCTATTGCAGGGAGCTCCCATTCTAGTCTAAGAGATAACATATATGGAAGGTTTTCACTGAGATTCAGATGGGATGGTTCCCTGGTCCTTCTGAAGGAGCAGCAAAACAGACGCTAGTGTATTTCTTTTAGTGTTATTTCCATTGATAAGTCGATAGCAGTTTGTGCTCCTAAACTATTTGATGGGGCCAAGAACTTTGGTGGCCAGACTTTCTTTCCTAGGCTTTCAGGAGCAGTGGCCATGCTGCCTCTCCACAGGGGTGTCTGCCTTCCATGGTGGCTGAGGGGACTAGACTGGAAAGCAGGACCAATGGTCTGGATGGCACCTAAGGCTCTTGAGACCATAGTCCTGAACTGGTTCATTAAGGTCTTAGGGGAAGTGGTCATCAAGCAGGTGATGGTAATGGTGGTAGTTTCTCTTGCCTGCACATATTTCCTTTTGTCTTTTCTTTGATAGGCTTCTGCTTCAGCTAGATTGGCATGCTTTAAACTTTCATTTGTGTGGCAACTCACAATGTATGCCTCGCTTTCCTCCCATTAACACTTTCCTCACATTAACTAATTTTCCTCACATTAACATGAGGATGGTGGTAGAAGCATCAAAACCTATGCTTTCCAAAGGAAGTAGCTGAGGTTCAGAGAGACTGAAAGATTGGCAATGGCTGGAACACAAACACAAGCCTTCTAAGGTTTACAAGCCCAGCAGAGCTGCCACTAGGAATTCTGGTGTCTGGGATTAAGTGAAGGAAGAAAGATGGGGAGAGACTGTTAAGTAGCTGCTAGAAAGACTGCCATTAGAAGAAGGAAGCAGGGTAGGACTGGGATGGGGCCAAAGCCAAAGCCAAACCAAACTTAGAGACAAACCCTTATACGAATCAAAGAATTCATGGGATTTAGAACTAGAAAGGTTATCTAATTGAACTCCACCTCCACCACACACTTTCATTTTACTGATAAAGAGACTGAGAAAGAGGGAATGATTGCCCAAGATTTCCAAAAAAGGAAGTAGAAGAGCCAGAATTCAATTCAATCCCTGGTGAAGACTTATAGGAAATGATGAATAATGAAGTAAACAGAGCCAGGAGACATAGAACACAGTGACAAAATAACAATATGAAGACAATTTGACAACATTGTTTAATGCAATAGCCAATCATGATCTGGTAAGACTGATGATGAAGAATGCTACCCACCTCCTGACAGAGGGAGCATAGACCTTTGTATGTAGAGTGAGAGATGTGTTTTTGGACATGACCAATGGGATGCTTTGTGTAATTCTGCTTATTTGTTGCAAGGGTTTTGTATCATTTCTTTTTCAGTTGGGAGGGTAGTTGGGAGGGAGACAAAGATATTTTTGTTAATTGAAAAACTTTTTTTTTTTAAAGAAATCATTCAATCCCAAGTCCTTTGAATGTAGGTCCAGTGGTCTTCCAACTGCTTGTTATCATAACTTGACATTAGTGGCATAATATTTATATACTTTTTATTTTAACATATATTATCTCATTTGATCCTCACAACAACTCTGGAATATAAGTGCTATTATTATCTCCATTTTACTGATGAGGAAGCTGAGGCATACTGCTTAAGTGACTAGCTCAGGGTGGCATATTTAGCAAATATGTATTATTAGCATAAAATAAAATGAAATTTACTCTCTAAGTAACTTATATATTGACCCTAAGGGCTGACCATACAGAGCTCTTCTACTTCTGAGCCTTAATGCTTCTTCTTTTTTCCCTTCTGATTCACCCTGGTGATTGTTTGTTTTCTCCTTTGCTGCCTCTCCACTCTCGCTTTACCCATTTCCTTTGCCTCTATCTTTCCTATCAATTCTGTCCCCTCTCACTCCTGGCACCCACAGAAGTTACCTGTGAGAACATCACAGGCTTTAGACAGGACATGGGAAACCCAGGGTCTTCTTGGAGAAAAAACTCCAGGTTAACTCCAGAGAACAGACCTGTAGAGATACTCTTAGAAGGGAGAGACTGATGACAAAAACATGTGTTTAAGGAAATGTCTCTAATTTGTATTTCCAGCACCTAGTAGTGTGTCTTGTATGTATTTGGTGCTCAGTAAGTAACTGCTTGCTGAATTAAATTGATAAAAGAGATCATTATTTCTGTAGGGGAGAGGGGAAAAGAAAGAGAGTTAAAGACAAAGAGGGAGATAGGGACAGAAAGACAAAGAGAGGAATTAGACAGAGACAGACAGACAGAAAGGAGACAGAGACAGAGGGAGGGGAGAAGGAAGGGAAGAAGGGAGAGACAGAAAGGCAATAAAAATAGAGATAGAGATAGAGATGAGCCAAGTGCAGAAAACAGTGTGCTGGGTTCAGAGGCAGAAGGGAACTAGGTTCATCCATCTTTGATACTTTACTAGCTGTGTGACCCTGCATAAGTCTCTTATCCCTCTGAGCCTCAGTTTTCCCAGCTGTAAAACAGGGATAGTATCTCTCTTGTCGAGTTGTGAAGCTCCAAAGAGATGATATATGCAGAGCACTTTGTAAGCTTTGAAGTACCATATTTGTCAGCTATCCTCGTACTGGATCACTGGAGGGAAGAAGGGATAGGCCCTATTGTTGCTTAGGTTAGGAATTCTTAACTTGCATGCGACAGACCCTTATCTATCAATTTGTTACTTTTGTAACATTTTGATAACTTTATTTCAGTATAATTGGTTTCTTTTTTAATCCCATTTCTTATTTAGTTTATGCATTTAAAAACATTATTCTGAGAAGCCTTTCACTGGCTTTATCAGAATGCCAAAGGAGCCCATGACAGAAAAAGAGATTAAGAACTCTTGGCTTAGGCATTTCCACCAGGGTGGAAAGGGTCATTTATAGTATCCAGCTGTCGACAAAGACTAGACATTGAGGAGATGCCCTGCAGTTGGGGAATGGCTAAACAAGTTGTGGTACGTGATTGTGGGATACTACTGTGTTGTGAAAAATGATGAGCTCGATGATCTTAAAAAACATGCAAAGACTGGCATGAAATAATGAAGAGTAAAATGGGCAGAACCAAGAGAACACTGTATACCTTAACAGCAATATTGTTTGAAGAATAACTGTGAAAGGCTGAGTTATTCTGAATACTGTTAAGTAACCAAATGAATTGAACTACAAAGGACCTATTAAGATGCTATCTTCCTCCAGAGAAAGAACTGATAAATTGATAAATAGAAGTGGGCATAATATGGCATAGTTGTGTGTGTGTGTGTGTGTGTGAGAGAGAGAGAGAGAGAGAGAAGGAGAGAGAGGGAGGGAGGGAGAGAGAGAGAAATGGTGACTTTCTCTAGTGTGCAGTGGAGAGGGAGGGAAGGAGACAATTCAGAAGTTAAAATGAATCGGTATTGGGGTGGCTAGGTGGCGCAGCAAAGAGAGCACTGGCCCTGGAGTCAGGAGTACCTGAGTTCAAATCCAGCCTCAGACACTTGACATACTACCTAGCTGTTTGACCTTGGGCAAGTCACTTAACTCCAATTGCCCTGCCCTCTCCCCTCCATCTCTCTTAGTCTCCTCTCCCTCTCTTTTTATCCCATCATCATTCCCTCCAGCCAGATTCCCTAAAGCTCTCAGAGGAATAGTCCTATTCCCTTTCTGCTATCACAGTCTCAGAAATCTCAAGCTGGGAAACTCCATAAAACATGTTGGCAAGTCCAGTCTTTATCAGGTCTTTTGTTTTTTATCTAAGAGGAAAAAAAGTACATGCTTTTTGGGAAGGGGAAGAATTTCTGCAGATCTTATGTGCTCCACTGAGGGAATTCCATGCAGAGTCATGTAATGGATAAAAGACCGAGCAAATGACATCTCTCAACTCAGATGCCACCATCTTCCTGGTATTCCTCAAACTTTAGCCTCTTTATTCAAGGCTGTCAGCTGTGGGGTGTGGATGGTATCTAGGATTCACTGCCTCTGCCCAGGATGAGTATTGGCGGTACCAAATGCTACAGAGGCCATAGATGCCAGACATCATCAGAGCCATCAGTAACACGTGCCAGCAGAAGAAGGTCATGAGGAATATGAGATCTGAATGTTTATCTGACAGCTGGAGATGGCCAGTAATTGGAGCATAGATTGTGTTACCCATGTGGACAAACCATGAACCAAATAAGAAGACCTCATGTCTTTAATACCCAAAGTACAGGCTGGTCAAGGAACCAAAATTCAGTGAATGATACCAGAGAAATAAGGATAGTGGGGATGAAAAGCAAGGTATATGCTTGGATTTTTATGGCATCTCTGCCCTGAGTGTTTGAGATGAGGAGTAATGTCAACCTATGGTAAGAAACTTCCAGGGCAGCTTATGCCAGCTTCATCTACTTCCTGGCCAGACACCTTTGACTTATTATATCTACCAGGCCACTGATGAAAAAAAAGGTGAACATGATATGATGTTGCCATATGTTGTGATTCACAAATTTCAGCTCAGGGTCTTCCAAGTTCATAATGCTATCCTGTTTGAACCTGGAGGGAAGAAGAACCCACCCAACATGCCAGTCAGAAAATATCCAATCTTGATTAGACCTTCAATGGGGAGCTTCTGTAGCCAGCCTTTTGATCTCTTTTCCCAGGGAGAAAGTGGGAGGATCAGCAACTACTGCCCCACAGTATGGCCATGGATAGTAGAATGCTTTAACAGAATTCACAAAAGACCAATATTAGCCTCAGGAAGAAGTGACCCCAGAATGAGGTCATGGTGGCAGCAGATGGGTAGCCAGTGCCAAGATAGGAAGTAGCATGAATGTTGAACAAAGACCCACAAGCAGAAGCTGGAGCATCTGAACTAGAGAGTAATCTCTCTTCAGCCTTATTTATACAACCTACATGGTGGGTGGACAAAACCTCTATCCTTTCTCTACCTCTGGGATTTCTTCACATACTGAGAATTGATTGGGCTTTTCCCTAGGACGTGGTTTCCTCCCAACAAATGGAATCCCTTGTCACCACCCATCTACCATGTTAAGGCCAGCCTTAGGAGCATCCAAAGAGAATTGTCTCTGGTTTGCTCAGGGAGCAAGTGGTACAGGAGGGTGACCCATGCTATGGACTTGGAAAACTGACCCTTTAAAAAGTAATCTCAATTGGGTCAGCTAGGTGGCATGGTACTTAGAGCACTGACGCTGGAGTCAGGAGAAACTAAGTTCAAATCCAGCCTCAGACACTTACTAGCTGTGTGACCCTAGGCAAATCATTTAACTTCGATTACCTGAAAAAAAAAGTATCTTTGTTCTCTTCCTCTTTAAAAAATTATTAATTATTATGTTATTATTGTTAATATAGTATGTCATCATTATCAAAGCGTTATCACTTTTTACTTTGTACTTTTGTTTTCCCTTTCCCATCACTCTTCTCTGAGGGTTTGCTCACTGAGGTGTGACGATGATCATAGCCGACCTCAGAGAGGTGTAAAATCCGTTACCTTATACTCTTCCTCTCTCATACCTATTCTTATATCCATGAGCACCAGGATGAGCTGTTACCAAGGGATCCAGAGGCAAATTTCTTTTTTTTTAAAAAAAATTTTTTTTTTATTTACTCATTTACTTTTAATTTACAAGATTCAGTTCCACAATCTCTTGAGTTTCAGATATTCTCCCCTCCCTTCCCCTCCCCCCCCATGGTGGCGTGCAATCATGTATAGGATCTGCAAATACTTTCACATTGTACAATAGTTTGGTCATATAGAAGGGTTATAACCAATAAGTGATCACTGGGAAAAGAAAAAAAAAAAAAAGCAAAACCAGACATGAAAGAGAACAATAACGAGTTTCAGAAGCAAATTTCTCAAAAGGACTCTCTCCTCTTCTTCTTTGAAGCATCATATTCCCTTTTCGAAGCACTGATTTAAACCCCCTCTCTACTCATCTACAATTTCTCAACATTAACACTTACCCTCTCTCTCCCCAGGGTTTTTGTGGTATGGAGTTTAAAATTGTCCAATCTACAATAAAAGAAACTGAGACAGAGCTCTGAGCCAATGGCACTTTACTGAAGGGTTCATGGTTCCCTCTGATGAAGAGGACTTCAGATCTTTCTCATGATCTGATATGCCCCTGGTTCTCAGGACCCTACTTTTTTGTTACCCAAATATGCAAAAAAGACTTGGTATAATATAGAATTTCATTGGTTGATAGACCTTGCTCTTGACTGCCAAAAATTAAGATGGGCAAGGCAAGAGTTATCTGTATTGACCAAGTGATCATAAGATGGTCATCTGCTGATGTTGGGCAAGAGAGGCTGGTCTGGAGATAAAAAATAAGTTGGGTGACTTTCCAATGCATCAAGGCATCCCACCCATTCTGGGTTTGGATATGGAATTTGAGTAAAACAGGATGGAGATATATTTGTCAGAATTCTTGTGGTTGTGCAAGTGAGATCCTAACTGGTAAAAAGTAGTGAACATCATGTTAAAGTTTGAGGCCTACTATAAAAGCCCATTATAAGAATCTATCTTATCTAATGATCCTTATATGATTTATGTAAAGTATCAAACTGATTAATACTAATTGGAATAAAGTAGGGGTCCTAATGAATCATATCTCACAGTGAGGATCAAATGAAATACTAATTTGAGAAGAGAAGTGATAGAAAAAAGAAAAGGAATGAGAAAAAAGGAAGGAAGATAAAGTACTTTGCACAGTTCCTGGCAGGTAGCAAGCTATAAAAACGTTAGCTTTTATTCTTCTTATTTACTTATCCTTCTTTAGCCTTCCAGATCCTGACATCTTCCAACCTGAGGCTTCTTAAATTTTTCCACTTTCAACCCCTGTCATGACCCACAGTTTAGGAAGCACTGCACCCACAGCTTCCTGCTCCTCTAGTTTTGGAGAAGAGAGAGGGACAGAATTTAAATCCCTTAACATTCTCAGTGTGGCCTGGCTCAGATGCCCTCACCATTACCAACAGGGCTAAAGCTGTAAGAGCATTCACAGTAAGATGTTATCAGCACAAAAGATGAAACTCTCTCAGCAGGCCTCCTCATCTCTTTTCATGTCTAGACCTCAGGCTAGCTAGTCATTGCTTGACCATGCCTGCCCTTTCCTTCAAGTATTCTTCTTTTTTATCCTTTTCTGAAACAACCCCACAATCTTTCCCTTTTAATTCATCACTACTTCCTTTGCCTCTTCCCCTTTCCTGGGTCCTATCACCTCTCTTCTCCCTCTGCTCTCCTTCAAATCTGGGGCTCACTTGATTTCTATGACTAAAATTGCATAATTCCGTGATATATCACACAAGGTATGGTCTTCTCTCCTTTTTCCTGACCATTGATGGGAAATAGGGATGGTGGTGATTTTTCCCCCTTTGAAGGAGTTCAACAACTATCCATCATTCAAATTCCTATCACGACTGTCTTTTGCCTCATTATCTCACTTCTCAGTGTTTTCCATGACACCAATTCTTTTCTCTTGCATTATTTTAAGACTTTTGTAGTGAATGGGAATGTGTAGAAAAACCCAGTACAATCGTTTGGGAAAAAGCAATGACAATAACAACAACAATAGAAATGAACTTACAAATAATTTTTGCTGCTTTGGAAATAGAAAAACTTAACTAATGAAAAGAAGCAAAGGGAAGCTTTGGTGTTGTTCATTCATATCTGTCTCTTTGTGACTGCATTGGGGTTTTATTGCAAAGATACTAGAGTAGTTTGCCATTTTCTTCTCCAGCTCATTTTACAGAGGAGGAAACTGAGGCAAACAGGATTAAGTGACTTGCCCAGGGTCACACGGCTAGTACATGTCTGGGGACAGGTTTGAACTGAGGAGGACAATGAATCTTCCTGACTCCCAGAATTCTATCCACTGCTCCATCTAGCTGTCTCTGAAGGAAAGATACTTAAATTAATAAGAAAGATGGGAGGAAGTAGAATAGAAAACGAAAGAAGCCATTAAACCGTTTCAGGGGAAAAAAAAATATGACCGTACCTGGCTTTTGATGTAACTGCTTAATAGATTATGAGCTCCTACGGACAAGGGCATGTATTACTGTCCTATTGTTCTCCCTAGCACATAGTCCCCTAGGGAGGCAGTTGTGTATAATAAAAGGGAGCACTGGATTTGGAGACAGAGGAACTTAGTTCCAGTCAAAGCTCTGCCCTTTACTCTCTAAGTTGTTTTGGGGATGTAATTTCAGTTTTCTGGGCCTTGCTTTCCTAATCTGTAAAACTAGGGATTTGGACTGGATGGCCTCTAAGGTCTCTTCCAACTTTCATTCTATCATCCCATCATAATAATGAGACTAATGATTTGGTGCCTTGCACATGGTAAGTGATTAATATTATCACGTTAAATTGTTGAGTTATGAAGTCTCCTAAGCATTCTTAATTATTTTGTCACAGTATATTCTGAGACAGGCTTTCCCCTGGCTGCCTATTTTACCAATCCCTAGTCCTTTGGGGTTGCTTATTAGAGCTGCTAGATAGAGGTAAGGCTCTTAACACCAAGATACCAATAAATATACTCATTTTGTTTTCAGATCCTCATTTCTTACACCTCTTGTTTTAGTGGATCAGCCATTTGGGGTCCATTAAAAACCCACAAAACTTACATATAGCATTTACTATGAGATGGACTTGAGGGTGATTATGTAAATTTTCAATGAATTCCTTTCAAAAAAGTTTCCCTAGTACATCTCAATGTGGGTGAAAGAGCTCTGAATGAGGAGTGAGGAGACCTGGCTGTTAGCGGGTTTGTAACATTGGATAGACCACATCACTTCTTCACGCCTCGTTCTCCTTGTCTGTAAAAATGAGACCGTTGGTCCAGACAGATGATCTTTAAGGCTTCTTCCCTGGGATTTGGGTGCGCTTCAGAGATACTGTATAGTTTAGTGAAAAGAGTGTTGGACAGCCTTGGGTTCAGAGGTCTGGAACTTGCCTGTATGTATCACAGGACCGGGGCCAGGCCTCGATGGCTTCACTTGATTTAGCACATATTCTCAGGATGTGTGAATTTTAATATATAGTACAGTTTGTAAATTATGCTCCTTTGATTTTGGGGATGGTCTGTATGTGACTTCTAAGTTCTCCTTTGCTATTTTTGTTCCTGCTCTTGTTACTTTACACTGGCTACTTATAAACTTGCTGGTAGTCAGGGGGATTGGAACAAGACATAACTCAAACACATACTTACTTGCTGTCTCAGTTTCCTCAAATGTAAAGTAATACTAATAGTACCAACCTCCCAGTGTTGTTGTTAGGATCAAATGAGATCATCTTTGTAAAGTGCTTACACAATGCCTGGAATTCAATTGGGACTTAATAAACCCTTGTTTCCGTCTTTATCTTACAAAGTTGTTGAGAAGATCAAATGTGATTGAGTGTGTAATGTGTTTTGCAATCTTACATTTCCACATAAATGCCAGCTATCATCGTCATATCCTCCTCCTCATTGTCCTATCACCACCACCACCTTTGTAGCAGTCATTGTCATTGTCATCTAATTTTGGCTTAACCACTAACACCAAGAAAACACAGGTGCTCCATCGGCTACCACCACACCATCCATACACGGAACCATCAGTTACAACAAATGGAGATGTTAAGGATGCTGTGAATAAATTTGCTTACCGTGGTAGTATACCTTCAGGGATATACACATTGATAATGAAGTTGGTACATGCATTGCCAGAGCTAGTTCAGTGTTTAGGAGGCGCTGAAGGAAAGTATGGGAGAGAAGAGGTATTATATTGAGCCTTTGTGCTGACCTCACTGTTGTAAGCCTGTGAAACCTGGACAGTATACCAGCGCCATGTCAGAAAACTGAATCACTGCCGTTTGAATTGTCTTAGGAAGATTCTGAAGATCACCTGGCAGGATAAGGTACCAGACACTGAGGTCCTTACTCGAACTAAACTGCCAAGCATTCAGACTCTGCTTTAGAGAGTGCAACTTCGATGGGTTGGCCACGTTGTTTGAATGCAAAATGTATACTTACCAAAAAGACTATTTCATGGAGAACTTACACAGGGCAAGCACTCATATGGTGGTCAGAAGAAGTGATACAAGGACACTCTCAAGGTCTCTCTCAATTTAGAATTGATTGTGAGACATGGGAGACACTGGCACTGGACCGCTCAGCATTGCATGCCCACATCAGAGAAGGTGCTGTGCTCTATGGGTAAAGCAGAATTGAAACAGCTCAAAGGAAACACAGGATGCACAAATTTAGGGAATTCACCCCAAATGTTCACATGGACTATTTGTGCCTGACCTGTGGTAGAGCATTCTGAGCTCCTATTGGTTTGATCAACCACAGGCAGACACACTGAAGCTTGACTTTAGCATAGTGATGTCACTTTGGTCCTCTTGGAGAATGAAGGACAACCACCATTGTCATTGTCATCACATTTGGCTCAAGTCCCCATCCAAGCTCAGCTTGGAACTTCTGACATGATAGGAACCCAATTCAGCACCATGCTGGCAGAAAGACAAGGAATGAGTAGTCTGAAATGGAATAATTTGATGCAACTATATGTAACTATAACAATTAGTAAAGAATAGGAAAATGTTTCCTTCATAGACAGAACAAAGCACTGTTCTGTCTCTTCTAATGTCCTTAAAATGTTTAGAGAAAGAAATAAAAGCTTGAGATCTTTAAGAAATCTTAAACTCATTGTTGGAAGCACCATATTTTTCTTTTTTCTAATGTAGAGGAGGTAGGAGAAAGAAAATAGATTTCTGTAAATTAAAAAAAAACTCAGGCTTAGAGTTATTGGGAAAGTGTTAAGGGAAAGCAAACCAGTAGGGAACTCCTAGTCTAGTGAAAAGACAGTCTTTAGCTATTCTGTGCAAAATAACTTTTATATTGAAATTTAGTTGATCATTTGGGAGAAAGGAATAACTTGGTTGCCAAGGAAACTATTTCCCAACTGAAAAAAAAAATCTACCACAAAGTTTTATGCAGATTAAGAGCAAAATCATAAAGTATGCACTTGAAAAAAAATTCGGAATAAGCAAAGCTATAGGGATAGTATCTATATGTATCAGTGTGTGGATGTGTATATATATATATGTATATATATAAGTATGTATATACTTATATATCAGTCACAATTATTTCATTAGATAGGATTTACAAAACTTCATGGAATGCACTTAGCCTGAGATGGAGCAGAGATGTTTTGGGTGTTTGCAGGGTAGGGCTGTTGTGTTGTAATATACTATTATCAATGAGTTTTTTTAAAAAAATAATAGGTGGAGCTGAAGACAGATTAAAGACTTCTCTGAGATTAGCAGGAGAGGAAGAAGAGAGAAAAACTTCATTAGAGATTGCTAAGAAGCTTGTGTTGTCTGAGACTCAGCAGCAAATGGAGAAGGGCTGTAACCAACTTAGCCAGAGGCTATGGGCCTTCCAAAGGCCCAAGGCCTTTACACAAGTGAAACAGATGTGAGGAAAAAGTTAGTTTTCCTCAAAGAAACAAGGAAACCCATGACTAACTGATAGTTAAATAAGAGAAAGTCCTTAACTTGGTGTTTGGTTTTCTGGAAAATTTTCTCCACAATAGAAATTTGTTATGCAAATATCTCTAATTATCAGAAATTAATGTTTATACTGTAATTTTATCCAAGTTGCATTTTATAAAAAAAAGCATAACTGACTAAATCATAACATTTTATGGTTGGAAGAAATTGGAGAGCTAGCCTGACTCTCATCCTTCAGTTAAGAAAACTGAGGCTCAGAGAGGATATTTGTCCAAGGTTGTAAGGCCAATTCTATGATTCAAATCTGAGTTTGGATCTAGTGTTCTTCTCATTCTTCTGGTTGCTGTTATTCAGTTGTTTTCAGACATAGCTGACTCTTTGTGACCTAATTTGAGGTTTTCTTGACAAAGACACTGGAGCGGTTTGCCATTTCCTTCTACAGCTCATTTTACAAATGAGGAAGCTGAGGCAAACAGGGTTAAGTGACTTGCCCAGGGTCATGCAGCTAGTAAATGTCTAAGGCCACATTTGAACTCTGGAAGTTGAGTCTTCCTGACTCCAGGCTTGGCACTCTATCCACTATGCCACCTAGCTTCCACTCTCCTAGAGGGCCTCTAAATCAGGAGTTCTGACAGTCAGCTTGAGAAAGCTGAGCTGGTAATCTAATATAGCCATAACTGCTGGCACCATTATTTGTCTTAGTGTTTATAGGCACATTGGGAGGGAGGAATAATGTAGCCTTCATAGCTGTGTTTTATAACTACTAGTCTAGTGTCTCACAGGTGCTTGGATTTAAAGTTGTTCTTCCACAGAATCATAGATTTAGAGTTGGAAGAGACCTTGGAGATCACTGAGTCCAACCTCTTCATTTTAACAGATGAGGAAACTGAGTCCCAGAAAGTTTAAATGACTTGTCTAAGGTCACACAGGCAGTAAGAAACAGGGCTGGGATGCAACCCTAGATCCTCTGACTTCCAATTCCATTCCCTTTCTACTTCTACCTCTTCCCTCACTCACCTGCATTATTTTTGCTGCCAATGTTCCTTATTTCTTGAAAGCTATAAACTTTTCCTCCTCTTCCTTCTTTTCCCCATGTCTTATTCCTCTCAAGCTCTCAGCTCCCTCCATCTTTCTGATTTAGTGTCACTTCCTGAGTGTCCCACATTGAGGATACAGAGAATAGAATAATCTGTAATAGAGAATTTACATGTTTTATTCAAGGTCAGTATTGTTTGAATTAGGAAACACTATTTTGTGGGGCAAGGCTAGCAAGATCAACCTCAGAAGCCATGACAAATATACCGTTTGCTAACCCATCATCTTTCTAAATTTTAGGCTGACCTGATGTGAGAGAGATCATGGGTACTTAGTATGTGTTTATCTAGGCCAAAGGGAAATGGAGTGCTGTCAAATTATTTGGTTAATTTGAACCAGGAGATAATAAAAAATTGTACCTCCTTTGGTATCTTCATTATCCAGTCTGGTTAACTGAAATTATAATTTATTTCCCTGTACTTAGTACTATCTAGACACTCGACATTCAGTATTCAGAGTCTATTATGAATTAATTTTCAACTTTTTATCCTTCCACTGTTTTTGAGGCCATGCACCTGTATTACAGAACTGCATTTTTTTTTTTCCTGATAGCTCTAAGCTCTTTTTCCCAAGTGAATGATAATGTTGATGGAACCATGGAAGCAACATCAACAAAGAAATTACATCATTTCAAGGTTCCATGGTCAGGAAATCTAATGTGCTAGCACAGAGTGCCTAGGGATGAATGTACGATACTGCCAAATGCTTCTGAGAAGTTTGTTTTATTCAATAGTGGTTAAAATACATTCAACCTAGATTTTTTCTCTGAAAATATAATAAACATTACATTTTTGTATTCTAAAATTATATTTATATCGTATGTAATATGTACATATATAATTATAAAATTAGCAGATGGTTTCTTCTGCCAATAACTACATTTCTATATAGCATCCTTTTATGGACACCTGAATTTAAGGTTGTTCTTTCATTGGTATTTTTGATCTCTTCCATATTTGCAAACACTTTTTAATGTTCTAATATATTTGTTTTTACCCTGCAGAAAAGCTTTCTGACAATTTTCCACTTCTTCTGCTCCTTCACAACACCCTTCCCCCACAACTTGAATAGCTCTGTGTGAACTAATAATTCTGCTCTGTTCCTAATAAAATACCGCCTGGTTCTCAAGGAGAGGATGCATATAAACATAGTCTTAAATTGGGAAATTGAGATCCATCTGGCATGTAGTTGTTAGTATATTCCTTCCCATTATTTATTTTATACGAATTAAAAAATGATTTTGTCCATCCATATGAAATGAAGAGCTGACATAGTAAACATAAATTTTGGCATTTAGCACCAAACCAAAGTGCTTGTCATTTTAATAATTTGCTTTCTCTTTCCATGAAGTGATGCAACAGTAAGCATTTGTCAGGATCTCTCTGAAACTGCTTCACACCTGGCTTGAAATTATTTTTCATTACAGCCTTGAGGAGTCCAGTTTTCTCCAAGGTGGAATTCTCCTGTGCAGTTCCATAGTCACATGACTATTTGGCTTGTTACTCTGTTGATTGTAATTTCTTCTCTGTGCCAGATCTTTTTGAAAATCTTACATGTTCCCACTGAAAGAGGTAAGCAAAAGGGTGAAGTAGAAAGCAGCCACATGTCAGAGTTGGTATCGCTAATTTTGTGATTAGAACTATTTTCATGCTCAGAGCCAAATCACAGAGATAGCAAGGATATTTGATTCTCTAAAACAGGATGTAATCAACTCAGCCATGTGAATTAGTACATGCCCAGAGCCTAATGGAAATTTAATAAGCCCTGGTACTCTGATTCCTTTCTTGTTAGGCTACTATGAGAATGACTTTGGACTTGATGTGGTAACCATGTGCCCATGTTTCGCAGAGACACGTCTTCCATTTCCTGCGTGGAGCAGGCCAATTCCAAGGCTATTTTCCTTTTTTTTTTTTAAATTCGTTTTTTCTATCTTTAACTTGATAAATACCAACAAACATTGATTGTGAAATTATGAATCTTTACTATCTCTACTTCATTTTTTCAAAGTATATAATACATCTAACATGTTAGTTTCAAAGTTGTTCTGCTTGTCTGTCTCAACTTCTATTCTGTGCATTAAAATTATGCTTCAGTGACTTTCTCTTTTTTTTTGCATTACTATTTCTTCCTCTCTCCTAAAAAAACCCCCAAAACCCAAACCCAAACCAGCCCTAAACTTTTCATTATAAATAAGCATAGTTAAGTAAAACAAATCCAGACGTTGACCATGTCCAAAAATGTATGTCACATTCTAATAATAGCTCACTTCTCTGACAGGCAATGGGTAGTAGGCTTAATGATTAGGCTTCTGAAGCTGTGACTGTGCATTGCATTGATTTTAAATAGCTACTAAATGTTAGTTATTTTATCATCAGTCCTCTGGAGTTGTAATTAATCAGTGCATTGATCAGAGTTCTTAAATTTTTCAAGGTTGTTTTTCTTTCCAATGTTGCAGTTACTAATAAATTGTTCTCCTGGTTCTGCTCACTTCCCTCTGCATAAGTTCATAAGCATCTTCCCAGGTTTCTTTGAATCCATCCCCTTTGTCATTTCTTATGAAGTGATAATATTTCCTAATATTCCTATACCATAATTTGTATTAATACCTATGCCAAAAAAAGCTAGGGGATGGGTACTACCATTTTGGGAAGAATGCTTCTGGAAGATTTATGGGATATTGATAATATTTTCACAAGATGAGAGTTTGTGGATGGGATGCATTCTGTACTATTGGAAGAAATACCCACAATGATAAAACCACAGCTCCATTGGCATTGAACCACTGTTCAATTTTCTCTTTCTACAGTGATCGCATAGTTTGTAATCAATTCAAACAACCAATGTTATTAAAAGAATGCTTCTGGTGTTCGTATACACACACACACACACACGTGCGTGCATCCATGAATATGAGAACATTCAAATATGAAAATACAAATGAAGATGCAGATATAGCTATACTATTAATGATTTATTTTCTTTTTGGATAAAAATTTTCAATAACAAAAAAAGAGAAAAGCTCAAAGTGATAAGTATTTGGCTATTCATTATGAACTACTTATAAAATTCCAGTATTCTTATCATGAATGACTATTAAACTGAGGGCAATAGTCTATATTTATGTGTACCTGAGAATTCCTAGGGCAATGGTGAGCACTGATGCTAAAAATAAATGTTTGTTGATAAATTTGTCGATAATAACTGACTGAAGATGGCTTTATTATACTTAATAAACATAATTTATTTTTCAAGTATCAAGATTTGGAAGGGAACAATGTTTAATACAGAATTCAGTAAGGGGCTTAAAAGTGTGGGTCAGTTTGTTTTCTATTATCCTTCTAATGGGCATCATTGAATATATTATTTGGTATTTAAGTGAAATGGATTTGGCAACTTAGTTAACTTAAATTTGCTTAATATAGCATCCGCTGTAAATTCACAATTCAGATCAATGACATTTCATCACTCCATGTATGTATTTTAGTGATCACTAGAAAATGTGCTATGTGAAGCATATAAACTATGTACGGCACACTCACTTCAAACGTTATCTCCTCCCTATTTGGTGGGTTTGAATGAATAGATGCCCTTTCTCAGTTTAGACTTGTTTAGTATGCTAAAACAAATGAACATAACCAGAAGATGTGAGAAAAACCTTAAATACAGACATTTCTCTTTGTTTTAAAGACCAAAGAATTATTTCTTTACAACACTAAATCAATTTGTTAGCCTTTTCAATGAAAATGAGTTCATGTCTTGTCACCACATAACTGCTGAGACTACTCAAATTGTACTGTCTCTGCATATATGTATGTAAGTGTGTGTGTATGTACATCTACATACACCTACACACTCCTCAAATATTACTGTCTGAATATATGTATGTAAGTGTGTGTATATATATATATATATATATACATCTACATGCACAATGTGTATAGAGGTATATGTGTATATATATATATATATGCATAAACACACATATACATACACACCACATACATACACATATATGTATATGACTATATGTGTGTGTATTTATATATCATGTGAAAACAGAAGGGAAAAGACTTAAAATAAAAATGTTGTGTATGCAGGAAGATTCTTGGCCATTTCCTACTATCCTTTCCCCTATACCTTGATGTTTTATTTGTTTATTTTTCTTTTAAATTTATTTACTTTTAATTTACAACATTCAGTTTCACAAGTTTTGGAATTCCAGATTTTCTCCCTTTCCTTTCTTCCCCCTTTACCCTCCCCGCCCCCCAGGGCAGCGTGCAATTTGATATAGGTTCTATATACATACCTTCACGTGTTTTATTTTACTACTCTTTATAGACAAGTCTCAGTAGTTCCTTTCTTACTAACTTGTGAAACCGTTGTGTTCCTAAGGAAAGAGATAAAAGGAAAAAGAAAGTTGGCTTGGGAATATGTGGTGGGAGGAGAAAAAATCATGGGTCATGCTAGGGCATGGACAAGAGTAGTACAAGGCTGGCTAAGAGGGGCCGTGAGCTGAGGACCAAGGCAAATGCACCTGGCTAAAATCATCCCATTTCCAGGGAGATAATCAGGGTTGGAGTGAATAGGCCATTATCTGACTGGTAAGAGGAATTTAGGAAGATTGACCTTACACAGGAAACATTGAAAGTGAGCCCTTTTTCTAGGATGGAGACCTTTGTCTCCCTGTACCCCCTCTCCCCTCCTTTAAAAAAATAATCTTGGGGCAGTTAGGTGGTGTAGTGAATAGAGCACCAGCCCTGGAGTCAAGAGGACCTGAGTTCAAATCCGTCCTCAGACGCTCAACACAAAAACTAGCAGCGTGACCTTGGGCAAGTCACTTAACTCCAATTGCCCTACTTTCCCTCCTGCAAAAAGCAAAAAAATAAAAATTAAAAATAATAAAAAAATAATTTTCCTAGGTATGGATGAGCATGTAAGGATTTGGAGGTATATGTTTACAACTAGAAGGAGGGCCATAGACCTGAAGGTATAGGGAAGGGTGGGGTAGAGAAAGCTTTTTTATATGACTCAAGTGCTTAGAAGGAACATGGCCCTACAAATGGTAAAGTCCCTCAATCCTTCACTTTGTGAATACACACAAACACCCTGGCCATAGTGAGGAGGGCATCCTTTGCTAGTCCCTTATATTTTGCTGCTTTAAGAGACTTAAGCAAAAACATGTAGATTATGCTAATTAGCATATGGTAGAAAGCCAAGGCTGAGAAGACCCAGGGCCAGAAGGACCTACATCAATCTGTGTCTGTTTTTGCTTTTTTTTTTTTTTTTTTTGAGGGGTGGAAGGCAAGGCAGTTGGGGTTAAGTGACTTGCCCAAGGTCACATGGCTGGTAAGTGTTAAGCATCTGAGATCAGATTTGAACTCAGGTCCTCCTGATTCCAGGGCCAGTTATCTATTCACTGTACCACCTAGCCGCCCCAAACTGTGTCTGTTTTATGAGGGCCATTCTCAGGAAATACAGGGAAACTCAGTGACAGTTGTTTTCCCACTGGAGATAAATTCTTTGTTCATACAATAGCCTTCAGTTGGGGGAATTCTGGTGTCCTCCACTTAACTCAGGCATTCTTAACCTTTTTTTGTGTGTATTATGAACCCTTATCCAAGTCTGGAGAAACCTATGGACCCTTTCTCACAATAATGTTTTTAAGCAATTGAAGGAAATACTAAATTATGTTAGATGTTAGTAAATATAAAGATTTGATTTTTTTCCCTGTCAAGTTCACAGACTCCCCTGAAATCTATATACTTGTTTAAGAAGAATCCTTGATTTAATCAATGAAGGAGGCAAATAACATTTTTACAACTGTCCTTGGTTCCCCAGATACCCTAGGTAAGTGATATGCCTCTTCTCCTTTATTCAGTGATGATGATGAAGTGTTGCAAAGGATGATAATAATTATACAGTTTTAGACCAGCAACATGCATTAATTAAATGAGTACTTTAATTGTTTAAGGACTAATAAGTTTCTGGAGAAAGTGAACTCGACCTTCTTGTTTTAAAATGAAAAGCGAAGCCCTAAATGAATTACAGCTAAATGGAAAAATGAGCAACAGGTTTTCTTCAGGGATGTACGTGGAGATAGAATTGGTTTTATCATGGGCCACAAGAAAGCTTTTTCATGGGATACTTAGTCATCCTGTCTTGATCATGAGAAGTATAAGCAGATGGACAACCATGGAGAGAGTTGCGTTTATGTACCAATATCTGTTGTAGAAGATGAAGAGGTAAAGAAATTCTGCAAAGGACTTGATAAGAACTTACAAATTGAGTCAGAATATAATGATTTCAATGTAAAAGTAGGCATAGGGGAGGAAGATGATAATATGTTGGAAAATGTGGTTTGGGATTAAAAAGATGAAAGAAGACCTAAGGATTGGAAATTACTCTTAAGTCTTATTCTCATTTATCATTAATACTTTCTTCAAGAAGAGAACCAGAAGGTACTAGATATAGCACACAACAATATCACAAGAAATTAAGTTGCTTATCTCTTCATGGTCAAGAAATAAGAACTTATTAAGACAGGGATCATTTCAGAACCAACTTGTATGTAGTCAGATCACTGATCAGGGATAGCGAAAGTCAAAAGTAATGCCAAATTAGGGGAAATCTAAAGATTAGAAGGAAATACTCTGCACAGTTACAACACTTTGAATGTGACCTACTCAAATCAGTTATGGAGTCTGAAAATTATAAATTGATAAAATCGATCAATTTTCTTTTTTTTTTTATTTATTTACTCATTTACTTTTAATTTACAAGATTCAGTTCCACAATCACTTGAATTTCAGATTTTCTCCCCTCCCTTCCCTCCCCCCCCCATGGTGGCGTGCAATCATGTATAG
>CM053587.1:62638764-62729392 GCA_028646515.1 Pseudochirops corinnae
GATGTGTCTGTGATTGTTTACAGGTTTTGCCTGGTTCTGCTCTTCTCACTTAGCATCAGTCCGTATAAGTCTCTCCAGGTAATTATGAAGTCCATCTTCTTCCCAAATCGATCAATTTTCAGTAAATTTCAATGGACCAATTAACTTGGATTATTAACTTTTCTTAGAGAAGTCTAGAAGTAGCTAGGAATTAGACCCATGGGTTCATTGATACAGGGAACTTGTAGATGAGAAAACTCTTTTATCACTTTAAGTCAGAACCTTCTCTGCAACTTAAGTCTTAGAAAGTTCCCTTGAGAACAGAGAAGTGAAATGACTTGCCCAAAATCACACAGCCAGTATGTGTCAGAGATGAGACTTGAGTTGAGACCTTCTTAACTCTGACATCCTAAGCCATGGCTGCCTCTGATGTACAGTAGTTTCTACAACAAAGAGGCCCAAACAGCCTAGAAACAGCTTCAACTAGCAAACAATTGATCTCCTTTTCCAGGATGACAGACTTGCCAGGTTGTTGTCTTAGGATACAAGTTCATTTGTACAACATTATCTATAGTGATGATGATGATGACAATGATAGAAGATTAAGGAAGCATCAGTGTGTAAAAGGCAGAACAGTGGACAAAATGGATTCTCAATGTAGAAATGGAATAGACTGTTGGAACTGGAGTCAGGAAGACTTGAGTTCCAATCTAGCCTCAAGCGCTTATTAGCTGTTAAATCTTGGGCAAGTAACTTAACTTTTATCTTCCTTGGTTTCCTCATCTGTTAAAAGGGGATAATCATAATAATACCACCTCCCAGAGTTGTTATGAGGATAAAATGAGATTAAAATTTGTAAGGTGCTTTGCAAAACTCAAAGCACTATGTAAATGTTGGCTATTACTATTATCGCCAATAATAATAATAATAATGAACAAGATTATCTCAAGAACATTTAAAAATAATGCTTCAATATCTCGAAAACTGATGATTTTGTTAGAGTGGACATTACATCCCAAATGCAAATTAAAAGCTTTCTGTGACCAAAATATTTATTACCTTTCAGCCCATTTTTATAACATAGCTAGGCTGGTCTTCTAAGAAATAAAGACATGCAATCCAATACTGGGCCCATACTTCAAGCCTTCATAGTTTGGGAGGACCTTGCAGAATTTATATTCCTCTGTTATGCAAGAGCCCATTTTGAATTCCATGCCACTGTGAAGCATCAAAGTAGGACGTAAATGGAGGAATAAAAACAACAACAATAATTGAATAATACATGGAACTTTAGATTTTGCAAAATGCTTTCCGATATGGTGAAGCTGGAAAGAGAAAAAGCGCAGATCTGAAATGGAGTAGCTTGGCTGTCATTCCTATGGGGTTTCTTCGTGTATGTCAGGGGACCCACCACATCTGGACTCTAATACTTATTACCCAGTGGGCTGCTGTATGAGGAAAAGACAAAAGAGTGTCTGGCCAAACACTGACAGAGGAAGTCTGAAGCAAATGACACAATTTTAAAGAAACTGAAGAGTCAGTTTTCAAGATAAATCAAAGAAAAGAAGATTCTAAAAAGAAAAGAGAAGATCATGGATGAGGTTACAGAAAGAGAAGGTAACCAGGATGTTATCAGTAATGACTGCGATGCCGACTTTCTCACCTCTACAGAAATTTTATGAAAATGGCCTATGCGTGTATTGAGGGAAATGGACAAACTTTGACAAACAACTTTGAAAGCTGTAGGAACTATAATCAATATAATGACCATCTGTGATCCCAGAGGACAAGTGATGAATCGTGCTATTCGTTACAGAGAGGATGGATTGAAGGTGCCTAATAAGACATATATTTGTTTGTATCAGTGACTGAGAGAATGTTTTGATTGACTATTCACATTAATTATAAGAAATTTATTTTTCTTTTTTATTCCAGTGAGGTAGGGGGAAAGGAGAGAAAATAGCTTTTTGTTATTTTTTTTTTGGAGAGGTGATGAAGTGAAATGTTTTATTTGCTTTTGGATGAGATCACTGCATTGTTAGTTTTATTTAACTTTTACTTTGTTGCAAGAAACCTCTTATAAAATTGGAATAATATAAATATTTGTAATGTAAAAACAAAATACATCAATAAGACATTTTTTAAAAAAGAAAAAGATGAGAACAAGATGATAATAGCAGCAGCTGACATATAGAGCTTGCATTTGAAAAGCATATTATACAAATGATCTCACTTGAGCCTCAACATAACCCTAAGAGCTAGGCAAAATTAGGTCTTATTGTCCTCATCTCACAAAAGAGGAAACAGATTCAGAGAGGTAAGTTATTTGTCTATGGTCACACAGATAGTTGCTATCAGAAGCAGGAGGTGAACCTTTGTCTTCCTGATTCCAAATCCAACGTTCTATCCACTATGTCAAGAGTGAGCTCTTTGAAGCCATCAAAATGTTCAAGTATAATATTGTCCTTTGCATGTAGTAGGCATTTTAGCTCATTTGATTTAGAGCTGGAAATGACTTTAAATATCAGCTAGTCCAATATTCTCATTTTATAACTGATGAAGTAATGCCCTTAGAGGTTAAGAGACCCAAGGTCACATAGCTTCAGTTTCAAGAACATATGACATCTCTGGTGTGGGAATTCCCTTTCCTGACATATATTTCAACTGCCTTCATGTTCCATTAGACATTTTTATGACATTCTATGCACCAAAAAAGTGAATTAGCTGGTGCTTGCTTTTCTTCCCCCCCTCACTTTTCAACCCTGGAAGTCTGGCTTTGGATTTCATCACTTAAATGAAACCACTTTCTCCAAGATTACTAATGATCTTTTAATTAATAAATGTTGTAAACTTTTCTTAGTCATCCTCTTCCTTGACTTGTATAGCTTTTTACAATATTGACCATTCTTCCTCCCCCCTACTGTCCCCTGCACATATCCTGGATATGCTCTCCTTGATTTTTCAGGGTACTGTTTTCTTGGTTCTGCTCTCTATCTGGCTTCTTTGTTGCTCTTGTTTGCTGGTTAATAATCCATAAACCACCCCCTAAATCTAAGTATCTTCCAAGGCTCTGTCTTAGGTTCCCTTTTCTTTCTTCATATCTTCCCTTTTGGTGATCTCATCCATTCCCATGGATTCAACGATCACTTCTATGGAGATGACTTCCAGATCTAAATATCCAAACCAAGTCTTTTTTTGTTTTTAAAATTGCATTCCAGTACCACTAACTGCCTATGGGATATTTCCAACTAGATCTCCCCTAAGCAGGAGATATTATCTTTTTTTTTGTATTTCTATCTTCTCTATTTTTATTGAGGATATCACTATCCATTTATTCACATCCATTCACTTGTCTTCATATTCCTCATAACCAATCAAGTTTCATTGACCTCTGTCTCCACAATATTTCTCTCATCTTTCTCCACCTACATACAAACCATTCTAATTCAGGCCCTCATCATCATCTCTAGTCTAGACTACTATGATAGCCTCCTGGTAGTTCTCCCTGCCTCCAGTAACTTTTCAGTCAAATTGATCCTTTACATAATTTGTATTTACTTATAAATGTATACATAATGTTATTTCTCTTACTCTTCCCCAGGATCCTCACATGAAAGCTCCTTGAGGTTATAACTGTTTTGTTTTGCCTTTGTAGTTCTAGCTGCTGGCATAGTTCCTGACCATTAGAAATGTTTCTGTATTGATTAGTTAACTGAATAAGTAAACAGTGATAAATCTCTCAAACTTAGCTAGACTGGAAACACTGGGCAAGTACCTGAAGCCTTTGTCTTTTTCTAGAGAAAATTCAAAAGAGAGTAGAGCAGTTAGGAGGGGATTGTAGTAGCCCAGACTTTGGGTAACAAAGACCTGGAAAATGAAGATGTTAGTGGTAAGAAGCTGACATGAAAGGGTGCTATGGGCCAGATCAATACCATGGCCACAACCATGGGGAACAGTCCCTAGGACTTGAAGATTATGATAAAGGCTTCTCATTTACTAGAGGAATATAAACTCCTTGAAGGAAGGGCCATTCTCACAATTATATTTGAATTCTCCATGCCTAAAACATTGTAAATGATTGTTGGGTTGACTTCCTTTAAACTTCTCCTCAGCAATAGGGGTGTCAAGGAATGACTATGAAGTTTCAAATATGCCATGGAAATTGACTGTGGATATGCAAAATATATTCTCCCTTCAATTTAGATTTTAGTACTAACACTATTAGGTAAAGGTAAAAGGTCAAGATAAAAGTGACAAGGTTTCTGAGGCACAGTAATATAATGCAAAGGGAAGAAGACCTGAAGTCAGCTGTTTCTAGTCTGGGCTTAGTCATTTACTAGCTGTGCGATTCTGGTCAAGCCACTTAACATCTTAGGGCTTCCTCTTCCGCATTTGAAAAAATTGGGATGAATATACCGATAGGCAGCATGGTATAATGGATAGAGAACGGCCCCTGATTCAGGAAAATCTGTGTTCAAATCCTGCCTTAGGCAGCTCATTTAACCCTTTGGTAGTGTAGAAAACTCTCTCAGACTATAAATTGCAGAGAAGGTGATGGCATGCATTGATTGAGTTTCTTTTCCTGGGAATTTTCTATGTTAGTTAAATCATAGTCCCTATTCTTAATATTACCTACCTCATGGATCAGCTGAGAAACTATGTATAAAGTAAAATATATATACCTATGTAGATAGATAGTGTATGTTTATCTCAATGTTACTTATTCTAATTAATATTCATCATCTTAATTATCAGATATTGAAACATAATGAATAGCCTCTCTAATGAAAAATATGATTGACAATTATTTTTCAAAACAATTAGACCTTCCCAAATTCCCTCATTGTGAGAAGCCAAAAAAAAAAAAGGTACAAATCAAGAAAAATAACTCCAAAAAGATAAGCTTCCCATTATGAACTTGGCTCTCATCCATGGCATTCAGGAATGTCAAAGTAGATTTCAGAACAGTTTGGAAATTATTCCATGAGACCTACATTCATTTTGATGTGTCTAAGGATAATTTGTTGAGGCATTTTGTAACAGAGTAAGCCTTGTATTGCAGGCAGAAGGTTCCTTTTGGATGGAGTCCAGTTCATCGTTCCAAGTTTGAACCATTTTAGGAATCTGCAAAGCATTGAGCTGCTCTCCCATTGGTAGGCTCTGGATAGGGGGAGGGGAGACAAGAGGACATTCCAGATTTGTTGATGCCAATATTTGGAGAAAAGAATAGGTTTTTAATCATCACTCAGAGTTGTAAGTAAAAACAGAGGGAAATGGTGTGGCAGAGTGGAAAGAGTTGGTCTAGGAATTAGGACACTTGACTTTGGTCCTGGCTTTGCACTTAGCTGTGTGACCTTGGGCTGAGGGGTGGAAGGATTAGAGTTTATAGTAAGAAAGGATATAGAATGGAGTTAGGGAAAGATGAAATGACTACAGATTATGATTAGATAAAGGAATGTAGAGTCCGTGAACAGGGAAGCAGAACTCTTGTGGGTGATCACAAGATCAAGGGTATGACCTTTGTGTAGCTGAGGTAGAGTAGAGAATTAGGTTATGGGAACTGACTATGTTGAGGAACTGGGAAGGCAGAATACTTGGGAGAATATCAATCCATATGTTGAAGTCCCTTAGTATGAGGGCAGGAGCTGAAAGTGGAGTGAAAGACTGTGAACTGAGCACTGTACTTCTTGAGGAAGGGAAAAAAATGTCCTAGGAGTTGATAGATAGTAGCCATGAGGATCTGGATTGGATAATTAATTTAGATTAAATGACACACAAAGGAGAGGTTCCTGAGTGATGGTGGTGGAAGGAGAGTCTGGAAGTGGTAATGAGGAGCAAGGAGTAATCTGAATCCCTCACCGTTACAAATCAGTGGGGGTATAAGAGTGAAAGTGTAACTAGAACTGGAAATTTTCAGACTTTGATCTCAAAAAAAATGTATTTTATCTTGCTCCTGGGTTAAGTTGCATCTAGCAGGCTTTTTTTTTTTTTGAAACATTTACAATTCAAAATCTGTGTTTCTTGTTTTGATCTGTTAAAAGCTGGGACTTCTCTGGCACCTGTGATGCCACATTTGGCCTCTGTTCTACTGGGTTACCTTTTTTATCTGGTATTTGATACTGTTCTGACCTTGGCTGGCTTGCTTCCCAGCTCTGTCTGCGCTCCTGGGAAAATGGATCCTAGCTTCAGAGCCAGAAGGGACCTTGGAGATTGTCGAGTAAGTCAACAAGCATTTACTGTGTGTCAGGGATATGAAAAAGGGGGAAAACTGAGCCCCTGTCTCCAAGTAACTCACATTCTACCTAATGAGTGAGACAACAGGCACAGTATGCACACATACACACACACATATAAGCAGATGTTTATATGTCTCCTTTACTCTCATTTCCAATGAAAAAAATCACATCAGTTGATAATGTAGAACTTTTTGATAGTGCCAAGGACTTTGGCGGTAAGCATTTTCTTTTCTAAGGTCTTCAGTAGCTCTGATTGCAGTCCCTTCTGGAGCAGTTGCCAAGGTGCCTCTCCACAGATGTACCTTCCTGGGCTGATGGCTGAGGACCGTGGGCTGGAAGCAATGCTGCTCCCAACACTCCTGGGCTGAGAGCTGAGAGTGTGAATAGAGATGGTGGTCAAGGCCATGGAGGCGGTGTGACTTGCCTGATACATGTCGCCTCCTCCTCTTCATCAGGGTTTCTTGCTACTTTAGCTAGGCTGGCTTGCCTTCCCTCTGTGTGATAGTTGACAATTGATGGGGAAAGTTAAACCCTTCTCTGAAGAAACTGCTGTGACTGTGAGGCCTGGGCTGCAATGAGGACTTTAAGGGAGATAGGGAATCCAGGAGGCAGAGATGAGGAAAGAGAGCATTTAGTCTGGAGATGGAATATCACCGGTCACTATCACTGGTTTGTAGTGCTTGTGCAGGGGAGTAAAGTGCAAGAAAACTGAAAAGATAGGAAGGGGCCAGGTTATGAAAGGATTTAGAAGCCAAACAGAGGCTTTTATATTTAATCAAATATAATATAACAATATGTTGTTATTATAACATGGTATAATATAAAAAAATTTGACGCTGGATTAATTATAGAAGGAAATAGAGAGCTATTAGAGTTTATCAAATAGAGAGGTGACATTGTCAGACTTGCACTTTAGGAAAATCATGCTGACAGCTGAAAAGGGATGGTTTGGGGTGGGAAGAGACTTGAGGTGGGGAGGCCAATCAGAAGGGTATTGCAAACTGACCCCGGAGTCAGGAGGACCTGAGTTCAAATATGGTCTCAGATACTTACTGGCTGTGTGACCCTGAGCAAGTCACTTAATTCTGATTGACTAAAGGAAAAAAAAAAGAAAGCTATTGCAATAATTGATATGGTGATGGCCTATACTAGGGTGGTAGATGTGTGGGTGGAAAGAGATGACTTATTTGAGAGATATTATGAAGATAGAAATAACAAGCCTTGGCAACAGATGGGGCATGTGGTGTGAGTGAAGTGTAAAGGATGTGAAGTGTAAAGGATGACATTGTGAGTTTGGGAACTGAGAGGATGGTATCCTTAGTACCAAGGATACCAAGGTGATATCCTTGAGGGTAATAAGTAAATTTGGATGGGGTGGGGGGAGTTGGAGGGACAGATAATTAATTTTGTTTCAGAAATATTGAGTTTGAGATGTCTACTGAATATCTGGTAGTCCAGTGGATAGAGGGCCAGACCTGGAGTCAGGAAAACCTGAAATCAAATCTGGCCTCAAACACTTACTAGCTGTGTGACCTTGGGCAACTCACTTAACCCTGTTTGCCTCAATTTCCTCATCTGTAAAATGAGCTGGGGAAGGAAATGACAAAACACTCCATTATCTTTCCTAAGAAAATCCCAAATGGGGCCACAAAGAGTCCAACACAACTGAAATGACTGAACCCCAAACCCCTTGAACATCCAGTTTTAAATATCCAAGAAGTTGGTGATGAGAGACTAGCTCAAGGGAAAGGTTAAATAGACCTGGGTATCACTTACATAGAGATGATAACTGAATCCATGGGAGCCGATGAGATCACCAGATGAGATTGTTTAGATGGAAAAAAGAAGAGGGCTTTGGACAGAGCCTTGGGAGATAACTTAGAATACTCCTATTATATGGAGAAGAGATGAGGAAAGTTAAATGATTCATCCAAAGTCGAAGAGAGTAAGAAGACTGGGATTTGAACTCAGGGCTTCAGATTTCAGGGAGCAGTTAGATGGTGCAGTCGATAGAACACTGGACCTGGAGTCAGAAAGGCCAGAGTTCAAATGTGAACTTAGATACTTGCTAGCTGTGTCACCCTGGACAAGTCACTTGACCTCTACCAGCACAAAACTGGAGAAGGAAATGGCAAACCACTCCATTATCTTTGCCAAGAAAACCCCATGGAATTAGGTTTTTAAAAATCTTAAGAAGACATAATATTGGAAGATGAGCCCCTCAGATCAGAAACATACACAAACATGCTATGTGTGGTCCATGGGGTTATGAAGAGTTGGACATGACTGAACAATTGAAGAACAACTTCAGACTCCAAATCCAGTGTTCTTCCCTTTGCATCCTGTTGCCTCTCATAGTGGTTTCCTTTATCTCTCTCTTTTTTTTTTTTTCCTATGTTGCTTTTGGAGAGCCTGGCAATTTTGTCATATTTAAGGTTTAATTAGCTTTTAGTCATCTTTTAATGGCCAGGTCTTTAAAGAAAAAAATCCCTTCACCAGAGAGAAGAGATAAAATCAACATTAATTAATTAGAATTATAACCATTATTTTTACAGTACTTCAAGATTAGCAAAGCACTTTACATATTTTATCTCATTGGGGCATTTAACTAATTCAACAATCATTTATTAAGTGCCTTCCATATGCTAGGCACTGGGTTAGGCTGTGGGAATTCAAAAACAAAAAAACCTGTAGCCCAGCCCTTGAGCGACTTCTGTTCTAGCCACTCTTGTTGGTTTATGCAAACATATGGCTGAGTATAGATGCAGCTGTGTGGAAGATGGATCACAGAGCGTGAGAGAGACAAATCTGGAAGTTACTTCAACGGTCTAGGCAAGAGATGATGAGGGCCTGAGCTAAGGTGCTGCCCACGTGAGTGGAGAGAAGGACATGGATGTAAGAGATGCCAACAAGATCAAATTGATGGAATTTGGAAACTATTGTGATTTTTGTTTTCTACTTGCTACAGGATTTAGATGATGTAATATTTCATTCTCATTTTCTCAGGAGTTCTCTAAATCTTAAAAAAGTTTTATCTATGTTCTTTTCCTTTTGTTTTCTATTACTGTTGCGTTTCTGCCTTCTCTAATAGAATTATCCCCTATAGCAAATAAGTGATGTCAAGAAAAACAAATCATAATGTGGCCGAGTCTAAGAACATACTCCTCATTCTGCATCTCTCGTCTACCACTTCCCTCCTGAGAGATGAGAGGCTTGCTTCACCATCTGGCTTTTGAAGCTTTTATCAGTTGCTATATTGATCAGCTGTAATGTCTTTCACCATTGTTTTCCTTTATATTATTGTGGTCTTTTACCTCCATGGGGTATCATGCTTTCTCTAGGTCAAAGGCTATGTGCAGTTTAGTGACTTTTTGTGTATAATTCCAAAATAATTTCCAGAATGACTTCTTAATCTTCTTCATGGTATCTCAAACACTTATATGAGGGCTATGGAGCCTCTTGGTTGCTTGGATTTCCTTACTAACTCCAGATTAATACTTAAAAAATTTTTTTTGACAGATAAGAAAATACAAAATCAAAGACTTGTTACAGATATCCTCTGCTCACATAATCTTAATGATAGTGGTAGTAATAGAACATTAGATTTGGAAGAGATTTTTCAGAGATTATCTTGTTCAACCCTCTTTATTGTACAAAGGAGAAAATTAAGACAGAGATGAGGAGACCCTTTTGGTTATATAACTAGTTAATGACAGAGCCAGATGAGAGTTTTGGGTAGGCTTGTGCTCTTTTTGGAAACTTACACTTCCTCCTAAGGAGTAGAGGGGACCACCATCTTTTGTTATTTAGGGGGCGTATTGTAGTACAAAGAGCACTAGACTCATAGGATCATAGATTTTAAACTGGAAAGGACCTTAGATGTCATTTTACAGACTGAAGGAGGTTAAATGTCTTGCCCAGAGTAATTTTGCTAATATCAAAGGAATAATTTGATTTCAGGCCTTCCTGCTTCCAAATCCTGAACTCATCTACTACCTGAAACTGCCTCTAAGAGTCTGATGAATTGGGTATAACTCTTTACTCCATAACCTAGTAGTTTTGTGACCTGTGACAAATTATTTAACCTTGTCTTTAGTTTCTTCACCAGTATAGTACATGTAATAAAAATTGTGCATATACATATATTCATTTTGCTATGTATATTTGAATTAATATTAACTGGGAAATGCTTTGGATTTCCTCCCCCTATTGTTCTCCCCAAATACCTAGCACAGTGCTAATTGAAAATAAGGAGTCAATTAGTATCAAACTATCAACAAGCATTTATTAAATTGGTATGCCAGGTACTGTGCTTAGGGATGGGAAACATCAATACTAAAAAAATCAAAGTCTTTCCCTTAAGGAGGAAATGGAATTACATTCTGTGGGGTGAAAGAGCCTATAAGAAAGTAACTCGGGGAGTCTAGGTGGCCCAGTGAATAGAGCACTGGCCCTGAAGTCAGGAGGAGTTGAGTTCAAATTTGACCTTAGACACTTAGCGCTTACTAGCCTTGTGACCTTGGGCAAGTCATTTAACTCCAATTGCCCTGCCTTCCCCCCTCCAAAAAACAAAACAAAACAAAACAAAAAAAGAAAGTAACTCTTTTGCTCCTAGAAGTGTGGAAGTAATAAGAAATGCAAGAAGGTTATTTACTGAGAGGAGACATTTTTACCAAGCTTTCACAAGAACCCCTGACATTTGAATTTTTTGAAGAGGATGCTAGAAGGAAAAAGACATGGAAAATTCATCTTGGCTAGCCATGTGGAGAGGAAGGAGAATGGAGAGTTGCTGCTGCCATGCTGGGAATCTGGCCAGGGACTGGGATTGCCTCCAAGACTGTCCAGGAAGAGCACAGAAGCCATGGCCTGAGGCCATTGCCCCTTGGAACCAAAGGGGAGGGTGAGTGGCAGGCTTCGAATGGCATGATACCAGTGTAGGCAGCAGTTCATGGAAAGGGCTAGTGAGCCACACATATTCATTACCTGACACCTCACTTTTCTTCTCCCTTGTCCTTGGCACGCAAGAGACTCTCTATTAACTGTCCAACGCTTCTCTTCCTGGTAATATTCCCTCTAGGAGAAGGCAGGAATTAAGGGAGAGAAGTCTACTATGTTCTCTACTGCCTTTGGGTAGACTTTCATCATTCCAAATGACAGTTGTTTACTGTCTTTCATTGATTATAAATTTATTCCCATTAACATAAAAAAAAAGTTGATGGCCACCAGTTCTGAGTGATGTGGTTAATGATGGTGGCCAGGGCAAGAGTGGGAGAGAGGAGGTTTTTGTATCTTAAATTAAGGGAAGACTTTCTTTTCACTTCAGAAGTAGCTGGGGAAGTGGGAGATTTAGAGCCCAACGGAGGAAAAAAGTATGTAAATCACCTTCATCTTCTCAGCCTATTAAGAGAAATCATATATCATTATAGACCCATCATTATTATACATGACTACTCTTTTTAGTGGGTGTTTTGCAGGTGGAGCTCAGTCTAAACTTCTTTTAGATGATTTTACCAGCATTTAGGAGCTTCCCCTGAAAGTAAGACCTTTTACTTCCTCTATATGTGGGATCCTATCTATAAATGTGGAGAGTTTCATATATATGTACATGAATATATATATATATATATATATAAAAGAAACTCTCCACACAAATATAAATGTGTGTATAGAGTTTCATACTTAATGTACATATGAGGTACATACATATATATGCATATACATGTGTATATATGTGGAAGGTTTCATATGTATATATGCATATATACATATATGTCCACCTAAATGTATGGAAAGTTTCATTTTCACATATGAAACTCTTTACATTTGTATGGGCTCACATTTAGAGGAAGTAGAAGGCCTTTCTCACTTTTAAGGAAAGTTCCTGAATAAAATAGAATTCTATTACCCCTCCCCCCACAAAAACTTAGACCAAGTCCCACCTGCAAATATTCTTTCTCTCTATTTCTCTCTCCTCTCTTTCTGTTTATCTATCTATCTATCTATCTGTCTATCTATCTACCTATTTATCCATATACACACACACACACACACATATATATATATATATATATATATATGTATGTCCAATGAAAAAAGTCATCCACAGTCCTCTGGTTCTGGGGCAGAAGAAGAATTTTGTTGTTGTTCAATTGTGTTTGCCACTTAGCAACACTATTTGGGATTTTCTCATCAAAGTTACTGGAGTGGTTTGCCATTTCCCTCTCTAGCTCATTTTACTGTTGAGGAAACTGAGCTCAACAGGGTTAAATGACTTGGCCAGGATAACACAACCATTAAGTGTCTGAGGCCAGATCGGACCTCAGGAAGATGGGTCTTCCTGATTCCAAGCCTAGTGCTCTACCTAACCTCTCCTATTTGATGGTTTTTGGCTCAAAGCTGAGTTTCCTTAGTGACAACCCCACCCTAACTTATAGTGATTATCTAGTACATTTCTCAAATTCTTGTAGATCTATGCAAACAAATGACTGAATAAAAAGGTTAGGAGGCAGGCTGTGCTGGAGGTGTGGGGGGAAAATTCATTATTTCTGCTGACCTTTTCATATGCAGTTGAGCAGCTCTATAGCACTGGGCAGCTAGAAGCACTGGCCTTGGAATCATCTTCATGAGTTCAAATATGACCATAGTCACTTACTAACTGTGTGACCCTGAGCAAGTCACTTAACCCCTATTTGCCTCAGTTCCTCATCTATAAAATGAGCTGGAGAAGGAAATGGCAAACCACTTCAGTATGTTCATGACCAGATGGGATCATGAAGAGTCACACGTGACTGAATGACAACAACATAGCACGGATTTCCTACCGGATATGAGATGTTTCCTTTATCCCTGCACTAGTTTCACCTTCCATTTGTATTTTATTGTCTGTCTTTGCCCCCTATAACTTCAAATTTGCTAAAGTTCAAAATGGGTCAAACTTTTACATCAGTAAATTAAAAAAATAGAGAGAAAGTAAATATAAGTTAATGGGATGAGGGAGGGAATAATGAGAGAGCGAATAGGAAAGGTCTTATGTAGGAAGCAGAGTTTGAGCTGAGTATTGAAGGCAGTTTGGGTTTTTAAGAGGCAGAGGTGAAGAGGGAGTGCATTCCCAGCATGGGGGACAGCACTTGAAAAAACGTGGAGATAGGAGATGGAATGTTGTTTGTCAGGAACAGCAAGTAGACCAGTTTGGCCGAACCACAGAAAGTGTGGGTGAAGGGGAGTGATACACACTTGTTTCTTGATTCATATGCTGATCAACATTTCTGTGTCTGTGAAAGTCATGGAGAATTTTTCCCCAAGTGCCACAAGTTGTTTGGAACCTTGGGATACATTCTACCCTCATTTACAGAGGGTTTTACCTGCTAAACCAGTCACCTTGCCCTTCCTCCCTCTGTCTTCATTTTGATTCCTATAGGTTTAGAGGTGCAAGATAGGAAGAGCTAGTCCTACCTGTCTCTTTGCATTTCAGATATTAAAAACAAAAAGTCAATAATCTTGATTACATTTAGATAGAAAGTTACAAGCACACCTCCCACTCCATTAAGGAGCTCTCCCCCAGAAGCTCAGGGTCCTTCCTTATATCTGCTGTTCTTTCATTCTCTTCATGGTTTTCTCTTTTCCCTACCCCCCATTGTTAGTCCTAGATAACTATATTTACTGTTCTCCTTTGTTTGGGTTAAATCTTCTTATTCAAAGGAAGACTCTTCTCCAATGAAAAAGTCATCCGTGCTCTATGGTAAGCAATTCAGAGAGATAACCTTAACCATTCTCCTCTCCTGGGACAATACATTTGGAGGGGATGAGATTGTCAGTGAATCTACACCTCTCATTGTGACCAAGGAGAAACAGCAAAGAGGCCAGTTAGACCCAGAGACATTCCTAAGTGACAGAGCTGGTATGCCAGGGTGGGGACTGTTACTCCATCCAAATCCAGAACTCCTTCCACTCAACCATGGTGAACCTCTACCCTGATATTAGCCACTTCCTTTGGGCCAAGCAGGGGAAGTCAGGAAGTAGAGCCCAGAATACAGTCTTTCTGCATCTGCAGTGAAGAGCCTAGTCCCTGTTGCCTTTCTCTCTAAAGTGAAAAGAGGCCATGAATAAACTCAGGCTGGTGATTATGTTATGTTAAACATAACATGATGGTAGGATGTGATATCTACATATCTACATAACATAAACATAAATAATGGTAGGATGTGATATTTACATATCCATATCTATGTTTATTGATTTAATTGATTAGAGATATATTACATACATATATAATTAGTTTATCTTCATTCTTGTTCTTTAATAAAATGTAGCGCAGTGGTTCTCAACCTGTGAGTTGCGACCCCTTTGGGGGGTTGAATGACCCTTTCACAGGGGTCACAGGGGTTGCCTAAGGCCATCGGAAAACAGATATTTCTGATGGTCTTAGGAACGGAGACACCGCTCCTCTATTTGTCTCCAGGTGGGTCCGCCCGCATGCAGATATGCCCACATACGAGTATTAAAGGGTCTCAGCTTTAGGAAGGTTGAGAACCACTGATGTAGCAAGATAATATATACTCTTAATGTAGTCATTGCATTGGCTACATTGGGGCAGACAATAAACATTTGTTAATGTTTAATAATGTTAATGGAGTGTTCAGGGAGGACGAGTTTCTTTTGTGTGAGGGCTGCTCATCCACCTAAGGTGTTCACCTGTCACCCAACTCTCACCTGTGGTTCTGAGCAGCTGTAGCATGTGCAGTGGCCACACTTCTGTAAAACTGCTGTCTTGGCAAATGGGCTGAACCAGGTTGAGAATAACTGACAGGCCTCACACTGGTCATTGAGTTAGGGGGATGTCTACCCCAAGCATGTGAAGACTGTTGGAATGGGCAGATGGGAACAAATTGGCCACGAAAGCAACTGAAGCTGGCACCGTGGAGTGCTTAGGTCTTGGTCAGACATTGAAGACTCCAAAGTCATTCACTGCATCCCAGGCCATCACCAGTCATTGTGCCCCTGGACTTTGATGACTCTGGAAGACAGAGTGAGGCTGATGACTTTGTGCAGCTCTGCCATACTTCAATTCAATTCATCAACAAGTCAAGACATTACGCTGGGATGTTATTAATCCTCTTTGAAAACAAAGGATGAACAACGTGAAGTACCTACTACGTGCCAGGTACTGTACTGGGCACTGGGGATGCAAAGAAAGGCAAAAGATAGTCCCTGCCCTAAAGAAGCTTACACTCTAATGATGGAGACAACATGCAAACAACTATATACAAACAGGTTATCTACAGGTCGTATTGGAAATATTAACTGAGGGAAGGCACTAGAATTAAAGAAGATTGAGAAGGGCTTCCTATAAAAGGTAGGATTTTAGCTGGGATTTGAAGGAAGTCAGGGAAGCTAGGAGGTGGACATGAGGAGGAGGAGAGTCAGGCAGCAAAAATTCTGGGAGCCTCTCTTGTTCAAGGAACAGCAAGGAGACGAAAGTCAGTGGATTGAGAAACACATGGAGGGAGGTGTAACGTATAAGGAGACTGGAAAGGGGTGTGTGTGTGTGTGTGTGTGTGTGTGTGTGTGTGTAGGGGGCAGTTATGCAGGACTTTAAATGATTTCATATGTGATTGTAGTGGTGATAGGAAGTCATTGGATGTTATGTGAGTGACAGAGACCTGCACTAAATGAAGATCACTTTGATAGCTGAGATCACCAAGTGCAAAAAATTATTTATTTATTTATTTTTAAAATTGATTTATTTACTTTTAGTTTACAAGATTCAGTTCCACAATCCCTTGAGTTTCAAATTTTTTCCCTCCTCCCCCCCCTGCCCCCGCCATGGCAGCATGCAATCAAGTATGGGATCTGCAAATACTTTCATATTGGACATTAGTCTGGTTGTATAAGAAGGGTCGTAATGAAAAAATTTATTTAGAGAAGAAATGAGAACCTAGCAACTAGGTGATGCAGTGGATAGAGAACTGACTGGGCCTGGAGTTAGGAAGACATAAGTTCAAATCCCAGCTTCAGATACTTAATAGCTATGTGACTCTGGACAAATCACTTGATCCATGTCTATCTCAATTTCCTTGCCTGTAAAATGGGAATATATTTTAATAGCCTGAGGTAGGTGTTATAATGCAATAATATTTGAGAAGTGCTTAGCGCATAGTATGTGCTAAATAAATCTTCTTCCCTTCTTCTCTTTCTTCCTTCTTTCTTTCTTTTCCAGTTCCAAGCCCTTCGGGACGTCATGGATACTGGGCATGACCTGGATGAAGGTCCTCCAGGAGATACCGAAAAGAAGCTGCTAGATTGGTAGGAGAGACTACTGTCCTGAAAACCTGGAGAGAAGAGAGTGTCCAGGAGAAAAGAGTGATTGACAGTGTCACAGGCTGCAGGATGATGAAGGTGGAGAAAAGACCATTGGCTCTGGTAATTCAGAAATCATCATTCACTTGGAAAGAGCCGTTTCAGTTGAACAATGAGGTTGGGAGTCAGAATGTAGGGATTTTAGAAGAGAGTGAGAAGAAAGGAAATAGGAAAATCTGTGGAAGAAAGCCTTCTTAAGAAGGTTAGCTATGAAAGGGGGAGGGATATGGGACAATAGGTAGCAGGAATGTGGATGGATGATGTGAAGGTTTTTTGAGGATGTGGAGACAGACACATTTGTAGACAATAGGAAAGCAGCCAGTATACAGGGTGAAATTGAAAATTAGTGAGGGAATGGGGAGCATAGAGGGGGCAAGCTGCTGGAAAAGATTGGATTGGAATGGGGTCACTTGTGGATGTGGAAGGATTTGCCTTGGCAAGGAGAAAGGACCACATCATTAGGTGAGTGGGGTGAAGAAGGAGATAGGCGGAAGAAATTTGGAAGATGTGAGTTGAGGGGAGAAGAGGAAATTCTCAGCAAATAGCTTCAAATTAAAAAAAAAATTAGTAAAGTATGAGACAAAGTTCTCAGCTGAGAAGGTCAGAGGAAGGGAGGTAGATAAGGAAACTGAGACAAACAAGGTCAAGTGACTTGCCCAGAGTCACGTAGCTAGAAAGTATCTGAGGTCAGAAGATAAGTCTTCCTGTCTCCAGGCCTGGTGGGTACTTCCCGTACTTCATCAATTCAATAATTAGCTGCTCATGAATATTAGAATGGTCAAAAAGAAACATTTAATTAAGGGTAAGTAAACTCTTGATTCTTCTTTCTTTTTCCATTTTCTTTTTTTTCTTTCTTTTTCCACTTTCCTTTTTAAAAAATAAGTTGAGCAAATTTTCAAAATGTCTTATATTTACCTTGAAATTTCATTTCCATTTGAAGGAAATGGATCTAATTTACAGTTTTGACACCCCTCTCCTCACTCCAGGCTTTGCCTAGTGTATTATGTTAAATGTTTCCTGGGCCTTTAACATACTTGCTTTGAAGTAGCCTGGAAACTTGAGTCAGAAGACCTATGTCTTACACTTAAACTCCTTACGTTCCTTATACTTAGCTGTGTGACTCCATGAGAGTCTTTTAACCTCCCAGGGGCAACCTTAGTTTTTTCATCGAACTCAGTGTTCCCAAAGTAGAAGTCATTATTGCTTCTCTTAAAACCACCTCTCCTCCAAATCTCTATACTTTTATTGCGGACACTATTATTGTCCCAGTCACTCATTCTTCTTTCACCCTAACCTCGCACAACTCATCAGATGCCAAATTAATGAATTCTAAATCCCCAGCATCTCTTGCCTTCACTTTCATAGACCCTAACCTAATTCAGCTCTAATTACTTCTATCATAGACTACACCAATAATTTCTTAATTGGTATCCTTGCTTCCAGTTTCCCCAGTCCTCCTCACTACTGCCAAAACAATCTCCCTAAGACACTAGTCTTATCAGCTACTCACCTGCTCAAATACCTTCACAGGTTCCCTACTGCCTATAGGATAGAATACAAACTCCTAAGCTTTTCTGCCTTTCCTGATTGCTTCATTCTGCTCCTCTTGTAGAATTCTACAATTCTAGTCAATTTGCATTACAAACTGTTTCCTGATCTTGGTACTCCATCCTCCATTTTACATGAATTCATCAGTATCCATCACTCTCCTGCTTGAAATGTATTTCTTCCTCATCCCCACTTCTCAGAACTTTAGTCTTCCTTCAAAGGTTGCCCATATGTCATTGCCTTTGAGAAGTTGTTGCTGATCATTCATCTCTTTTCTGCAGTTTTCCTGGTACCCCCACCATTTGTATATATATTGAATCTTCCAGTAAAATGCAAACTCCTGGAGAGCAGGGATTGTATAATTTTTCCCTTTGCATTTCCAAGGCCTGGCACAATGCCTGGCACATAATAGGTACTTAATAAACATTTATTGAATTCATTTGAATTTCTGAATTTTCAGTACTCCACTCCTCCTTTTGAGGTCCCAGCTCTCCTGGGCCTCTCAGAACTCCTTCCTTCCCATCTCAACTCTGTCTCCCCTCCCAGGCTCTTATTAGTTATGGGATATCTGAGGCATCTCATCTGGATGCTAACAACCCGAGAAACTCTTTCTAAAATGCCAGATGAGGATAGCTTGAATATAACTGTCCTTACTTATCTTTTAAGGTCCAGTTCAAAGTCAACTCTTCCATGAGATCTTCATTGATTTTCTCAACCGTGAGTTCTTCCTCCTCTAAATTCCCACAACATTTTTATTTGTACTGTTCTATCATGTAAATTATACAGTATTCTTAAATTATTAATTATTAATTATTAAATTAATTAATATTAATTAATTAATATTCTTAAATTATTAATTCTTAAATTATACAGTATTCTTCTTTTTGGAGGTGGGGAGGCAAGGCAATTGGGGTTAAGTGACTTGCCCAATCTCACACAGCTAGTAAGTGCGTCAAGTGTCTGAGGTCACAATTGAACTCAGTTCCTCCTGACTCCAGGGCTGGTGCTGTATTCACTGTGCCATCTAGCTGCCCAATTATACAGCATTTTTTTTTTTTTCCTGGGGGAGGCATGGCAAAGTGGGGCCAGAGCCATGACTATAGTATAGGGAACTGCTAGTGAGGAAACTCCCTCTATCAGTATAATAACATCTTATGATACCATGATCAGACTTGGTGTCTGCTTCCTTCCTCCATCTTTTTAATTTTCTTTTTATAAATACAGCTCGTTTTCAAAATCCCTTTATTATGTCCCTTGATTTCTACTATATTCACTAGTACATTGCTGCTTACCTGTTGTTGAATGGATGAATGGGTGGATTAATGAACCAATGAGTGAATGCATGGGAGAGAAACTTCTCTCATTTGGAAAGGAAGGGACCTGCTGCTATATTCATAGATCATGGCCTAGTAGATGCCATGTTCAGTTCTGCTCTTCTCCTTGGGCATCTTCCTTGTCTGTTTTTCTGGTTGAATTAGCTGTGAAAACCTTAAAAATGCAACTTTGGAAAAGCTACCAATGATTTAAGAGGCATTCATGTGGAGTCTTCATAAATCAATCAGAGAATTTGCTTCTTCTTCTTTAGCAACCTGGCAGGAATGCCCTGGAGCAGAGTGGGTCCCTGGCTTGCACCCATCCTGGGTGAGATGTAATGGAAGGCACTTCTGTGGGAGTGTTGATTTCACCAGCCTGGGGCTCCTTGCTGTCAGTTTCAGCTTCCTCTGCACTCAGGGGTAATGGAGAAAGGAAGGTCTATTCACCACTGCTGGTGGCCATGGTAACCTGGAGTGAGAGGTGGCTTGCCTGGAGCTGCCAACTCTCCTACCTACTGATTTCCTCTCTATGTGGCTGGAGTTTGCTGGTGCCTTCCTTGTTTCCATCTGGTCAGGTTTTTATCAAGCTCTCAGCAGCTACAAAGCTTGAGAGGGCAACATTCCTTTCAAGCAGGTAAATGCACCTTTTGCCAACCTCTAAGCTCAGCCTAGCAATGCTCAGACCATGCTGTAGATGTTCCTTCTCATTTGAATGGATTGGTCCTACTTCTCATCCCATAAGGTTCTCTGTACCTTCCAGCATGACTATAATTTGGAAAAATTGATTTGAATTATTGTACTAATGGGGATGATGCTGGAGGAAATCACTTAGGTGGAAATATATATATATTTCCCCACCTCACTATTTCCTCCATAAATAAGAGTCTAAGATTTGATGAATTCCTACATTAGGTATATCTAATAAAAGTCTGTTTCAGTTCTGTATTGTGTCCAGCATGGTCTTCTTTCTCTGAGAGGAGGCATGAAGAGATATTTGTGGGAAGACAGGACTGACCTCCCTGGAGGCAGTTCCAAAGGTTAGGGATGCCTCCAAACCAAACATCCTCCTTTGCCTTAATAGCCCATGATAGAGCCATCATTAATGAATAGAGTTTGTCTTTTCAGTAGCTATTTATATTTTTAGTCTGTACCACCTCCTGGGGTAATGATCTCCTTAAGATTCCTCCCCTGCTGTACAAAGCAGAACTGACTTTTTATGTCTCCTATACATAAAATTCCGTTTCAAATTTCAAAGCTCTCTGGGTCCCATACCCCAATCAACTAATGGTGCCCTGTACCTCTGATATGCATTTGCTAGTTCAATCCTCAGTGCTTATTTTGTCTGTGTTATCCAAGAGTTTGATTTCTGTTTGTGACAAATGATGAAGTTTTGATTGAGTCTTTAGACATTAAACAAAATGAGGAACTGAGATATTTATTTGGATTGTTCAAGCAAGAAATTAATCACTTGAAATGTTCAAATAGTTGAATTTTAGGCCTAGTTGATGTAAAGATTTGTCTCAGTTCTCCACTGCACTTTGCTGTGTAGACATATAAGACAGCATGGTACAATATGAATGAATGCGGGGCTTAAGAGTCAGAAGACCTGGGTGTTTCAACATCATCACCTACTGTGTGACTAGGGCTGCTTAGATTCTCTGAGTCTTACTTTCCTCTTCTATAAAATGGGAATAACAATATTTTCACTACTTACCTTATAGGGCTGCTGTGAGGATGAAATGAAATAATGCATTTACAGTACTTTGCAAATGTAAAGTACCATATAAATGCAAGCTATTATTATATTAAGTTTAATTTGGGATTGAGGGATTAGGCTTTCTCTTCAGAATAATGGTCCAGCATATGGTGAAGATCAAGACAGCTAGATACATATTAAGACACAGACAACTACACTTAATAGGATGCCACGCAAAAACTAATGAGATAAGGGTTTTTGAAAAATAAACCAAATTGGCAAATATTTGAGTACTTGTTGTTTCCAAAAAAATAAATTTGCTTTATGTCATGGGAACTATTAAGAAAACTAGAGGGCTCCAACCCCCTCAAGGAGCTTAGGATCTAGCTGAGGAAAATAGCATAAATATATGAAAAATTAAATAAGGTTGAGTACAGACATGACAACGGGAGAGATGATGCAAGACATTATACCATTAATTGCCAAGTGAATAGAATTGACAATAAATGCTAAGGAAAGGCTTAAAGTAGAAGGTGGTGCCTGAATTGTTTCTTAAAGGAAGAGAGGGATTCTCTGAGTTGGAGGAGAGGAGGCATGGCCAGTGCAAAAGAACAAGGTGTTATTATTGGCATTTTATAAGTGAGGAAATTCTGATAGAGTTGTGACTTTGGTAAGAGGTCATAACTATTGAATGGCCAAAAAAGGACTTGAGTCTAAAACACTTCTAGCTCCAAGTGTGAGATGCTTTCATAAAGAGGAAGTCAGCTGTGTGCTAGAATCGGCCCAGAAGGTTTAAGGAGGAATTGAGACCAGGACAAGGGCTTGAATATTCAGGCAAGCAGGACATGAGAAGCAACACCACAGAACACAAAACATTCCTCCTGTATTACTGAGATAATTTACTAACTGGTTTCCCCATTGCTTTCTTCACTCCTTACTCTGATCCATTTTACCCACAACAGTCAAATTTTTCTTCTCTTACAGCCAGAAACTCATCTCTGTCCTTTCTTGCCCCAAAGCAGGTAGAGCAGCCAGCAGAAAGCAGTGCACGTTGGAGGTGCTTTGAGGGTTGACATGTACTCAAAACTATAGCTAATGAGTCTTCACCAATTGGATCCTTTACTGGGCCAATTAGAAGGCACATTACTTCAAAGGTAAAGATATTTCACTAAGCAGTTTAGTAAAATAAGTGACAAGCCACATTTCCTCATATATGCAAGGATATATCTTCCATCATTTACCACACCGCAAGTTGGGGAGAAGACTCATAAGAGAAATGTACAACCAGAGAGCACACACATAGAGAACATGTATACCCAGGGAAGTCACATGGAAGGACATATGTGGTTAGGGAACACTCCTTGGGAGATACACATGTAGTGAAAATACATGGATTGTGAATGTGTGGAAGTGAACCAGTTTGGCTCTTGAGCCAAGAAATGGAGAGTGAGTAACCTGGGCCATGAGATGGGGACTCCAGAATTAAACAGTCATTTAACTAGTTCCTCAACAACTGTTTCTGGTGAACAATTTCAGAATAAGCATTAATATCTTGGGAAGTAGTGTTCTGTGGTGGAAAGAGCACTGAGTAATTGAGAGATGTGTGTGTGTATGTATGTGTTTCTGTGTGTACTCTCTACTTCTAGCTCTGTCAAAACTTTATGATTTGACTTGAACCAAGTCATATAGCTTCTATGGTCTCCATTTTCTTATTGAAAGGATTCATAGTAAAGTTGGAAAATCACTGGATTTGGAATCAGAGGATCTGTGTTTTAATGCCAGCCCTGCAATTTACTGTTGATGTGTCCTTAGACAAGTTTCCCAATTTCTCTTGGCTTTATATTTATTTTTTCATCTATCAAATGAGCATGTTGGGCTAGATGACTTCTAGGTCCTTTCCTTGGGAAGTCACTTAATTTCCAAGACTTTTAATTTTTTTCACCTGTAAAATGAGAGAGGCCTGGACAAGGTTATAATTTTGGCTGACCAAACCCTATGAAATTCACACTTCAGGTACTGCTATCTTCACTTTACAGTTGAGTATCTTGAAGCTTAGAGTGATAAAATCAATGTCAATCAACAAATTTTATATTAAGTACTCACTATGAATCCTGTTTACCTCAGTTTCCTCTTCTGCAAAATGAGCTGGAGAAGGAAATGGCAACCCCCTCCTGTCTCTTTGCCAAGAAAAACCCCAAAGGGATCACAAAGAGTCAGATAAGACTGAAAGGATGGAACAACAACAAAAATGTGCCAAGGTAAAGAAGTAAGCCCTGGGAATACAAATAAAGTCAAGAACAGTCCCTGCCCTTGAGGAACTTGCATTCCAAAAGGGAGACAAGAGGGAAATAACTATGTCCATACAAGATATATAGAGAGTGAATGGAAAGTAGTTTCAGGGGAGCTGGTACTAGCGGCTGGCAGGCCTGGGAAAGGGATCTGAGCGGAGGCTAGAAGAAAGCCAGGGCCTCTAAGTGGTGGCAGTGAGGAGACAGAGACTTCTAGGCAGAAGGAGGGCAGGTACAGGGCATGGGGCTGGAGTGTTGTGTTTGAGGAACAAGTACAGGAGTGTAGCTGGCTGCCCAGGTGTGTGGTGGTGGGGAATAATGTGAAAGAAGTCTGGAAAGGTAGGATGGGGGCGGGTTTTGAAGAACTTTGAATGCCAGACCAAGGAGTTTATATTTGATCCTAGAAGTACTAGGGTGCCCCTGGAGTTCATTGTTGAAGGGAGAGAGCAGCCTGTGCTTTGGAACAATCATGCCGGCAGCTAAGTGGAGGATGGATTGCCGTGAGGAGAGACATGAAGGAGGAATTGCAGATTTTGTAAAGATAAATCTAGATAAGAGGTGGTGAGGGCCTGAATGGGTGGTGGCTCTGTGAATAGAGAAGAGGGGACCTATGCTAGAGATATTGTGAAGGTAGGGAATGACAAATTGGCAATGTAAGTGACTTAGTCACTTGAGAGTCACACAGAACATATTGAAGGTAGGATTTGAACCCAGATCTTTCCTGACTCCAAGTCTAGTACCCTAGCCACCATACTCTGTCTTAGATAAAGAACCTCCCTGGCTCTAGAGTCTATGAATTAAATACATATATAGTTATATAAAGACATATATATAAGATTAAAATATTATATATAAGATTGAAAGAGTGCATTAGGTGAGATAATAGATAACAGAGTGCCATATAAATTCAGATAGTATTATCTGATTATATTTATCATCTTAATAAAATGGACCTTATTACCTCACAGTGCCCTGTACAGAGTAGTACTCAACTAATTGTTGTTAATCTCTCAGCATATGTAGAGAGGAACAAACCTGCTGGAACATTTCCTGGGGAGCTCTCGATATTTCCCAGGTAGAGGCTGTGGGGAGATTTGATCAGGATGACGGGACAGGGAAAGAACAGCTGGCACCATTCACTTTATGCATGACATGTCCTGTAGCAATTTCTTAACTGAGTGGCTTACAAGTTGATGCCTTCAGATATTGGTGATAGGCAAAATTTAAAGTACATAGCTGAGAACTTCTAATTTCTCTCTCTGTCCCATGGCACAGGGATAGAGATAAGACTGGTAGTGGGAGTAGACTTTGAGGAATTTGTGTGTTTGACCCCTGGATCCAGAGTCCTGACTCCCTTTTTCCTTTTCCAGTTCATTCTCACTTATCACCAAGTGCTCACTTAAGAATCATAAAATCTCTGAACTGGAAGGATCACTGGATCATAGAATTTGGAGCTGGAAGGGACTTAACTAGTTTAACCACCTCATTTTATGGTTGAGGAAGCAGAGGCCCTGGAGAAGGGAAACACTCCCTGTCACACAGCAGGTCAGTGGCAGAGTTGGGACCAGAACCCAGGGGTCTTGACTTCCTGACCTGTCCTCTGTCCACTAAACTTCACTTAAATGCTTGTCAGTACTGTGTAGAGCAAGGAATTCCCCTAGACTCAGGCAAATTCAACCAAAACAGGATCTGGACTTTTCCAATGTAGGTAATCCCTTCTTTAGGTCCCGGTTTCCTCTTCGTAATCTAGAAATATTTGAGCCCCTAACCAAGAATGCAGACTGCCATTCTCAGTTAACCCTGAGCAATAGCAAGATCTCTCTTCTGCCACGTTGCCTAGGTATGCTTGTTTCAGCACAACTTTATTTACCTTCTTTTTCTCTGGCCACTAGTTACTGACTCTCTGTGCATCTTTTTCTAGGGCTTATTCATAAGGGGAAAAAGTGATAGGATAGTCACACTGTTCAGGGCAGATCACAGGGCTCTGTTGTTTACTAAGCTGTCTTAAACTAATTCAGGTCCCTTAGGTAGAATCCTTGGCCCTAGTTGTGATTCTCCACTTTCCAAAAGCTACCTCCAATTGTCCATTTTTGCCACGGTTCCACCCAACAATGACTCCTAGTTCTTAGAACACTGCCCTTATTTCCTCTTTTCCTACTCCCCCTAACCTTTCACAATTGGGTTTGGGATGGATTGGTCTGGCTGAGTGTTCTAGTTGGAAACTTTGCATCCATTTTAACTTTGAGACCAAACTTTTATTTTACAATTTTGAAGCCAAACTTTGACCAATTAGGAAGGTTCCCTGTGACTGGTTCACTTTTGGTGCTCACATTTCTACACAGTTCTATTTGATTCAACAATTCAATTGAAACAAACATTTATTATGTTACTACTAGTGCAAAGCACTTGCAGCCTCTCTCCTCCCAGAATCAAGATTAAGAAAAGGGATCATTATCCAGGGTAATACATATAGGCACAGGAATATAATTTTCTCATCATTTAAAATAAAACCACAGGTTTACAACCTATCATTTTCAGTAAGTTGATTAGATATGGCCCTGGGGGAAAAAAAATTGAAGTAGGAAGAATTGGATCACCTTCAACCTCTGGCTCCAACCCAAACTCGCATTCTTTTCTTCATGTTCCTTCTTCAATGAGCCTCTAACTTGTCTTTAGACCTGGGGTGGCAGGTAGACATGAAAGATGGGTGAGCAGCTCCACAAAGAACTCTGCAAGCCCTAACCCCAGAGGTGCTAGTCCTCCCTCAATACTCTATTATCTCCAATAAGCTATAGCATACACAGCAGCAACACCCTGATAAAATGGTCTGGGCAGATGGCCTAAACCAGATTGAAGGTGGTGGATAAACCTCAAACTGGTCAGTGGGTTAGGGTGACATCTATGCCAAGCATGTGAAGACTTCCCCTGGTAGAATAGGTGGTTGAGAACAATTTGTTCCAGTGACTATGAAGGTGGCTGAAACAGGCATGAGGGAGTGCTTAGAGCAACATACCAAGGCCATCCATTGCAACCTGGGCCACTGCCAGTCATCTTGACTTTTGTCTTACCTCTGGACTTTGATGACTCTGGAAGAGAGAGCAAGACTGATGGCTTCACTTAAATCCAAGTCACAAGCAAGTCATCACTTTGTGATATTGGTCTTCTTTGAAATGAAGGACAAACAGCCACAATTTGTCTTTAATTTGCCTTCAGGGATATTCTTTCTACCTCCCCACAGGCTAAGTATATTTATGTCTGATTATACTGCATTTATCAGTGTGACTCTCACACCTACGTCTGTTCTCCCAACCAGGCTTTGAATCTTCTCTCATCAAAATTTTCTCAACCAGTGATTGCCAAGATATCAAATATTTACTTCCTTCAACATGCTTTCATTTTGTGATGAATGAAACATTCAAGAAACATAGTTTCTGGTTAATTAACAATAATTTTATTAATTATGGATAGTGGATAATTAATAAAAAGATCATTTGGCTGTCTCTTCTAAACCAAAGACCCTGCATGAAACCCACTCAATGCTTATATGCCCTTGGAAGGGTGGGTGTTTCTGAGGGTAGAAATAAACTCTGATTGGTTAAAAAGTAATGAGAGAATGAATATTATAATGAGAGATAGGCGTATTCTAATGTGGGTCTGAGCGACATGACTCTGATCCATCTTGAACAAAGAGTCTTATCTATACCCACCCCTGTCTACGGCAATCTAGACAAAAGGGAGAATTCACTTCTACTCAGACCTATGTGACTAAAACACAATGGGGTAGAATTTATCACTTCCCTTAGACTAGAATTTCTTTACCTTTTGTTAAGATGTACATTTTCCTGATTGGGTAAAGTTGGGTAAATTTCACCTAAGATTTCATCTCATTATCAACCCTGCACTTCAAAGGCTGCCTAAATAACCTACAGGGGATGATTTCTGAATGAGGTAATAGAAAAGGGCAAAAACCTTAACCCTAATTCAATAATTGGCTATTAATATGATTATTTTTCTCTTTTTTTCCATAGGGATTTTCTAAAGATAGTATCTTGGTCTAAACAAAGGAATGAATTTCAGGCTGGTGGGTGAGGACTTTGACCATTCCAACATATAGGCCATCATCTATTTATCTAGATGTCCAGCTAGTTCAGATCCTATTACAAGACAAACAATTCATTTTGGAAGAGCACTGCATCTGGAGTCGGACAGACAATATGCATTTGCCTCTGGCTTCCGCAATATACTACTTGTTTAACCATTGGCAAGTAACTTAACCTCTCTCGGCCTTGGTTTGGAGTACATGATTTCTCAGGTTCTGTCTAACTATGATTTCTATGATTCCATGAACAGTGGCCCAGACAGTGACATGACAAAGGAAAATGTTGAACATTCATATAAATTAAATGTATAGAAAAATGAATTAATAAATGAAGTCAAAGGTTGTTAGGCAAGGTCAGAGATCAAGAGTATTTCATTCATTCACATATTTATTCAACAAATATGCCTTGAGCGCTTACACAGGAATAGTAATGACTTTGGTATATTAGGTCATTTGTTCTTAAAACTCAGTCAACTCAGCATTTCCAATTCTTTTTTTTATCTGTGAATTTTCATCCATTTCTCCTAATTCGGTCCACTGGGGCTAAGTAGAACAAGTCTAATTACTCTCTTCAAATACTTGAAGATAACTATCATGTCAAGTTGTCATAAAAGGAATGAATAGGGAAGGAGGAAGAGGGGAAAGAATGAGAGGGGAATATGAGAAAACAACTGCCCTCTTACTGCTGGTAGAAATTATATGTAATTATATTGTATATAAGTATATTATATGTATGCATATATAAAATATAATTATATATAATGTGTCCTTCTACTGCAAACTTCTACTATTATGATTCTGGAAAAGGCAATTCCTTGGGAGTGAAGGGACATTTGAATTAGTCATGGGAGAAAACCTGGAAAAGTAGAAGCAAAGTAAGCATTGTTTCCTCATTAAGCTCTGGACTTGGCAGTCATCTCTGCTTAGCAGATGAGCTGAGAGTTAGTTACTGGTGTCTCTCAGGTAGAAAACAGGCACTTAATGGGAAGTCTAAGGGGGAGCAATGGTGCAAGATCTGGAATAGGAAGACATGATCATTTTATGTAGGCTACTGGAAGGATTCAATGCAATTTAGAGAAGGTCTGGGGATGGTGGTGGAAGCCTTCAGGTAACATGGCTGTTGGAGATAATAGGTCCAGGTACTAGCCTAGAACCATAGCTAACGAAACAGAGGGCAAAAGAGAGGCAGTATGGTACTGCAGAGAACAATGGGCTTGGAGTTAAGGCTACAAAACTTATCAGCCATGTGGCCACCAACAATTTTCCTTAACTGAGTCTCAGCTTCCTCATCTGTAAAATTCGGATAATAATGTTTATGTGGCCTACTTTACAGGGTTATAATGAGGAAAGTACTTCATAAACCTAAAAGCATTATGCATATATGTGTGAGAATTCTTATTAACCAGCTAGGACATATTCTTTAGCCAGGGGTGGGGAACCTATGGCCTCAAGACCTGCTTAGGCAAATTAACCAGGATGGAGATATAGAACAAGGCTGATGCTGGGGCAGCTGGGTGGCAGTGAATAGAGCACAGGCCCTGGAGTAAGGAGGACCTGAGTTTAAATCTGCCCTCAGACACTTAATACAAAACTAGCTGTGTGACCTTGGGCAAGTCACTTAACCCCAATTGCCCTTCCCCCTCCAAAAAAAAAAAAAGAACAAGGGTGATGGCAAGGGTCTTCAAGGACCCAGACCTATAGAAACATTGAAGAAGAATAAAGGAAACCACTACGAGCTCAGGGAAGGATGGCTTGAAGTGCAGGAGAAATTATTAGAGGCTAGATAGAGAACTGTCTCCTTCACTCCTGAGGATCGGAGGCTAGGGAAGGACTCTAGAGGACCAAAGATGTTCTCTTTGGAAAGTACAGTCCATTCTGCAGCTAGAGGAAACATCCTGGCATCCCACACCTTGATATAAAACTGGGAATGGACAGAGACTCTACTACATCCAGTAATGGGGCCAGGCTGGACCTTCAAGCCAAGGAACCTTCGTAGCTCAACCTAATATCTGACCCAGATAGGTTGGAGCAAAAAAAAATATAATGATGATGATGATGATGATGATGATGACTGTTAGTAACTATTATAACTTTCCATAAGCTATGTTGGCCCAGGCACATTTTGGCTACATTTGAATTACGTTAGGATAAGACATTTGTATGTGCTCAGCATTTGTATTTTCCAAGGTCCAGCCTAGTGAAGTTTATGGACTCTCAACACCAGTTTGGTCTAGGCATAATGATTTAATTTTCAGCCAAGATGCCTCCTGAAGACCATCCACTAAGTGACAGCAGAGGTGCAGTCTGTAACTGTTGGAGGAAGTGATATTATATTTTCACACATATAGGTCTTTTCCTTTTGTCTTTGGGGAAAATCTGGTAGTTAAAATTCTTGAAAAATCTGAAATCTCCAGGCATGGGGGCATACCTGGTAGTCCCTGCAGTCAGGGAGGCTGAGAATGGTGGATCTCTTGTGTTCAGGAGTTCCAAGCCACAATAGGGCCAAAGCCAATCAAGTATCTGTACTAAGTGAAGCATCAACAGAGTGAGTGCCTGGGAGTGGGGGGCCCCAAGGCTGTACGAGGAGGGGTGAATTGGCCCATAGTGGAAAGAATGTGATGCCAATCAGTAGTGAGATTCAGCCCATGAGTAGCTACTACACTTCTAGCCTGGGTGTGATAGGGAGATCTAATCTCGAACAAAACAAAACAATGGCAAATCTAACAAACTACCAAAAAAACCCAAAACAAAACAAGAAAAGAAAAAATTCCAACCATGTCTTGGTTCATTTAAAGATAAAGGTGATTTGACCACAAATTTAATAGGTGGTGCAGTGGATAGACATCAAAATCGTTTTCATAATACTAAAATACTAATCTCTGTTTGCCTCAGTTTGCTTATCTGTAAAATGGGGATAAAAATAGCGCCTACCTCCCAGGGTTGTAGTAAGGATCAAATGAGATAGTAATTGTAAAGTACTTAGCTTGGCGCCTGACATAGTAAGTGCTATGTAATTGTTACCTTTTTTATGTTTGGGTTCAAAAATTCAACTTCACAAGTATAAGATGGGTTTCAGGTTTTAGGGTGCATCATCGGTGTGATGTGGTGACCAGGAAAGTTTAGTACCTAAAACTAGGAAAGGGATGATCTCACTGTGCTCTCCCTTGGCCAGGCCATGTTCAGACTGTTATGTTCACCAGCCAAGGCCACATGGATCAGCAGGAGATTATACAGAAGAGGATGATCAGGACAGTGAAAGGCTTTGTCACTATGCCACGTGAGGAATAGATTGTTTAGCATGGAGAAGATAAGGCTTAAGGTATGCATGATAAATAGCTATGAGTCTTTGAAGGACTGTCACATGGAAGAGGAATTATCTTTATTTTGCTTAGTCCCAGAGCAGGTAGAACTAGGAGCAACGGGCAGACTTGTGTATTGCCAGTGCAATATTTACAGCACCCATGATCATGATAAAGCCTGTGACTATGCCGTTTGATCACAAAATATAACAAACTCTCCATATAGAGGACAGAACCATAGCATTTATTTTGAAACCAGAAAACCCGAATCTCAAAACCAGAAAGCCGATTCCATCATAGTAGTAAAGAAATTAACAAATCATAACAACACAGAGAACTATGTCATCCTTTAGCATTCCCAAAACCAATACAAGATCAATATTTACTCACAAACCTCTCTGTGTCCTTTGCTGAGCTCCGCTCTCCTACCCTCTCCCTAGCTCAGACTCTCAGTTTCCTGTGGCTCTACTCTACCCTTCAGCAAACTCCTCCCACAGGCTCCATGTAACTACATTCAGCCTAATAGGGGCCAGAGTTTATTTTCAAAGGAGGGAAGGTCTCCAGATTCCCATTAAGCCCATTAAGGGGCAGGGAAGATCTTCAAATTCCCATTCCCATTACAACCTGACATAAGGAAAAACTTCCTAAGAATTAGATTTATCCAAAAGTTAATTGGATTACATCTGGAGATGGCCACCTCCCATTCCCTAGAGGTCTTTAAGCAAAGCCTGTATAGCTACTGGTTGGGGGTTATTAAAGATGGAACCTTTGCTCAGTCATTGGTAAGGTGAAATGGCTTCTGAGATCCCTTCCAACTTTGAGGCTCTCTGATTCTGTTTCTGACGAGGCTGTGCTGGATATTGGTGATAACTGAGTTTTCTGTCTAAACTTTCCCTGCTTGTCCAGGATAGAGATAGAGATCAAAAGGCCCTGAAGGGGCCTGGCTTAGGGGTGGTGGGAAGCTGTGTCAGTTCCTGGGCTGGGGCTGGTGAAACTGAATACTAAGTGAACACTCAGCATAGGAAGGGCTGGGGGAAAGTTGAGGGACAGCTGTCATTGCTGATGGCATCTTGCCTGGGACTTTTCCTTTACAGGAAGCAAAGAGAAAGGGAAAAAGGAAAGAAGAAAGAGGTTAGAAAAAGGTTACCAAGAGTTCTCTCAAATGCCCCTCTGTGCCATAGCTTTTCCACCAACTTTTTGGTCTTAGAACTCCTTTATACTCTTAAAAATTATTGAGGAACCCAAAGAGTTTTTGTTAATACAGGTTATATCTATTGGCATTTACCACATTAGAAAGTAGAGCTGACACATTTTAAGATATTTATTAATTCATTAAAAATAATAAAAGCTAATATTTACACAGCGCTTTAAGGTTTGAAAAGCACTTAAAAACACCCCATTTTATCCTCACAACCCTGGGAGGTGGGTGCTATTATAACCCCATTTTACAGATAAGGAAACTGAAGCAAATATAGGGTAAGTGACTTGCCCAGGGTCACATAGTTAGGAAATGTCTAAGGTAGCATTTGAACTCAGATCTTCCTCACTCCAGGGTCAGTGCTCTAGCCACTGGGCAACCCAGCTGTCGATTAACCCATTATTTGTTAATATAAATAAGATTTTAAAATGAAAATAATGGTAATTTTAAAAATGACATTCTTTAACACTTAGTGAGAAAAGTGATGCTGTTTTACATATTTTGCAGTTCTCTTTAATGTCTTGCTTAATAGAATATAGCTAGTTTCTCATATCTGCTTTGCATTCAGTCTGTTGTTGTACATTGTTTTAGTTGAAGTATATGAAAAAGGTCTGACCTCACCTAATATACGGCTGGAAAAGGGAGAAGTATTTTAATTGCTAAATTACATTTCAGTATTATTATGAAAATGGTTTTGATATCACAAGTTCCCCCTGAAAGGGTCACAGGTACCCACAGGAATCCATAGGCAACACTGTGAGAATTGCTTCCCTTAAGAAACCACTACAGTAACAAAGGGAGAGGGGTGAAATTTCGCTCATAGCTGGAGAAAACCACCCCTAATCAAGCAAGGTGTGAGGCAGCTGGGGAGTGGGTTTGTCAGCAGCAGCCTGTGAGAAAGGAAGTGGGCCTGAGAACGGCACTCCTGGGTGCAGCTGGTTATAATTAGCACCTGCACCTGGGAGACTGGGCAGCTTCCTGTCATTGAGGTTTAAAAGTTTCAACCTCATGAGTGAAAACAAGCTGGCAATGAGGGAGTCTGGAACCGAGGCGTGCAAGGACAGCCCTCAGGAACTCTGGCAACCATACGCTGGGGCCCTGGGCCTCCCAAGTCCGTGTTTATGCTGCTCTTCTCTGACAACAGCACCCTGCAGTCTGCCTCTCACCAGCAGACTGGTGTTTGCCTCTGGGGGTGGTGGGGAGGGAAAGACAAAGCCCGGAATGAGTGGTTTCAGAATTCCTTGACTATCGCCTATCTGTCTGGGGGAAACTTCTTTCATCAGTTCAGCTACGCTGGCATCCTGGGCTGGTCCAACTTGTGGGGGTGGTGCTAACTTGGCAGAGGATGGGAGGGCTGGCCTTGGCAGCATTGGGAGGGTAATATTTTCCCAAGAATGAGTTCTCCTTGAAGAGTGTTCTCGCTGAGGCAAGTCCATTTTCAGCCCCACAGAGATGGCTATGCTCCTTGCAGCCTAATTAATGCCAGGGTTCTGCTTTCTTCTGCCAGTCCTTATCTTACTGGGGTGGAAGGAAGGAGGGGAGAAGTTGAAGTGCAGGAATTTTTGGGTCAAGCTGAGGTCTTGGTATCTGGTCTGCTGTAGCAATGGAAGGGGTTTATTTGGCTGCTCTATTATCAATCAATCAATTGAAATAAGTGCTGATTGAATTTCTCTTAGCAAAGCCCTGTGCTAGGTAGGTGTTATGGAGTATGCAGATGAGACCCACCATTAAGGAGCTTGCACTAGAGAAAGGAGAGAAGGCCTATGTAGCTGTATATAATTAGATAGAGAGCCTTTTAATTTTGAAGTAGAATAGTGGAGTGGTTAAGAGTGTTGATCCCTATCAGGAAGACTTAGGTTTGAATGCTACCACTGATGTTTACTAGCTATGCAACAGTGGTAAGTCATGTAACCTCTCGGGGTCCCAGCTTCCTCATCTCGAAAAATGAGAATAATGATAGCTTACCTCAGGGCTATTGTGAAAGTGAAATGAAATCAGCCATCCCTTAAGCTCATCAGTTCAACTCTTACCTTTGAAGTGTTATATAAATGATGATTATTAATAATATTAATACTATTGAAAAAGTGTACCCCAAAGAGCAAACTGCTTCATGTATATGTTATCATGTCATTTTAGTAATATGTCGTCTGGTAAAGGGAAGGAGATAAACACTTGCAAGAGGGAGATAGTATTCTGGCTCAGATGTTTTGAAGTCAAAGAATAGGAAGTAGGTGGTCAAGTTATAGAGGAAGCAGGAGGACTTAATCCAGGCCTTGAAGGGTGGAGAGGTTTTGGTTAGACTAAAGCCTGGAGGTACAAGTACAGGACTTTTAAAGGTTGTTTTTAGAGTCAGTGAACACTCATCTGATTCCAGTCAGCTGTGTAGCATGGAAATGAGGCTGGAAATGTGGATTGGGGTCAGTTTGTGGAGGTTCATTAGTTCTGCCTTTGGGGGAATAAATTTATTTTTTCCCCTTATCTTGCTGCTTGAAGGCCTATGGAAAACCTTTCGACCTACTGCCAAAGGGCATGAATAGTTCATGTTCAGGAAAGAGCAGCAATGTAGGGCATTGTTATGCCCTTGTTATGTATGGGCAATAGACAGAACATTATGTGGCACTAGACTGTTAAATTTCCCAGCTCCAAGATCTTATGCATGAGTGCAGGAATACTCCACACTGACTTCAGGTGTACTGAGCTCAGATAAACAATTGATGGAGCTTTCATCTGAAAGTTTCTCCTTTATGTATCCAATCAGACATGAATTGGGCTGCTTATTCTCAGGGTACCCTTTTGGTTAATAAGTTGCAGTCAATATTTACCACCTAGATGCTCATCTTGGTTATTTTTCTTATTGTTTGGATGCCCCCCCTCCCCTCCCCATTATTCCTGTGCCCTTAAGTCTACTAAGTACTCAGAGCTTACCTTGGCAGGAATGGTTTCTACCTTCAGTTTCTGGATCCAGGGTTTTTAATATTTCCTAGATCAGGGGTTCTTAACACCTCTCTCCCTGTCTCCCTTTCTCTCTCTCTCTTTCTCTCTCCCTCTCTCCTCTTAGGCAGTCTGGTGAAGCCTATTCTGGTAAAGCCTCTTCTCAGAATGATGTTTTTAAGTGAAAAATGAAAGACATTATTAAAATAGGAAAACAACTATATCAAAATATAGTTATCAAAATATGAATAAAACCTCACAAGTTTATACTCCGGTTAAGAACACTTACCTATATGCTTTGCTATGATATCAATTCTCTTCTCTCCTGAAGAGCTGACTATGTTTTAACAGAGCTCTTGAAGATGTGAGAGAGTTCAGTGTGTGGATGATTTGTTGCTGTATGCTGAGAAAAAAGCTGACTATTAAAAAATGCCTTTTCCACATATTTCAATTAGAGATTAAATTAATAGGCTCCTTTAAAAAATGTATATGGGGGGGGTACATTAAATCTATCAACCCTTCACAATTTAGTATCAATTACTCTCATCAGACTAATATCTAACTGAGGTCAGTAGTACTCTGAGCAGCAGTTAGAATTTTGACTGGACTAGGGAAGAAGCAATTTGTGTCTAGGGATGCTAAGATCTATGCTCAAATGAGGGTAGATGATATTGATAATTCCCATTTCTGTGGCCTAGAGCTTCTTAAATTTTTGTGTCCTGAACAGTTTCAGAATTTTGGTGAAGTCTATAGACTCCTTATCAGAATAATGTTTTTAAAGGCATAAAGTAAAACACATAAGATCACAGAGGAAGCTAACTATTGAAATACAATTATCAAAATATTAAATTCATAGGCTCTAGGTTAGGAACCCATGCTAGAGCTCTTTAAGACTTATACAGTATTTTTTTTAAAGACAACCTTAGAATTTGAGTCATCCAGGCATTTTTATTCCTGTCTTGTTGATGTAATTGTTCAGTCGTTTTACTTGTGTCTGGCTCTTTGTGACCCATTTTGGGGTTTTCTTGGCAAGGATACTGGAGTGGTTTGCTATTTTCTTCTCCAGCTCATTTTACAGATGAGGAAACTGAGGCAAACAGGATTAAGTAACATGCCCAGAGTCACATAGCTGTGACATACACAAGTGTCAGGCCAGATTTGAACTTGGGAAGATGAATCTTCTTGATTCCCAGTCCACTGTTCTATACATTGTGCCACCTAGCTCCTCTCTACTTCTGGACTGTCCATAAACTACCTATCTTTCAAGGTGCAGCCTAAGTCCTAATTATGAGTAAGTCTTGTCCATGATCCTCCAGCCAGCATTCACATCCCTTCTGTTAACATCTGTAACACTGTACTATCCATTTTTTTTTTTTTTTAGTTTGTACTGCTCAGTTTTTCATTTGATTATAGACTGCCTTATACTGTTCTCTGGCTGCTTTATGATTGTTAGACTTGGGAGAAAGATCATGGATGGCACAGTGTGAGAGGCAACTTGGTATAGTTGTGATAGAGTTCTAGACTAGAACTCAAGAAGTACCAGGTTCAAATCCCACTAACTACATGACCATGCTCATTGCAATTTATGAACCCTAGTTTCTTTATTGGTAAAATAAGCATCAAGATACTTTTGCAGACTACTGAGTTTGCAAACTTCAAAGCACAATATAAATATAAGTTGTTTGATATTATTTTTGGAGTCGCTCAATTCAACAAATGTAGGTTTAGCATGAGCAAAAGAAACCAGTAAATATGGTAACTTAGAAACTTGCTGCAGGAGATGTTAGAAGGAAGGCAACGAAGACTATGAACTCAAAGAAGAGCAGAAATAAGGAAGCAAAGTTCTGATTCCATCTTCTTTACTAGAAGGGAGGTGGCATGCATAAACCCATGTTTTGTTTTGTTTTTTTAGCTATTGCAAATATTTTAATAAACGTTCTCTGCAAGGCATTTAAAGCGCCAATTTGTGAGGATAAACTCCATTGGAGAGAGAAGACAGAATGCAGGTAGATCTGGAGCTGAGGAATTTTCTTGATTTGGGGCAGTATCTGAGAGTCCACTGTTTTCTGATCAACCTTGTGCTGCTCTGTAATCTCGTATTTGTCTTTTTATGTGTCAAAAATCTCTCCTTCTTGGTGTCTAGGTTTATGGAGCCTCTTCTTATTGAAGTAAATATCTGTAAGATGATTTGGAATTTTCACACCTGAAAGGTTAACCCAGGTAGAGCTGGCAGTGACAAATTTCTGATGGGTCCTTCTCAGAGGAACATGGTTGATGGTCAGAGGTCCAGTCACCAGTAGCAAGCTACTAGTCAGCTGCTTCGGGTGCCCAGGGTGATGCTAGCTCGAAGTCTCCCCACATGCTGGCTGAAGGGCTTTTTGCCATGACTTAGCAGCTTTCTAGGCACATCCTCAGTAGGGTTATACCCAGGCATTTTGCGAATCTTTACCACATGAGTTCTTCCATTCTTTTCACCACCAACAAGTTTTGAGATAGAAGTAGGCACTTTTCCTTCTTTTTCCTTTCAATCCCAGTTTTTGGGGCAGCATATTTCCACTTTTGTACGTGGCTCTCCAGGAATACTGTGCAGACTTGGAGCGTCTACCAATCCCTCTGGCCAGGACTGGGTTCACACTGCAATGCTTTCAAGGCTTTTTGACCTTTTCAGCTCCATCTTCCTTTTTGTTCTCTTTTTTCCCCCCTTTTTGACCTCTTCCTTGGGGGGACTTTTTATCTGCCATCTTGAGAGATGGGAAAGAGCTACACCCATGTTTCTGAAGGTCAGGCTTTAATAAAACTGATGCCTTGTTGTCTTTAATGAAATGCAAAGATGTAGATCAGATGATCTACATCTATTCTTCTTTTTTTTTGCTTTTTGGAGGGCAGTTGGGGTTAAGTGACTTACCCAAAGTCACACGGCTAGTAAGTGTGTCAAGTGTCTGAGGCTGGATTTTAACTCAGGTTCTCCTGCCAGTGCTCTATTCACTGTGCCACCTGGCTGTCCCCTATCCTATTCCTCTTGCTTGGAAAGAAAGACAGAGTGGGGACCAGTTAGAAGTGGGGCAAAATGACTGGTCTAGCAGGTAAAACCTTATATAAAGGACAATAGCGTTTACAAGAGGGCTCTAAATGATTTAAGAAGGTTAGAAAACAAATATCCCATGGCTTTCACACAACAAAGACATTTTCAATAAAATTTATTCCCCTTCCTCTTCACATCCTATGGTTCAGCCAAACTGGCCTACTTGTTCTTCCTCATATATAACATCCCACCTATATTTCTGTTCCTTTGCAGGCCAGTTCTCATGCCTGGAATGCACTCTGTTCTCACTTCTGTCTCTTAGACCTTTTTGATTCAGGCAAAGCTCATCTCACATGCTACCTCCTACATAAAGCATTTCCTGATCTCAGCTGCTAATGTCTCTCCTTCCCTGAAATTTCATCTTGCATTTACTTTGCTTAGATATCACATAGACTTATATGTTGTTTCTCCTGTTGGAATGTAGGCTCCTTGAGGGCAGGGACTGTTTTATTTCACTTTTGTATTTGCATCTCCAGCACCCTAGGCATATAATCAGTGCTTAGTAAATAATGATTGTTCGATGGATAAGGCTGGAAAGAGAGGATAGGGCCAGACTGTAGAAGGTCCAGGATGACAAGCTAAGGAGTCTAAATTTTATTCAATAGTAATAGAGGACCAATGAAGTATTTTGATAAGATAGATGATATGGCAACATACATACATGAGAAAGATCTGTCTGGCAGTAGTGTGCAGGATAGATGGCAAGGGGAAGAGATTGGAAGCAGGAAAGGCCATTAGGAGGCTATTATAAGTAGTTGGAACTCAGTAGAGATGTCAAGGCTAGAGATAAAGATTTCAGATTAATCTTTATAGTAATGGTCTTTGAAATCATCGGAGTAAATGAGACTGACAAGAGAAAAAGGGTAGAGAGAAAAGAGAGGGCTAAAGGTAAGGTCCTGGGGGATATTCATTCTAAGGTAATAACTAGAACCAGTTACCTTCTGGGCACTTATTATTTTTTATTAGTAGAAGTAATAGCACTAGCAGTAGCCACCTTAGAAGTTATCTAGGGGTGATGTTGTCAAGGAATGACTCTTTGTGTCCCCATTTGGGGTTTTCTTGGCAAAGATACTGAAGTGGTTTGCCATTTCCTTCTCTGGCTCATTTGACAGATGAGGAAATGGAGACCAACAAGATGAAGTGACTTACCCAGGGCCACACAGCTAGTAGGTGTCTGAGGCCGGATTTGAACTCAGGAAGAAGAGTCTTCCTGACTCCAGGCCTGGTGTTCTATCCACTGCACCACCGGGAGTACCAAGAGGATAAGTGACTTGCCTATAGTCATGCAGCTAGGATGTTTCACAGTTTGAACCTGACTCCAAGGCCAGCTTTCTTATCTACTATGCTATGTAGCCTCTAAGTAATGATAATCATATGGTGAAGTTTTGGCACATCACTAGATCACATCAAATGGTATTATCCACTTGGGAGATGCTGAGAGACTGCTTCTGGGAGACAGGAGGACTGGTTCATATAGGAACACTTGGTGTTGGCCTACTATGTGGTTGGGAATAAGTTTTTTCCCTTTGGCTTCATAGTTGAAATTGTTTTCATTTATAAAATGAGGTGAATGAGTACAGTCTGGGTTTTTCTTGCCTTTATATCAGAGGATGGAGGACACTTTCACTTACAGCACTGATACCATGTGGTAGTCCAATACTTCTTCTCTTCTTTTCTTTCATACAGAGCCTCCCAAACAGTGAGCTAGCTCCCCAATGCATGTGTCAAACTGCCAAGCATTCAAACTACTGAAGAGGGCGAAAATCCAATGGGCTGGCTACATTGTTCGAATGTTAAACGTAAGCTTGCCTAAAAGACTATTTTATGGAGAACTCACACAGGGTGTTCAGAATTCCCATGGTGGTCAGAAGAAGTGAGAAAAGGACACTCTCAAGGTCTCTCTTAAGAACTTTGCAATTGATTGTGTGACATGGGAGACACTGACCCAGGACCCCTCAGCATGACATATCCTCATCAGAGAAGGTGCTGTGCTTTATGAGCAAAGCAGAATGGAAGTAGATCAAAAGAAATGTGAGATGCAGAAATTTAGAGAATCCATTCCAAATGTTTACATGGACAATTTTTTTTTTCTTGTAAGAAATACCATGTTTATTTCTATTAAATATGGTAAGGAACATAGTAAGGTTTCTTGTGGGACAGGATGGGGGAGAAGAATGGTATGTTGCAAGATGTAAGGGCAGCTTTCCGTATCACGTGGTTCCAGAATGTATTTGTAGGTTGAATGATAACAAGTCACCTGGAGCTCCATTTCCTTCTGCATCCTTTCCTTGTCCTAGCCACCTACAAAGCCAACCCATATTGTCCAAGAAAAGTCTATGGTTGTAGTCTTGAAGTCATGGCCAAAAGTTAGTAGAGGGATAGGGTGGCTTTGTGTGATGTTTTCCTCTTTATAGGGGCAGAGTTTCGCTTTCAGCAGCCCTGAGGATGAGATAGCCATGGTGGTATAGTTAAAAGCATGCTTGCTTAGCTGTGATGACTGTGAGCCAATCATTTAGTTTCACCTGTGCCTCAGTGTCCTCACCTTTTTATCAGGAGGTGAGCTGTGTGATTCATCTTCATTCTTTTGGACTTCTGTTACTGTGGTGCTGAGAGTTCAAAAGTTTTTCAAACTTGGGTATGCATGATTTTTTGTTCATTTTTTCAGTTCGTGGCCAATTGTCAGTTCCCTCTACCTGCCATAGACACATCCTCAACTCTCCTCACATGGACTATTTGTGCCCAACCTGTGTTAGAGCATTCCAGGCTTTGTATTGATCTGATTAACCACAGTTGGACTTACTGTAACTTGACTCTAACATAGTGAAGTCATTTTGGTGCTTTTAGAGAATGAAAGACAACCAACCTTCTATGTGGTAAAGGGAAAGGACCTAAGGTAAGGGCCACCTCCCCATCTAACCCCGTTAGGCAGTACGGAGTCGAAAATGGACCAGGAGTTTTAGTCTTCTTTTTTTTAAAAATTTCCTTATTTTCAGTTCTTGGTATAGAGAGTGGAATTTCTGACCCAGGAGCTCAAACTATGAGGATCTGGGTGTCTAGGAATCCATACCCTGTATTGCAGCCAGCATAACAGGGAACCCTTAAGGAGCAAGGGTCTTGGAAATTAGTGCAGTAAAGCTTTGGATTTGAACTTGGCGGACTAAAGCTTTATAGGAAGCAAGCTAACCTCCCTCTTCTCCCAAGAGACCAGGGCTGTATGGGGGGAATTACAACTCTAAACTGTTGGGGGAAATGTTTGTATGCTTGGTCTTGCTACATCTTAGAAAAATTCTTTTAAAAAAGCAAATCTGATGTTAAGTGGTTAAATGTAACTGAGGTGCTAATCACTGTGCCCCTAAAATGAGGGGGGCATGATGAGTGGAAGCTCAAGCCGGTGACAGAGAAGAGAAGTACCTTTCAATAACCCTGTATGGTACTCTAAAGGGTGGGGGGAGGTAAAATGTAAGAGACCTGGCTCTTAGACAGTGGGGCCAACATTAGCCCATGTTACAATAATGATGTGTTACATCTGTATAATGTTTTACAATTTTCAGAGTACTTTTGTATACTTTAATACATTTAAAAATGGATGTCTTTTTCTTTTACATAATTTTAATGTCTCTAAAAATCCAGTTCCATTTAACATTAGATTAGCTTTTAGAAAGTGATATTTACTTCGTAGATATAACAAGAACAAAAACATGAACATTTCCTTCCACTTCCCTTCCAAAGATCCATCCCTTCTAACAGAATAAAAAAAGAGGAAAAAAAATAATTCGGCAAAATTAATCAACATATCAACCAGATCTGATTGTACTCATAACTTCTTCAGACTTAGTAGAGAGGTTAACTTCTTGTGTCTCTCATTAGGGACCAACCTTGGTCATTAGAACTAAGCTGTATTGACTTTTTCTTTTCTTTTCATTTATGTAATTTATGTCACGGGGTCTTTTGTGTTCCTAGATCTGCCTACTTTACTTCACATGGCTTTTTATAAATTGTTCTCTGCTTGTATATATTCATCATACTCTTTGTTTCTTAAAGAACAGTTATATTCTATTACATGCATGTACCACAATTTGCTTTGCTGTTCTCCCATTTAATGACTATCTACTTTGCAGTTACTTTACGATTTTGAGTAGATACTTGCAATTTCTTGTCGTGCTCTTCTGCTACCCCCCAGCACACCTTGGTACTACCTTGCCAGGAAGGAGAATCAGATTGTTTAAAAAGTGTTTCTGAACGCCCACAAACCAGAAGAATGTTGTGCTTACTCTGACTTGGTTGCTATTTTCAGTCTGGTCAACTGAGTTTCACTTTACTCCTGGCTCCACTGATCTGAATGTCTGTGTTCTGCCAGCTTACTGTTAACACTATAACCTGACCTTTTATTATAAAGACTAGGAGAATTCAAGGATCTCAGGCAATGTTCCCTTCCCTAGACTCTAACTTTCATAGCCATAAATTTGCTTCTTAGCTGGTTTCTGCCCTCTGGATGCTAAGTCAATTGCCCTGGTGAAGGCAAGCTTTTCTTCTGATGCCCATGCACAAGCTGGACAGTCTCCCCTCCGGTCCAGAAAAATTCTGTCAGAGGGTAGAATAGAGTGTGTGTGTGTGTGTGTGTGTGTGTGTGTGTGTGTGTGTGTGTGTGTCTCCTCATAAGGACCGCAGGCTGCATTTCTTCCCTCTATCCTTGCCAAAGTCCTATCCAAGTGTGATTACTGTGTAAAACCCATTAGGGCACCTCAGGCATGAACAGCTCTACAGGAGACCACATTGCATTTTCTTCTGTTTCCGCAAAGCAGCTTCTCCGAAGAACACATAATACTCTGTGGGGGTTGTGCCCTTACTTATGATTTCACTGTGGCTGGTGTTGTGAACCTGTACCAAGGGTGGCCCCCAAGAATAATGACTCTCATTATTTTTATTTTTTACACCAATTGTATACTGGTAAAAGCACAAGACTTTGTCAGAATCCAGAGTTGGACATATTCCTTGCCCAGGGGGCTCCCAATCTAAATTAAACAGAGACAGGTCATAAACAGGAGGCCAGGTTATTGAGTCTCTGTGCTCAGGGGAGAACAGCAGAATGACATTTATTTCCGTTTTTCTTTCTGGATATTAATGCTTTCAGTATTTTCTAAATTCAAGTGATTTTTTTTCTCTTCTAAAAATAATAATAATTAGAATAACAGAAACTCCAAATTAGAAGAACTTAAGAGGTCATTGAATCTAACTCATACCTGAGAATGAACTCCCTCTATAATCTGCTTGAGAATTCAGCATCAGGCCTGTGCTCAAGCACCTTGGGGTGGGGATGGTGTGAGAGGCATTGAGCAAGGGTGGGGAGGAACCCTAGCTACTGAATTTTGGGCAGCACTAGCTAACTGGTAGGAAGATTTTCCTCGTATCTAATGAAAAGCCACCTTTCTGCAGCTTGCCTACACTGCTCCTACTTCTGTTCTCCAGGTTTAGGCAAAATGTTATTCTTTGATATGAAGCAATGACATAGCACGGGGAAAATGAGACTAGAATCAGGAAATCAGAGGCAGAGGCCCAGTGTGGCCCCTTACTAGTAACATGAACTCTAGGTTAAATTCTGAATAAAAAAACTTCTTTAAACCTGTTTTCTCATCTCTAAACAGAGGGAGAATAGTATCTGCATTCCTTATCTCACAGGGTTGTAAGGTGCAAGTGAGGTAATTTATGTAAAGGACTTTGTAAACCTGAAAGCGTATATCAATGGTTCTCAACTTGTGGGTTGCGACCCCTTTCACAGGGATCGCCTAAGACCATCGGAAAACACAGATTTCTGATGGTCTTAGGAACTGAGACACTGCTCCTCTATCCGTCTCCAGGCAGGTCTGCCCACAGGCAGATATGCTCACATACAAGTATTAAGGGTTGGCACCATTAGGAAGGTTGAGAACCACTGGCCTATATGAATGTAAGCTTTTAATATAATACAGTATGGGGGCAGCTAGGTGGTATAGTGGATAGAACACTGGTCTTTGAGTTGGAGGACCTCAGTTAAAATTTGGCCTCAGACATTCAGCAGTTGTTTAACCCTGGGCAAGTCACTTAACACCAATTGTCTCCCATATATAAGATATATAAATATAAACTATTACATAAAACAAAATATTATATATAACATTGTATATATTATCTAGCATGTATCTACCATATACATATTATCTAGCATATAGTATTATTTAGCATATATAATATTATATATAAATATATCTATTACATATATAAATATATAAAATGTGTTTTCCAATGGTGTTAGGCGACCCCTGTGAAAGGGTTGTTCGACCCCCAAAGGGGTCATGACCCACATGTTGAGAACCGCTGATTTAAAAGAAAAAAAAGAATTACTTTGGTCTCCCTGATTCTAATCTTTGCTGGCTCCCTTATACATAGCCAAAATAATCTTCCTATAGCCCCACTTTCATCACGTTGTTCTTGAATCAAGACTTATATTGGCTTCCTATTTTCTGCCACATTATACATACACGTCTCTTCCAATCTTTCAAGACCCTTCTATTATCTGGTACCAACATAACTTTTCTAATTTCCAGGTTTCCTCCTCCCAAACCTCTGCTCTAGTTAGACCTTGCTTTTCTTCATAGTTTTATAATTACTAATTCATGCTCTTTCCCACTTTTATGTTATTTCTTTGGCCTGGAATGAACCCTCTTCTTTTTTTTATTCCTATTGGCACAGTGGATAGAGCACTGGCTCTGCAGTCAGGAAGATTTAAATTCAAATCCCATCCTTGATACTTACTAAATGTGTGACCCTAAGCAAGTCACTGAACTTCTGTTGTCTCAGTTTCTTGAACTGTAAAAAGAAGATGGTAACAGAGTTGTGAAGATCAAATGAGCATCTGTAATATTTGTAAAAACATTTAGTACAGTGCCTGGCACATACTAGGTTCTTTATAAATGCTTATTCCCTTCCTCCCTGTCTAAGATCTTAACTAGGTTTTGGTGCCTGACTCAAGGTTTACCCCCAGAAGCCTTCTCTGATCATTCTAGCCCATAGTGATTCCATAGAATAAAAGTTGAAGAATTTAAGAGCTGGGAAAGACATTAGAGGTTGGCAAGTCCAACCTCTACCTAATCCAAGTGACAAGTAGTTTCCCTATTGCTTTTTAAAAATTTTTAAAAAAAATTTTAAACTTAAATATTAAAACTTAAATATACAATAAGAAAAGAAAAAGAAATATTGATTTAAATGTTAAAACAAATACAACAAGAAAGGAAAAAAAAAGCATTGCCATGTGCACAACAGAACATGAGAGGATTCAAAATATACAGCAATAAGTTTCCATTTCATGAAAGCCTTTATAATAAGATAGTAGTGACCTTGGGCAAGTCACTTAATCCCAATTGCCCAAAAGCTGTCTTTTCTTTGCTTCCTTGTAAGTTTTCTTTTGCTCTCTGCTGTGCACTTTTTACTCTCTTCTTTTTTCCCCTTCTTCCTTCCCCTCTCCCAAGAAAGCTATAATTAATTGAGGATATATTCCCATTGCTTCTTGAAGGCTGAATTGTATCCTGATTCTGTCAGCTGATGAATTGCTTCCAAGTTCATCAGCTTTTTTTTTTTTAATTTGAGACAATTGGGATCAAGTGACTTGTCCAGGATCATGCAGGTGGTAATTATCTGAGGCCGAATTTGAAGTCAGGTCCTCCTGACTCCAGGGCTGACTCCCTATGCAGGGCACCACCTAGCTGTCTCAAGTTAATCAATTTGACACCAACTTCGCCTCCCGTGATTGGGAGTCTACCACCTGCTGAGGCAGCTTGTTATACAGCAGATAACTCTAATCATTAGGCATTTTACAGGCAGCATCCACCCAACTTGGTTCTGCATTCTGGGGCAAAGAATGATAAGCTGATTTCCTTTTTCACATGAATAGTTTTTCAAATCCTTGAAGACATCATCATGTCCTCCCCCTAAACCTTTTTTCCTCTAGGTTGAGTATTCCTAATTACTTTCAACTGATCCTTAAAATGGCGCTTCACTATCCTGTTTGCCCTCTTCCGGATATGCTTCAGCATGTCCTTGTCAAAAATTTGGTTTTGGAGAGAGCAGTTTCAAATGAGCTTGTGGGATTGAAAATCAGATCGCAAGGGACTGAGAAGTGACAGGATGGTGAGGACACGGAGGCAGTGAATATAAAGGAGTCTTTCCAGGATGTTAGCACTTAAAGGAAGGGGAAAGAGCTGATGATAGGGTGAGAAGCTAGCTGGGCCAAGGGAAGGTTTTCCTAAGTACGTTTGTAGGGAGTGGAGAAATAGCCAATGAGTAAGGAGAGATTAAAAGTGAGGCACTGCGAGAGAATGCTCAATTGGCCAAACACTCAGAGGAGACAGGAGTGAATGGGATTAAGAATATGGGTATGAGTTAATGTTAGCAAAAAGTCACCTTTTTCTGACACAGAAGTAAAGGATGAATGAAGATTTAAAGGGGTTTTGGAGTATATTATAGAGTAGGAGAAGAGAGAAAATTCTGGAAGACTTCTATTCTCTCAGTTAAGTAGAAGGTAAGAGAGGGTTTTTAGGGGTTTGATAAGAGAACTTTGAAAGCAGTTTCTGAGAAGTCAGTGATAAGTCAATAAAGGAAGAATAAATGGATTAACATGTAGCTGTGAGAACTCAAGTGAGATTAGGTAACATGAATTTGTAGTGGTTTGTGGTTGACATAGTGGTGTGACTTCCTCAAACAGTGTTTAGCAACTTGGGAGTATGAAGGGAAAAGATGGATGATGGTGGTCAACCAGGATTGAAATGGCAGGCTGTCAATCATCAGCAGTGTAACTGGGTAAGGCAGTCAGGAGTAGAAGATAGGTTTGAACTGGTCAACCTTAGGGTCACAACAGTGAAGAGACAAAAATGAATCACAAACAGGGATGATAAACAGGATTCATGAATTAAATGATCAAAGAAGGGAAGGGAAGACTTTCCAGTTACAGAGAACAGTGTGATTGCATGGAGGTAGGGGAGGAGAGAGTTGTCCTGTTTTGGTAGAGAAAGGTATTATGAGAGGAGGTTAGAAATGCCGAGTGATTAGAATATAAGCTCATTGTGATTAAGGATCGTTTAATTCTTTGTCCTTGTATCCCTAACTCCTAACACCGTGTCTCTTGCATTGTAGCTACTTAATAAATATTTGTTAACTGATGTGTTAATGATGCTAGAATTGGGTCAGGTGATCTTTAAGGTCCCTTCTTTCTCTTACATTCTATGATTACGTAAATTCAGTTCAACTAGGCAAAAATCTAATAAGCTTCTACTATGTGCAAGGCATTTTACTAGGCTCTGGATATGAATCTGAAACAGATGTTTAGAACAGAGTGCTAATGAGGTAAAAGTCATGTATTCCATTATCAGTGTGAGCTAGTTGGCTTTTTTCTTCTGTTTTTGCTGAAGGGTAGAATTGATCAGAAGGAAGACCTGGCAATACAATGTGTACGTGAACCAGTCCATCCCCACTGTCAGCAAAACCACTTTCTGCCCTGCTAATGGTGGGTTAGCAGCATTGTCTTTGTATGTGAAGGACCGCATTGTTATTAATATTAATAAATAATAAAGCAGATAATTACATCTGATAAGAGATCAGCCCCTGGATTTAGAGGGCTTTACAAATGAAATGTTATGTTGCTAAAGCAAGGCATAAGCAGACCATGTGGTGCACTCAAAAGCTTTACCCCAAGGAAACAACAAAATCAGGGAAGGACCCCGAGAGTTTTGATTTTGATTTCTTTAGCTCGACCTTCAGACATTCCTTTTCTGAGTAATCTTTTTGTGGTTTTTCCCTTTACCTCTTCCTTCGGCAGCTGAGTAAGCTGTAATGAGGATACTGAATGAGAGCTTCAAAACTTAGAAGGAAAGTCAAGGGCTCATATAGTTATTGTCATGTCTCCATAAAGGATCATACTTATGCTGTCTAAAGGTATATTGTCTGCAGTCTCTAAGGGTAGAAAGTCCAGCACCTCTTTTGAATGGATAAGTCAATGTTATTGAATTTCTTTAATGTCAGGATGGTCTTCCTTATCGATACTACTTCGCCTGGTATTAAGAGAACGTATTGCTCTTTGGGGGCCAAGGGGGGGTGAATGATTCCAGAAATTAGCCACTGCACGAGTGGTGAGTTGTTTGCTGTGAAACTTGTAGACTAGTCATATGGTTGGCAAAGAAAACCCCAAAGTACCCTTGGATTGCACCAGCTAGACCTTGAGATACACAACACATATGTGTATGTGTGTGTATGTATACATATACATATATATATATATAATATATATATACACACACACACACACACACACACACACACACACATATGTACTGACTGAGCACCTACTATATTCCAGATATTTTATTCGAGATTCTGGAGAATATAAAAGAAAATGTAAAGTGTGGTTCCTGCCCTCAAGAGGGTTACAGTTAAGCTAGCTAGAAAAGATACACATATACAACAACTATCAAACATTATTAACACAGTATATGACCAAGTGTGTTAAATTATGTGCTATAAAGGCTGTTCTATTTCAAAGAAGGGAAGATCAGTGAGAGGCTGGAAGAATGACTGGGAGTTGTGGAGAGACAGATTTCAACTTGCTACAATGAAAAACACCCTAACAATCTGACCTGTCCAAACATGAAACGGGCAGTTCTAGGAGGGAGGGAAGGAGTTGCCTCTCCCTAGAGATGTTTGAGCAAAGATGTTAGAGGATCAATTTTTCTTATGTGGTGGAGATTCTTGTTCAGGTACTGATTGGACCAGATATTCTCTGAGGTCTCTTCCTGCTCTGAGATTCTGTGAGTTTAGTGAAGGAGGAGATCAGTGTGGGTTGATGAAATGGATCTTGATCTAAGCCTTGAAGGTAGGGTAGAATTTATTTATTCATAGGGGGAGGAAAAGTTGCATAGAAATCTACTGTAGCTAAGGTAAGAGGTGAGGTAAATAAAACATAGGGAATGTCATTTTCTAACTCGTCTTAAATGGGGGTGGCTATATGGTGCAGTGAATAGAGCACTGACCCTGGAGTCAGGAGGACCCGAATTCAAATCAGACCTTAACACAAAACTAGCTGTGTGACCTTGGCCAAGTCAATTAACCCCAATTGCCCCCTCCCCCCAAAAAAATCCTAAGTGGTTCCCCTTCTACTGTTCACTTCTCATTAGCCGCACTAAGAACAGTGATTGGATCCTCAGGGAGGCTCTTAGTAGATGCTTCTTTATAGCACATAATTTAACACACTTGGTTATATACTGTGTTAATAATGTTTGATAGTTGTTGTATATGTGTATCTTTTGGCCAGTTCCTTTCATACTCACAGTTACAGTTACTTACCTGTAAAATGATAGAATCAAACTATATGATCTTTGAGGTCCCTTCTTGAGCTGACATTCTATGATGAAGATGAAGATGAAGGTTATCTTTTGGATTAGACCGTTTTTAGTCAGAATTTTGCCACACACCCCTTTGTTATTTTGTAGTATGCCACAGAATTCTTATACCTCCATAGTTGGCTGATGCAATATACAATCAGTTTTTTATGCTGTATGGGGAGGATATTCCTCTTAGATGGCATGAATGCACCACAAAGGGTGCCAACTGTGCCCCCCATCCTTCTAGGTAATATTTGTGCAGTGCTTACCTGGCCCATATGGGTATTATATAAATGTTAATCATCATCATCATCATCATCATCATCATCATCGTTATTACTGAATGCTTCCATGAAACTTATCAGAAATGTTAAAGCAATTTGTGTAGTTTGGTGTGTAACGTGCTAGAAATGTAAAGGACAGATCAAAAGTAGTGCATATGTTTATGCCAAGCATGGTAGGTGTTCTGGACTGTGTAGCAGATCATGTAGTATGAAGTTTGCAGAGGTCAGGGAAAGGATGAAAGGAATTTATTTACCCTATTCAGAAAGGTGTGAGCACTTGGGATCTTTTATGCAGGGGGAAGAATAGCAAAAGTCTTTGGAGCTACTGAGGTGATGACCCTTTCTGCATTAGTTGGGTATGGTGTAGACCTTTCCCACAAAAGAGCTGAAATATTGTGTTGATTAGTTGCTGAGGCATGTTGGTGAGAGCAGTCTCAGGAAAGAGGAAGATGAAGTTGTAGCCACTGATGACAACTTCAGCCAGTGGTCCCAGCTAAGTTGAGCAGAGTAGTAGCAGATGATGGTGCCAGTAGATGGCAGCAGCAACTCAGCCAAGAATGAGTGAATGGCAGCCCAAGAGGCAGAGAAGAATGGCAGCTCCTGAAGCAGAATGGAGGAGTATCATCGTAGACAGAGCAGAGAGGGAACAAATAACAACTATGGAGATGGTTGGAATAGCAGTTGTGAAGGTGGAATGGAGCAACAGTGACAAGGTGGTACTCTTGGACTGTGTCAAGGGGGCTATGAGAGGTGGAGTTGAGAAGCAATGAGACATAGTCATCTGCTAGGGAGCTGGGAACTAACCTTGAGTGATGCTCCAGTTCTAAGACAACCTATTGTCACTTAAGAATGGGGATTTTCCAGGGACTGTTCCCTCCCCACCAAATATGAGAGTTGGTGGGATATTGTATACCTTCTTGTGTTAGGGTGAATGAGTGGAGTGAAGAATGATATTTTCACTGTTATTTTCTTTGCTGTTGTATCCTAATTAAATACTTTGCTATTTGATTTATAATTCCTGCCTGGTTCATTAGTGGAGAATGCATGGAATGGGGACTTAAGCCATATTTATATAACTACGATGACCCAAAATATCACACATGGGACCTGGGGAAGCCAGAATTTCCAGAGTCAAGTAGGATTTGTGTGACACTAAATTTCTAATCTGATTAATTCTAATCTGATTAATTTAATTAACTTTTTGTTGTTATTATTCTTCACATGATCTAGGCCTGCCACAAGTAAAGAGCTAAAGAGACTTAAATTTCTTAAAGAAGGTATGTAATGCTTTGGGTCTTTGATGCCTTTCTGACACTCCAGTGTTATTACAAGTCTACTTTAGGTCAGAAGTGTTATAAAGCCTGTCACAATTAGCTGAAGAGAGGGACTTTTGCCCAGAAGTCAACTTGAAGGAAAAAATTATAATCCTTGGTGAAATTATTCTTTCTTAGAAGTGAGTTGGTTTGCTATTGCCTTCTTTTAACTTTGCTCATATAGGAAAGATCTGTTTTTAATTAATTTTCATCCTCCAAGCTCTGTTCGTCCAGTTTTTCTTGCTCATAGTATGAATGCACTGTCTTGTGAAATTGCATTCTTGGGTCAAATGCAGTTTTTTTTTTTTGACACTGCAAATTCAGTATGATAATTTCAGAGTAGGAGATAGAGGAATAAGTGGGTGAAGGAGAAAATAGAAGAAAGGATATTATTAAAGAGGAAGGAAGTGCTTAGTAAAAATTTAGATCATCATTGCTAATGCACAACATTCATGAATTGGAAATAAGCTTGGATTTAGAGTTAGAGGACCTGAGTTTATACATAGGACTGGCCATGTATTAACTGTATGATTTTGCACAACTCATTTTCTACTCAGTGGTCTTATTTCCTTCTCTGTAAAATGAGGAGGTGGACTTGACGACCTTTAAGGTCCTTTTCAGATTGAACACTATGGGGGTTGACATAGAAAATGAAAACTTCGCAAGGCATAGGGAATATCTGTATCTATCAGATCTGTTCTAAGCCTTGACACAGTCATCTCATGCTTATTGAAAGCTGGCTCTTCAGTTTGTATAGCTTTCAAATGTCTGGCTTTGACTTCCAAGTCAGCTGCTTAGTGTCTTTGTTTGTGTTCACTAGCATCTTCAGGCAAAGAAGGCAGAAGGAGCGTGTGTGTGTGTGTGTGTGTGTGTAAAACCGTACATGCATAGTTCTCTTTATCAGTTCTTTCTCTGGAGGTGGATAGCATCTTCCTTCATATGTTCACTGTGGTTGATTTGAATATTTACAATACTCAGAATAGCTTAGTCATTCACAGTTGTTCTTTGAACAATGTTGCTATTGCAGTATTTATCATTCTCTTGGTTCTGCTCGTTTCGTCTTTCATTATTTCATGCACGTCTTTCTATTTTTCCTAAAATCAACCAGCTCTTTATTTCTTCCAGTGCTGTAGTATTCCATCCAATCATGTAACACAACAGGTTCAGTCATTCCCCAATTGATTGGCATCCCCTAAATTTCCAGTTCTTTGTCACCACAAATAGGGTTGCTATAAATATTTTAGAACATGTAAATTCTTTACTTTTTCCCAGATCACCTTAGGAAACAGACCTAATAATGGTTTTGCTTGGTATGCACAGTTTTACAACTCTTTGAGCATAATTGCAGATTATTCTCCAAATTTGTTGGATCAGTTCACAGTTCTACCAACAGTGTATTAGTGTCCCAATTTTTATACATCCCCTCTAACATTTATTATTTTCCTTTTCTATCTTTTTAACCAATTTCATAAATGTCAGATGATATCTCAAAGTTGTTTTAATGTGCACTTCTCTAACCAATAATTATTTAGAGCATTTAAAAATATAACTACGTATAACTTTGATTTCTTCATTGAAAAACTGCCTATTCATATCCTTTGACCATTTGTCAATTGGGACATGACTCATATTTTTATAAATTTGACCAAGTTCTCTATATATTTGAGATATAGGACTTTTATTTGAGAAATTTTCTATAAAATCTGCCACCCCCATTTTCTGCTTTTTTTTTCTAATCTTGACTCCAATGGTTTTATTTGTACAGAACCTTTTTAATTTAATATAATCACAATGATCCATTTTACATCTCACAATGGTCCCTATCTCTTGCTTATTTATAAATTCTTCTCCTATCCATACATCTAATAGGTAATATGTTCTATATTCTTCTAATTTACTTATGATATCTTCCTTTATATCTAGGTCCTGTATCTATTTTGACTTTATTGTGGAAAATAGTATAAAATACTGGTCTATACCTAATTTGTGCCAGACTACTTTCTAGTTTTCCCAGCAATGCTTACTAAATGGTGAATTATCATCCCCAAAGCTTAAATTTTTACGTTTGTCAAGCACAAGATTATTATACCAATTTATTACTAAGTGTTGTATGTCTTCTCTGTTCCACTGATCCACTTTTCTCTTTCTTAACTAGTACCACCTTCTATTATAGCTCAGCCTCACTACTGACTTCTTCAGCTTTTCCCCTCTCTTCTAGGAGACCAGGTCTCTAGAAACTGATTTTTAAGAGTAACCATTCTGGAGCATTATATCTCAGCCTGCATTTATGGCATATGTATATGTATATACACACATATATATTCCTAGGTCAGAGTACCTTGATTTTTTAAATTAAAATTTATTTTTATTTTTTTATATCCAGGTTCAATATCCTATTAAGGTAACAGGAATATTCTCTTTTTGTACTACTCACACAAGTTTTTGTTTCTAACTTCACAGTGGCTTATGGTGAGTTAGTTCTATGTCCTGTAATATGCCTCTCATCCATTTCAGTCCTTCTTACTGAGTCCTAGGATTTAGAGGGTATTTCTTTCTTTCTGTCTGTCTGCCAGTTTCTGTCTCTGAAATTTTTGTCTCCTGGTTTCCTTCGGGTAGCTGCACCCAGTTATTCAAATTACTCCATGGATCATTTGCAAAAGCTTTCCAAAGGGGACAGGGGAATGGAGAGGGGGAAGGAGATCTGGTTGCTGTTGGTGTCTGCAGCTACCCTAAGGGAGAATATATTGTAGTTCTTATTATGTAAATGCTTAAGAAAGAGGCAGACCAAAAAATAAAAACAAAAACAAAACAAAAAACCCAATCAACAACCTATGTGAGGTTTAAGGAGAGAGAAGTTACTACTGACCAGGATTCCAGAGAGTAATGGAAGGTTTCATGGAGAAGGTGATATTTGAGATAGAGCTTGAAGGACTTAATTTCAATAGGTAGAGATAAAAGAGAGGGTATTCCAGGCATAAGAAATGATATAAGCAAAGGCATGGAGGATAGAAAGTGAGAGCTATGTATGGAGGAATAGAGAGATGTCCAGTATGGCTTGAGTATATGTAACAGCAAGCACCCTAGCATACCCAGGATGGCTGCTAGCTAGTTCTTTATCTGCTTTTCTACAGGAAAGCAATTCAAAAAGGGTTAACAATCTTACTTTAATCAAACAAGCATATATCATTTACCTAGCTTAGGGGAAAAAGTCAGCACTCTGAACTTCAGAGAATACAAACATAAGTTACAAGCAGACAAAAATGTAGACAGAGAAAATAATACATTTCAGCAGATAGGGGTTCTAGCTGCCTGACCATTATATCCATACCTAGTTAGTCACCAGAGAGAGAAGCACCAACATCTGGGTTTTCAAAGCTGGGGGGCTCAAAAGCTGCCCAGAATCTCATCCAGCAAAATCATACAACTCTTCCCAAAGTGTGCTCCAAAGCAAAATCTTGCTTCAGAGGTATATATAGCCTTCTCCAGGGTCAGAGCACATCACAACCATCATGACTCACTTGACTACAAAGTAACAAAAGTTGTGCCTTCCTGAAAAACAAGCCTCCCACCACAGGCTCCTGGTGAGCACTTGCAGCATATTAGGGGGCAGAGTATATTTTCAAATCAGGAAAGGTCCTCAAATTCACCTAGGCTTATTAAGGGGCAGGGAAGAGCTTCAAATTCCTATTCCTATTATATTTTTCAGATACAATAAGAGAAACAGTATAGGATAATCCTAGAAATGTAGAGGACTACAAATTGTGGAGGGCCTTGAATTCCAGATGAAGTTTGGTCTTTTTGGAATACCCTCTCTTTTATCTCTACCTATTGAAATTCTGTCCTTCAAGGTCTATCTCAAATATCACCTTCTCCATGAAACCTTTCATTGCTCTCTGCAAAAGACCAAAGGGAACTTTTGAAGGTTTTAAGCAGAGGAGTGTGATGAGACTTCTGTTCACAAAGAAACAATGGAGAAAGGTCAAGGCTAGGTAAAGATATAGATTTGAGAGTAATCCAGGCAGAGGTGATGTTTGAAGCTGTACATATGAATAAGATCATTAAGGGAGAAAGCACCAAGAAGTAATAAAAGTGGGCCAAGATTAGCACCTTGATAACACTAATATTAATTGGTCAGGAAGAAGATCACAGATAATAGGAAGGAATGAAGGAAACAAGCCTTTATTGGTGGGTGGATAGAAAATGGAAACCTTAGTAGTTCAAGAAAGTATTCTGAAAACCACTTACATAGAGACATAACTAGGTTGGGGTACTTGGAGCTTTGTCCCACTACACTGGAATGAGAGAGAGCTGTCAGGCTTTTAATGAATTCTTAAGCAGCAGAGTTGAGCATTTCCTTAGCAAAAATATTGAGTCAAAATAGGAAGCTGTTATGTGATGAACTGGTCTACCCCTGCCATAAATGGCCTTGAATTGGTGTCCTGGGATTTCTGTTTCTTTTCCCCCCATCCTCAACAGCTGATAGGGTGTTTCAGGACACTTGTCGGGTTCAGTTTGTGGTATTTATTCTAGGCATAAAAATGATTAGTTACTTCTTCCTGCTCTAATGCTGTTTTTCATGCTTCTCAAGAGATTTCTTAAGCTTAATAGTTGGTGGTGCAGTGACTGTTGGTGGCCTTGTTCTCTCCCTGTTCCTTTTCTCTCTCTTTTCTCTTCCCACTCTCCCAACTATTTAAACAGTTATCAAATAAATTGGACAACAAGCTCATAACATGATAGTGATTTATAGTATGGTTGAAATATCCTTCCCATAAGCAGTGGAAAGTCCAGTGGAGGCTTGCTGAAGCAGATTCTGAGTCATTGCAATTAATTCAGTTGAGCAAGTTATTTATTGAGCATACAGCTTTGGGGTTAAAGAGAGAAGAGGGGTGGGAGGTAGAGAAAGACTAAATCAACTTTTACACAGGCTATCTAGTAACTGTTCAGTGGCTGGTTGTTCGAGTTTGTAGATACAGAAAGTTAAATTGCTTGGAAAGAGATTCTCCCTGTGGCTTTCTGTAGCTATTTTCTGAAATTCCAAAAAAAGGCAACACACAAACAGTTTCATTCCTGGTTGTTTATTTGTGCTTGTCATGAACACAGTTGTGTTACTGTCACATTCTATAGTCAGTGCCTCTCAGAAGCTTGTTCCCTACATTAACAGAAGACAGAACTTTACACTTTACATGCAAGAAATCAGTCTATTATTTCAGTGACTTCTCTGGGAACAATAACGAAACGCTATCCTTTGTTGATATGAAATTTGCATACATTCAGAGTGTTAATGTAAAAAGAAAAAGTATTTTCCTCACTTAAATGTCTGAAAAAATAGTGACAAAATTCATCTGGAAGAACAAAAAGTCAAGAATATAAAGGCAATTAATGAAAAGAAATGCTAGGGAAGGTGGCCTAGCTGTACCAGATTTTAATCTGTATTATAAAGCAGTAGTTATCAAAACTGCTTGGTACTGGCTAAGGAATAGAGTAGTGGATCAATGGAATAGATTGGATACAAAAGACTCAGTAGTCAATGATTATAGTAATCTACTGTTTGATAAGCCCAAAGACCCCAGATTCTGGGATAAGAACTCACTATTTAACAAAAACTGCTGGAAAAATTGGAATATAGTATGGCAGAAACTGGGCATAGACCATCATCTAACGCTGTACACCAAAGTCAAATCTAAATGGGTCCATGATCTAGGTATAAAGGCTGATACTATAAATAATCTGAGGAAGTAAGGAATAGTTTACCTGTCAGATTTATGGAGTAGGGAAGTCTTTATGACCAAAGAAGAGTTGGAGAGCATTATAAAATGCAAAATGGATAATCTTGATTACATAGAAGCAAGAAATGGGCAAGGGGACCTCCTACTTTTTTAGTTTTGTATTGGTAAGAGTAATTTAGCAGAAAAAAGCAACAGAAGTAGGTAACTCATCTTTCTTCTGAGTTTCCACAGTCCATGCATTTTTAGTTCTTTCTGTGTCTTAGAGCTGATATTGCTCCATGTCCTGATGGAGGTTTATAAAAACTCTTTTTCTAAATGTTGAATGAAATCAGAATTCTGCTCAATGAGATGAATAATCTTGACTTCTAAGGACTAATAGTTAGACATTCCTTCCCCCCATAGTTGAGATGGTTATTATAGGTTTGGGATGAGTCATATCCTGTTAGACACAGCCAACATGTTGATTTGTTTTGTTTACATACAGCTAGGAAGTGTCTGAGGCCAGATCTGAACTCAGATCTTCCTGACTCCGGTTCACTAGTCTCTCCACTGAGTCATGTCTATCAAATTTGGTCATTGCACAATGTTGCTGTTACTGTGTACAATGTTTTCCTGGTTCTGCTCACTTCACTCAGCATTAGTTCATCTAAGTCTTTCTAAGTTTCTCTGAAATCAGATTGCTCATAATTTCCTAAAGCACAATAGTATTCCATTACATTCATATACCACAACTTGACATTATTTTAAAGACATTTTTTGAAAAACCTAGGAAATTTGATCAATGCAATGGCTAGCCATGGCTCTAGAGGACCAGTGATGAGGCATACTCCCCTCCTCCTGACAGAGAGGTGATAGGAGTCAGTAAAGATTGGGAAAGAGAGACGTTTTAAAATATGGACAGTGTAGAAATTTATTTTACTCAACTATGATTATTTGTTATAAGGATTTTGTTTTTCTTTATCCCCATTGGGAAAAAAAGAGAAAGAAAATAAATGAGAGGGAGAGAAAAATGCTCAACAATTAAAATTAAATTGACTAAAAATTTTAAAAAATCCTAAACTTTAGGCTTTTCCTTTTATACTATGGTTGCCTCCACCTTTCCTCCAGAGGAAAAACTATGGCCCATCATGTAGTCTAATTTCCATAGCTACATATAAGCATATCAGAATAAATCTCAAATCCTAGGCATCTATACAAGAAGGCCTTCCCTGTGAAGGACAAAGGGTTATTTCTCAGTTTGTTACCAGAATTATAGTTAGATATTAATAGCAACACTTAAAGATAAATGTTGCATAGTAGTAATAACAGTTTACATTAACTAGCACCCCACAATATCAAAGGGCTTTAGATATTGGTATCTTTTTTTTTTTAAATAGCTCTTTGAGGTAGGTTGTACAAGTGGTATCATGCCTACTTTATAGATGAAGAGAATGAGATGCAGAAAGATTATATGATTTGCAAAAGGAAATGGTAGAGCATGGTGGCACAACTGGTATCCTCACTCTGAGTTCAGAGTTCTTTCTATTATGCCTGCATTTCCCCAAAAGGGATCATTTTTTCTAAAGACCCCTAAATGAGGATAGCAGATCAGTGATCAAGCCTAAAGTGAAAATGACCATTTATATGCAGTGAATCAGTTGACTGACTTTAGCTACAACCCCTACACCATCTTGCTTAGATGCTGCATTCGGACGATGTAAATGTCTTCACTGAAAAGCAATTGGTGCTGGACCTGGTAAGGGAGAGGTTGACTTTTTGTCTTCAGGGGAACTTTTTGTTATCATCCATCAAAGATGGGTATTTGATATGAAATATTCTGGCATAAGTCCTGCTATTAAAAATGATTGATGAGTCCTCTCCTAATATTAGGTGCTATGGGAATGTGATAGGAATGTTGATAACAATGATAATAAAAGCTAACATTTATATCAGGCTTTAATGTTTGCAGAATGCTTTAGCTCTGTTATCTCATTTGATTTTTACAGCAACCCTGTGTGATAGGTGATATTTTTATCCTCATTTTACATAGGAGGAAATAGTCTTAGAACAAATGATTTATTCAGGGTCATACAGCTAGACAGTGTCTGCAGCAGGATTTAAACTCAGGTCTTCCTGACTCCAGGACCTCTATCTGCTGGCCACCTAGCTGCTTCAATGATGATGAGTCAATCCTTTCTTTTGTGTGTAAAGTGTAATATAAAGTGAGTTATAGCCATTTGAGATTTAAAGAGGGAAAATAAATTTGGAATCTGCCAAGACTTTTCAGAGATGGAATGAAAAGACTAGAACTAATTCTTATTAATGATAGTAGATCACATTTCTATAACATTTTCCTGATAGTGCAAGTATTCTTATTTCTATCTTTCAGATGAGAAAATTGAGACTGAGAATGGGGAAGCAACCTAACCAGAGTCACACAGCTAGTAGTTATCCAGATTAGGATTTAAATACCATTTGCTGACCTTGAAATCTGGCTATACCATAGCTGCTTCCATCTAGCAAAACATACAACACACAATAAAGAATTAGGTCAATTATCTGGACTATTCAAACATAACCTCCGTCCTCATTTCCCAAGAATGAGGGAATATCTCAGTGTTTTCCTCTTTGCAGCCTAAACATTAACTTATCTTGTCCAAGGAAGATGCATCAAAGAACAATCTGACTTTGAACCCCTTGGCTCTTGCTTGCTCTTGGACAGTGAACCTTGGACAGTGAACAGTTGGTGTGGCAGGGTCTTTCTTTGCTGCACTATAGCTAACAAGTGGGTATGAGAGGTTAGTTGAAGCAAAGCTTAGAGAAGACACTAGAAAATAAAATACGTCCCACAGGTTGGCTTTTTGACAATACATGTTACTTTGTCCTTTCTGTTCTCTTCCTACACCAGTGACATACATTTTAAATTGCTATGTATGGCCTCTCCTCTAGATTAATGGCCTTTCTTTCTTGGTTGGGATTTTTTGTCTAATTTTACTTAGGCTCACAATTCTAAGATCTAGAAGAGATCTTGTTCAGTCATTTTTCAGTTTTCACAGCTCTTTCTGACCCCATTTGGGATTTTCTTGGCAAAGATACTGGAGTGGTTCATCATTTCCTTCTCCAGCTCACTTTACAGATGAGGAAAGTGAGATAAAGAGGGTTAAGTGACTTGCCCAGGGTCACACAGCTAGTAAGTGTCTGAGGCAAGATTTGAACTCAGGAAGAGGAGTCTTCTTGGCTTCAGGCCCAGTACTAGGTCCACTGCACTACCTGGAAGGAACCTTAGAGGTCATCTAATCCAGTCCTTCATTTTACAGATGAGGAAACTGAGGCTCTGAAATCTAAAGTGACACTTGTAAAGTGTCAAGTAGGTAGTAAGTGTTGGAACAGTGACTGGAACATAGGTTCCTTTCCTCCAAGCTCAGGACTCCAAATTTAGCACTCTCTCTTTCTTACCACACTGCTAGCCAACACAAAACACAAGCTCCCTTTTCATTTTATTTCTAAATCACTTTATGTCTTGAAATAGGCCCCTATTCAGGATGTATGTGTGTGTGTGTGTGTGTGTGTGTGTGTGCCTGTGCTTCCAATTGTTCAATACTAATAATACTCAGCATCTTGTATGAGGCTGTCCTCTTCAAAGCACTTAGCAAAGATTAAGGAATTAATCCTCTCAACACCCCTGTGTGGTAGGTACAGTAATTAGTCTGCTAACAATGGGAAGGAGAATAATAATAATGCTTAGTCTTTTTATAAATCTCTTCATCTTCAAAGCACATTCCTGTCATTAGCTTGTGTGCAAAGGTAGGAAATGCGAAGGAATGTCAAAGCAGGGAGGGAAGGGAAAGTCCCTCAGCCCGTTGGAGGAAATTCACCACCCATGATTTTAGTTTAGGTTTCTTAGGGGATAATCTGAGTGGAGCCAGCCTTGTCTAATAGAGTGAGCAGAGGCTTAAGTTTAATCCTGGCCTTCCTCCTGACTCAGAGTAAGAGAATTATCCTGTTGTGAAGCTGGAGGGAAACCTAGAGTTCAAGCTCAGAGATGTAAAGGGACTGACCCAATTCCACAGAGCCGATTGGTAGAAAAACTGGGAATAGAATTGTTTTGAGCATGGACAAGGTGTTGGCTTGCTTGCTATGTCAGCTGATCCCTACTGCAATAGTTTCCTTGTGGGTCTCCATTCCTCCAGTCTTTCCCCATTCCAGTCCATTACTCAGCTGTCAAAGTGATGTCCCTCAAGCATAGGTATGACCATATCATCTTCCAATCCAGTAAACTCCAGTGGTTCCCATATTGCCTCCAGAATCAAACACAAAATCCTCTGTTTGGTATGCAAAGCTCTTCATAACCTCATCCCTTCAAGTTTTCTTACACGGGACTCCCCTCTATGTGTACTTCAATCCAGTGATACTGTCCTCCTTGCTGCTCCTTGAACAAGACACTCCATCTTCCAACCTGAGGCATTTTCACTAGCTATCTTCCATTCCTACAATTTTCTCCATCCTCATCTCTGTCTCCTGACTTCCTTCAAGTCCCACCTTATATAGGAAACCTTTCCCTATCCACCTTAAGACTGGTGCTTCCCTGCTGTGGGTTTTCTCTACTTTATCCTTTCTCTATCTTGTTCATTGATAGTTGTTTGTGCATTGTCTCTTCCATTGGACCATGAGCTCCTTGAGAGAAGGGATTGTTTTTTATCTTTCTTTGTATCTCTAGTACTTGATGTGATTGGTGCCTAGTAAACACTCAATAAGTCCTTTTAAATTGATTGACCTGTGCATTCTCTTCAAGATATTGAGACTGAATTAATGAATAGTGGTAGCCCTCAGTGAGACAGGGCCAGATTGTGGTTCGTATGTAGGTTCCTAAATTAAGTGGGAGTCCCTTGGCCCAGTTAGCCTAGCGCTTATGCCAGAGAAACACAGAAGACCCAGTATTGCACAGAGATGCCTTCTTAGTCTATTTGTGGGGAAACAAGTGATAGAATACATTTTTATCTTAAAATAAAAGTCAGCAAATCTTTGATTTAAATAAGCCTTTCATTATAGTGCTTACTGTGGCAACTTCTGTAATTAGAAGTTTCGTGACAGCTTCCATTACTATCCAATTTTCATCCTTCTCCTTGATGTCTAAAAAAATCATACACCAGTGCAGAGATCTTACATGTGTGAACTCTGACCAACAGCAAATGAATGATTTCTGGAAATCCTGGGAGACAGGAAACAAAACAAAACAAAACAAAAACCTTATGAGCTGGATCTGAGTTATTGGTGAATGGGGGAAACATGTAAGGCTATCCTTTTTTTCTTAGTTATGAAAATGCTAAATGTTGCTCTTCTCAGATGCTTAGCGAAAATGGCTGTGGAAAAGGAGGTAGAGAAGATCATATTTAAAAAAAAATATTGATGCCTTTTGTTTTTATATCATTGTAATTCCTGAATATGCATTCTTACATATCCAAAATTGAATACTGTCTTGTAACAAAGAAAAATAGTTAAGCAAAACCAACTTATGCGGTTTTGATGTCCTCTTTGTTTAATTAAGAAGGTCCTTTTTGAATGACTGTGTGGAATTAAGCACATTTTTTTTAGGGAGGAGAGGGTAAACATTATCAAATGACTTCTAAACCAAATTCTATACAGAGCTAGTAATTAAAAAAAAATTGTACTCTACCTGCAGTTACAATTTTGAATGTTCAGCATGAGTGGAGACTTACCATGACCTTTAGACTCATAAGTACACGGGGCTAAGTAAGGCATTTGGAGCCTTATCAGAATTAGAAGGGTTGAACTGGTTTAATTTGACACATTCTTATTTGCAGTAGCCTCTTGGGTTTATAAACTCCTGGATGACAGGGATTCCATCTATATAACTATATTTTTTTTTTTTGTAGTATGCATAGCACTATAAGAAAAGAGTTGTTTGGAGAATGCTTCTTGCTGAGAATGATTATGGTAACCTGGAGACATGGTTCAAGTACATGGCTCAGGGGCAGCGTTCAAGGATCTCTATAAATGAGCCCAGTCTGATCTTTGGCACTAGTCTAGTCAGGTCTGCCTCCCCTGCTGAGCATGTTCTTGTCTCTTGAACTCTTCTTCCCACCTCTCACCTTAGCCCATGGCATATTGGCACAGTTAAGTCAAGAGAGGGTATAGTGTCACTGGCATGTTCGTGAAAGGAAAAAAAGGGGGGAACAAAAGCAGATGTTGGAAAAGACTGAAATTTTGAGTTGAATCATGCAAAGTCAGCAATGCCCCTTGCCTTTCCTCTTTGATATCATGCTGCTTTTGGGGCCTGAAGGTCCTACTATAACCATTCATTTTCTTTGTGTAGTGAAGAGTCCAGGTATGAAGGCTGTCCTTCACATGTAGCACTGGGGCATCATTGTGTGGTTTGAAGGGAAGCAGAATGGGCATCTCTCTATCTCTAGACTCTTCTCCCCTTACCTTTCTCCAAAGGAGATTTTAATTCCTTCTAGGAGGGGAAGCAGGATCATGAGGCCAGGGGCTGTCATTCTGCTCTTCTCTGAGAGAGAGAGTACTGGACTAGAATTATATTTTTTTTCTCTTTTAAATATCATTCGTATGGGGATTATGATTTTCGGGGTCAATCTAACTTCTGATCACTGTTCATTGTTGGAGAAGAGGAGGCTCCTATGCTTTATATCCAAGGTTTGACCCCTCTCCCACCAAATACCAGTACCATAGAACTTAGCCAAAATATCCATCTGTCCAAATTGGTAGCAAAATAGAAGTCAGAGAAAATATGAGAATATATGCCAGACAATACAGAGTGAAGGAGTTCTCCCATTGAGGGCAACGTAACAGCTCACCTAGAGAGAGCCCTAGACATATACCAAGGGGAAGTCCCCTAAAATCTCCAGTGTAGCAAGCTGTGTATAGGGCCCAATGGGGACTGTCTGCTCCTCCCATATCAGCTTCTATCCAGAGTCTTTTCTTTCAGCAACCTGAAGGCATTGGCCATATTCTTTCAAAGCTGGAAGCCAGAAGGGCCCCAAAAGACTCAACAACTTGAAGAAGTTTGTCTCTCTTGCACTAACAACTTTGTTCCTCCCCTCAGTCAGTGCAGGGCATGCATCTCCACCAGCAAGGACAGAATTGCAGACCAATGGGCTTTGGGGCGGGGGTTATACTTTGCCCCATCTCCCACCCCACTTAACAAATTGAATTTTAGCATCCTGACCAAACCCTGGCACCAACCCTGCCTGATCTTTTGTGTTAACTTTATTTGGCTATAGATTTGGCCCCTCACTCTCTATCTCCCTCATAGTAGAGATTTTTCTTTTCCTTGTATTTTCCTTAGTCATCAGTATGATTTGACCCCAAGGACCATAACATTACAGATTTACAGCTGGAAGGGACCTCAAAGGTTGTGTCATCCAAGCCTCTCATTTATAGATGAGGAATCTGGGGCTTAGAAAGAAGAGAAAATAGCTGCTCAAAGTAACACAGGTAGACAGAAGCAGAATTTGAACCCAGATCCTCTCTGCTGTACCACAGTGATTCTCATCCTTTCAAACGTAACTCTCTTCTTTTAGACTGTGAGTTTCTTAAAGGCAGGACAGTTTTAAAAATTTTTTCTGTATGTCTGTCCAGTGCTTGGACAGTGCCTCCCATATAGCGTATAGTAGGTACTTCATAAGTGCTTATTGACTTGCTGTTGACTTTGTTTCTGTCCATGTATCCAAATTCTACCCATCCTTCAAGGTTCACATCAGTTCTCATCTCCTCTTTGACCACCCTAGCCTATAAGGATTTCTCTTTTCTGTCCTCCTATGGCTCTTACTGTCTGTACCATATAATTTAAGTACTTGTTGAAAGATGTAAGGAGAGTTCCTTGTTGGACACCTATACTTATGAAAGACCAAGAATGTGCCTAGGCATGAGATAGACAGTAACCTCACCTTCTGGGCTAGTTGTTATGCTTGTTTAGATTCACTTGCATTGCAAGTTCAAAGCGTGTTGGTTTCCCTCAAATATTTCAAAGGATCAGAGTCATATAGCTCTGTGGGAGTTTCTATGATAGAGCTTCCCTGAAATTAGTTTGGGTATGAAATCTCCAAATGGAAATTAAGCAGTGGATACAGATTTTTTTTTTCTGACCCTAAACCAGAATAGGCGGTCTTTGAGATATAGCTTTTGGTAGTAGGAAAATTCAGTTCAAAAAGAGAATTTAGGCAGGTAGAACTACTCTGTGTTCCAAAGAACTTGGTAAAAAAATCTTTTAGGGGAGGAAAAGCCAAATCCAGCCAACCAAAGCACAGGGTGACAGAGAAACATTTTATATTAAAATGAAGAAAGAAACAAACCCTTATTACACCCCTACTACGTAGCAGGTATTCAGGATCTTCATAATTTTTAGTGTTCTTCATTCCCTGCGTTTCCCAAAATTATTTTGTATAAATTTATCTGTTTATCTGTTTCAATAAAGTATAAAGTTTTTGAGGTCAGGGACTATTTTGTAATTGTCCTTGTATCTCTAGCCCTTTTACAAGTCCTGGCATATAGTAGGTCCTTAATAAATTTATACCAAATAAATGAATGCATTAGTGATCTGTAGTATTGTATCCAAAGTCTATGTGTGTAAAACTCCATCTGTCTGGTCACTTGAATTCCTTGTATGTGTCTACTCTTTTCATTATGGCACGTGCATTTCTACAGGAAAATGTGCTCTAGGTTTCTTGAGAACATGTTTTATTGTTATTTTTTCTTGCTATTTTATTTCATCAAATACTTTTTGCTTTGAACTGATTGCATCTTTTTGTTGACTAGGAAAGATAAGCACATCAGTGGGGGCTTGTGAGTTGTGTTTTTGAGTGGATGTGGAATCACAGAGTACTTTGAACCTTGGGTAGTCTTGTCTTGAGGATGTACTCTATGAGTTAAGGGTTGCCCCAGGTGCTACATTAATATACTAACCAGTTATTTTCTGATTATATTATGTATTTATGTCATGTCTTTCAAACCAGACTATAAGCTTCTAGAGGGTAAGGGCCATGTCTTCTCCTCTTGTATTCTCTTTTAGTGACTAGCTCAGTGTTGAGCATATGGTAGGTATTTAATCAATACTTGTTAATCAATTGAGTCTTCCTGCATATTTGATGAGAATTAAGTTGACACCTGAGTAATTAACCTTGTAGAAAAAAGTTGTATCACCAGGACTTCAAGAGGAGGATAAAGTAGATACTGAAGTAATTTTAGTGACTTGTTGAATAGCATAGAGATCAAGATGTCTAAGTAGAGGATTTGCCATGTTGAAATTGTTTTTATTTTGCCAAATTAGCCCTGCTACTACAACTGTAGACCTGTTATAATCAATACTATATAGACAGTGCGCCCTTTGTATACAGGAAGCATAGACACAACAGTTGTCTTGCTACGAATATTCCCCATTCTGACTCCAAATTCCTCCCTGAGATATTATTCTCAAAGTACTGACCACTGACCAGGGCCCTAAATTGCTGCTGCATGTAGTTTGCATGAAGTGGGGGAGTGGAAGGGAGTAAGCATGCATATGGAGCCTAGCATGTGCCAGACACCGTGCTGAGAGCTTTTTAAAAATATTGTCTCATTTGATCCTCACAATAACCCAGCAAAGTAAATGCTGTTATTATCCCCATTTTACAGTTGACCACAGCTAATAAGCATTTGAGGGAGGAGTTAAATTCAGGTTTTCTGACTTTAAGGCTAGTGTTCTGTCTGCTGTGCAAGTCTCTTTGATGATCACCCTGCCTCTAGGGTCTCTACCCATTCCCTAATGATCTTATATAAACATGCCAGGCTAATTCTCCTGGTTTTTTTTTTTTTTTTACGTCATATCAGGCACATTCTTGCTCAAGAATGTGCAATGGTCCCCTATTGGCTATTATATTAAATTCACACTCACCTGTCTCATTTTAAAGACCTTCCATAAACTGGTTCTATTTGACCTCACCAGTTATTTCCCATTATTATTTAATGTGAACTCCAGTCAGGCAGATTCCCCAATATAAATATATACTGGACTAACTCCTGCCTGCCTATCTTCACTTAGTCTGAAGTACTCTCCATCCTCCCTTTAAATGACCAAAATTTACCAGTTCTGTAAATCTCAGTTCAAGCTCCAACTTCTCCATGAAACCTCCCATGACCATATCACAACTTTTCCATTCTCTGACTTTCCATTATATTTTAAATCAGCACCACAGAGTTTGGCTGTAAATTATAATTTGTTTCATTCCTGTTCATTATTTCTCCCCAATTAGATTGTAAGTGCATGGAGGTCAGGGACTATACTTCATATCCCCTATAATGCAATATCCAGTGATGGGACATTGTAGGGGCCCCTTCAGCCATGATTGGTTGATTGGCCTTAAAAACAAAACAAAAATGTTGAAAAATGAACTCTTGGTTTTTGCCTAAGAATCCATTAAATACAATTCTTCCATATTACTGAAGGAATTATTAGGTAAAAAGCAGAACAAATCAAAATAAAATAATATACATACATTCAGAATGTCCACTCTCTGCAGAAGTTTAAAAGCCATGTCATCAACATTGTATTCTCAGTGCCATCTATCTTAACTGAAGTTACACATCCTTCATCTTTGATTAATTTCCAAAATGATTGGGGCTGGGCTGGGCTAGTGCCCCCTTCTCTTAGAATCATAGATCCTTAGAACTAGTAGAAACTGTAGAGGTCATCCAGCCCAATCCTCTCACTTTGCAGGTGAGGAAATCCAGGTAGAAAGTAGCAGAACTGGTATTCAGACTCAGGCTTTCTAATTCTAGATCCAGACTCTTTCCCCTTGTACATCAGACTTGTTGCTATTGTTGTTTGTCTTTTGTTCTCAAAGAGGACCAATGACATCAGGAGGGTGATGTCTTGACTTACAAAAGAATTGGATTTGAGTGAGGTAGGGCTGTGTAAACTCATCAACCTCACTTTCTCCTCCAGAGTGATTGAAGTCCAGGGGCAAGACATAGGTCAGGACGACTGGTGATGGGCCAGGCGAGACAATTAAGACTGAGGAGTAACCGAATGAGAAAAGCAGGAAACAACACCCAGGAATAAGGATCCAGGAGGATTTTCTGTGTAGAATGAATTCTACCGCCCCCCCCCAAAAAAGCAAAGCAACCCAACAAAATGACTAGACTATGTCAATTTTCTGCTCAAAAGTTTTCAGCATCTCCGTGTTCTGGGTGCTGAATTGTGCCTCCTCCTGCAATTGATTGGGGAAAAATCAGCCCCAAAAGTGCATACTCTGCAGGAAAGACCTTAGGCTCCTTTGGAGTTCCTTGCAGAGCCCCTGCATCTTCTTTCTCAAAGTCTGGAAAAAGCAATTAGGATGAAAGAGAATAGGAAAGAAGAGACATAAACGTAGTGGAACCTTTGCTTCAGAAAACCGACAACCTGCCTTGCTTTTATTTTTATTTTTTTGCAATGGAGCCTGGTATTTTCTGGGGCCACTTTGGAACTTAGAAATTGTCTTCAAACCCTTTTTGAACCTTGACATTTTCTTCCTTTTTACAAAGGTGCCCAAAACTCTAAGAAGATTCTCAGGTATAGCAGACTGAACAATTAAATCTACATATCTGCTGATACCTTCCTCCCTCCAACCTAAATATGTGTGTGTGTACACACACACACACACACACACACACACACACACACACACACATTTATGTAAAATATATATGTTTATAAGCATTATTCTTTGCTGTGAAACAAAGGATCTTACTCTGATGTGGTTGCCTGGGTTTATGCAGACTCTTCATTTTCTACATGCAGCTTTTGCTGTGGATTTATGGGATGTCAGAGCAGAACATGATTTCCATGGCCATGTTGTCTCCAGGTGTCTACTCAATAATAGGAGGGTTGTGGGAGCTTCTGTTCTGAATGATGTCCAAGGTTAAGCCTGGGATGAATCTGATGTTTGTAATATGAGTGGGAGAACTTGGGAGACAGTGTTATCTTGTTCCTCCTCCAGGGCTGTCCCTAGATCCTGCAGCAATATTCCTGATGTTTTTCTGTGTTCCAGGCAAGAATTGACTTAAACATTCTCTTTGAAACCTGAACCCAAGCTTTTTTGAGGTTGGGATGGGAGAATGTAATTCCTTCCTCAGTTGTTCATTATTTTAGCACAGAGAAACAGGAAGTAGAAATACTATAACAGTGAAAATACAATATTACAGTAGGAACCTGAGATGCTTTCCTATTCCCAAAGCAGTGGGAAGGATCAGTAACCTCTGTATTAACCCATAACCATAGGAGTAAAGATGAGATTTCCTCTGGGACTCTAAAACAAGTTTCAAAATGCTATTGTGAATAGTATTGATGATGTGATTAAATGATATTGTTTTAGCTTTTGGAAAACTTAAAATTATATTAAACCACAACAGTGAAATGCCCCTGTATCTCTCTTCTCTTCCTCAGATTCCTTAGGGAAATTGTCTGCTTTTCCTGGCTCCACCTCCTCTCTTCTCATTGCCTTCTCATTCCAGGGCAATGTGGCTTCTGACCCAATCACTTAATTAAAACTGCTCTATCCAAAGTCACCAATGATCTACTAATTTTCAGATGCACTGGGATTTTCTCAGTAGTCATCCTTATTGACTGACCACACCTTCTAGATGTTCTTTCCTCTCTAGTTTTTCATGACGTTGCTTTCTCTTAGCTCTCCTCATACGCCTCTGACTCCTGCTTCCTTGTCTCCTTTTCTGGATTATTTTTTCAAATCATGCCCTAAGTGTGGATCCCTAACTGTCGTAGGTCTTTTTTTCTTCCTGCAGAGAGTATGGTTTCCTCTCACTCACTTGATGACCTCTTCAGCTCCTACATGTTCAATGACCTCTGTACAGATCTGTATTTCTAGCCCCAGGCTCTCTCCTCAGCTGTAGTCTTGCGTTATGAACTTCCCGTTAGGCTTTTCAAATGGACTGTCCTATAGGTCTCTCAAACTTAACATGTTCAAAACAGAATTCATTATCTTTCCTACCAAATCCACCCCTCTTATGAACTTCCCTGTTACTGCTGAGAGTAATGCCATATTCCTAATCATGCAGATTTGCAATCTTGGTATCATTCTTGACTCCTTACTCTCATTCACCCTATCTGTTACCAGATCTTGTCATTTTTATCTTCACAACATTTCTTACATATGGACAGAGCTCTGAGCCTGGATCCAGGAAGGCATGAATTCACATCCAGGCTTGGACATGCCAGTTGTTTGGTTAGTTGTTAGACAAGTCACTTAACTTCTGTTTGTCTCAGTCTCCTCAACTGGGAAATGGGGGCAATGGTATTGCACATACATCCCAGAGTTGTGATAAGGATCAAATGGGACAATATTTGTAAAGTGCTCAGCACAATTCCAATTCCAGGCACATAAAAGGTAGCTTAGAAAATACTTGTCTCTTTCCTTTATGATATAATACTGTTCATATGTGATAACTTTGTTAGCCTTTCTCCCAAATGATTGGTACTTACTTTGTTTCCAGTTGTTTCCTATCTCAAAAAGTATAGTAACAGGGTGTATTGGGTGTTTAAGGAGAACTAGCACCTCTGGTGTGAGAGCTTGCTGAGTTCTTTTCAGGTAGCTCATTCACCTTTCGAGTTTATCTGCCACCCAACTTTCACTATTAGTGTCAAGAAGCTGTTGCATACACAGTGACCACACCCAGGTTGAGGGTAACCAGTCAAGATGAAAGAAGACTTTAGATGGGTACTTTATATTGATTGAGGGGATTGATTGTGACTTACTAAATGATATGTTTTGTTAGGGGGATGTTTATTCCAAGCATGTGAAGACTTCCCCTGGAAGAATGAGTGTTTGAGAACTGTTCCAACAGCCACAAAGGTGCTGTGGAGCTTTAGAGCTGATCAGACATAGAAGAAGTCAAGAGAAAAGCCAATCATGAGCATCTCTCCTGAGGACTGCTGCTGTGAATAACTTTAAGGATCTAAGCACATAGTATAGTGAACTCTCTATTTATTTAGCAATAGACTAGAGCAAAACATTCAAGAAACTAAAGCACAACATTCACAACAATATAACATGACAACTCATTACTAAAATGGCCACATAGTCTTAAACAAAACATATCATTCAGTAAGTCACAATCAATCCCCTCAATCAATATAAAGTACCCATCCAAAGTCTTCTTTCATCTTAATTGGAGGCTGGCTTCCAATCATCCTTAAGGGGCAGTGGGAAGTACAAAGGCCATCCACCCCCCTAGGTCCCAGTAAGTTACAATATCATCAGTCACACCTGAGTGTTCAAGTAAAGTTCTCTTTCATCGTGACTCAAGGCTGGCTTCCAAACCCCATAGCTCCTCTTCCACGCTCCCAACTCTTGCCTGGATTCACCCAACTGTTGCCTGGATTCACAGGTAGGCAGCTCTCTGCTCCTGTTCCATATTGAAGCTCATGGGACTGCTCCACCCCAAGCTCTCCACAATTTCTGTTTCTAGGAAAACAAAACTCAACAGGGATATAACAATATTCACACACATTGCCTACGCCATCATCTCATTTTACTTTCTGAAAAATCAACACAAATCAACAGACAGAGTGTGTCTGTCTGACAAAGTAACACTAAGACAACAGATAGTGCTGACATCACATTCTCTCTCTTAGCTCTGCTTGGTCCCAGCTCATGCTTGAGCTTTTATCTGCTTTGCTCCTTCCTGTTCCACTCTTCCTGTTCCGTTCTTTCAGCAAGCTCCTCCCACTCTGGGCTCCATGTGATGTTAGGCCTGAGGGAATCCTAATAAAGCTGCCCCCAGCCCCAATATTCTGATTTCATTATGGGCCTGGCCCTACTGAACAGCAGGTCCACTGTACCTACCTAGGTCTTCCCCCTTCCTCCCCCATGTCCTAACTTCTCCCTATATGTCTCACTGCTCACTAGAACAACAGGTGTGTCCATGAACTCATAGTTCTCACAGAATAGCAGATGTGTCCATATGATGGGATCCCAGTCATTGCCTGTACCTAGTCACTGCCCCCAGACCCATTCCCACAGAAACAGGTGTGTTCTTGTTCTCAACCACAATCACATCATCCTTCTAATCTAAGACAGGACCACAATACCTAACTATCTATCTTGATCAGACAGAAGCACAATAGCTAGCCAATTAGAGGGCAGTATGACCAGAATGTTTAACCACCTAACCATAAATGGGGCCCCTCCTCCATTACCTAATCCCTTAACACTCCTCCTGTCTCTTTAATATTGATCATATTCCTATGTTCTGTGTAAATCTTGATTGTGTAATCAGCATCTTTACCCAATAAAAATCCATCTTGTTCTCTCTGAAGCTGCTGGTTCCTCTTAGAACTTAGCCTGCTTCATGAGAGGTGTCAGTCTCAATAAATGCCTATACTTGGATTAGAGGTGGTCTGAATTTGAATTCTTTGAGACAGTTCCACCACAACACATCATGAAACCTTGACAGTTTTTCTGTCAGTGGACAGAGTCTCAACCTCAACAGGCCTATTAATGGCAGGGAAGGTCTCCAAACTCCCCTAAACCTACTAAGAGCAAACAATGTATATTTCTAACAAAGACTTGATACAATCAAAGGCAAGGCTCAAAAGCACTTAAATAACTCAAACAAGGGGTGACCTTTACACAAGGCCATTCACTGCATCCTGCACCATCACCAAACATCTTGACTTTTGTCTTGCCACTGAACTTTGATGACTCTGGAAGGGAGAATGAAGCTGATGACTTTGTGTAACTCTGCTCCACATAATTCCAATTCATACACAAGTCATTACTTCATGATATCATTAGTCCTCTTTGAAACAAAGGAGAAACAACCTCAAAAAAGTACTTCAATGATAATTTTGGCAAATATGGATCCCTCTTCCTCATTGATCTCCTTGAGTGAATGGTATTGCTGAATCAAAAACTATTATCAGTTTAGCACTTTTTTCCTCACACAATTCCAAATGTTCACAGTTTCATCAATCACTATAACAACCTCGTTTCCCTCAGATCTTCCAACACAGTATTTCTAATTTTTTTTATCGTATTTGCCCAATTGATGGGTATTGGTTTATCTGAATGAGGATGGAAATGGTACACACAGCATCATGGACTATATAGTGGTCAGTGGATAAGTGACTACAGCCTAATGAGCTATAGCCAACTCAAGTATCAGATATATAAAGAGAGCTACAATTTAGACAGAGAGGCTTTCTTCAGTTAAAAAAATTATTCCTAGTAACAATAACTTACACTTATATTGCACAGTACAATTTAAGAAATGCTTTTCTCACCACAACCCCACAAGGTAGCCATTTAAGTATGATTATACTCACTGTATTCATGAAAGAGCTATGATTCGGTTACAGTCCCACAACCTGGAAGTGTCCATGGAGTTGAGACTAGAGCCCAGGTCATTTGATGGCGTTCACATCCTTTCCCTTCTCAGGGTCATGCTGGGAGAACAGGGAATAGGCTCTGACCCCTTGTCAGTGTCTTGTCCCTTCCTGGCATTGCCCTATATAAGTTGTGCTGCCGTGGCCCTAAACTGACCCTGAAGGAAATGTTGACAGTCTACTGCAGAGGGGACGTGGGCAAGGCAAAGGTCACAAGTGGACTGTGTGTCCTAGTGCCCTAAGTACATCGTTGTTCTGAAGTGTTATGGAAAGACCTGGTTTGAACCTGGGGTTGTGATCCCAGGTCCCAGGGTTTGGACCAACCCAAACTCCCTCAAAATCATTTAGAATAAGAGTGCTGAAAAGGTATCCCCAGTCCATGAGGTAGGAAATAAAAGGAGGTCTGATCCTATTTCTGACAGTAACAGACGATGCAAATGTGTGCAGGCCATGGTTCTCTAGGCCTCAGCTTTCTCATTTGTCTACTAGAAATGGCAGAGGGAGAGAGGCACATATGCAAATATTAAAGGATCTATGCTTTTGTCAGCATGAAGAACTGGTGTGAGAACTCCCTTCACTACTAGAGATCTCAATCCATATGACGCAGTGGCTAAATTCTAAGAAGTTTCCTGAGACTGAGAGATGTTAAATGAACTGATAAGGCTCACACAGCTAGTATGTGCCTCCATCAGGATTTGAATCTATGTCTTTTTGACTTTCTTGACTTTACTTTCTCTCCCTCCCACCCTGCTGCTCTGTCTCTGTCTCTCACACACACTCACTTGCTGAAATATTGGACCCAAAATATGGACCTGGAGAACAAGGACAGATCAACCTGAGGTCTGAAACTATATAGTCTTAATGACTTTCTTGGCCACTAAAAGGTTAAATGACTTACCTGGGGACATTAAACCAGCATGTGTCACAGGCAGGACCTAAGCCCAGTTCTTCTTGATTCCTAGGCCATTTTGTTTCCCCATTATGTCGGGTTGCTTTTCTTGAGCTTGAGCTCCACCTCTCTCTCTCTCTCTCTCTCTCTCATATAGATGAGTATTCTTAAAACTCAGGGTATATAGCATAGCTTTTACCCTTTTCCCATCTCAACATAATCTTGCCTTAATTGCTTGATAAGTTGAACCACAAACTTTCTCCATCACAGAGATATTGTCCTTCCAGAATCAGAGCTTTTCTATATGAGAGTCAGAGGCAGTATCCAAGTCCAGATGGTCCCACAAAGAAAGAAAGTGAGATCAGGCTAGAAGTGAGGAACCTCTTATCAAAGGAAACAAAATTGTTATTTACACAGATGGCCTTGATCCTACTGTGAGGCAGTCTTGGGAAATGGTTTCTGCCTCTGTGAAGTACGTTCAGTCTTCCAGAGCACTGCAGAGGGTGTGGATGAAAAGCTATTAAGCTAAGCACTTACTGAGATTGCTTTCTGTCTTCGGGATGAGGAATGATCAGAAGCAAGATACCCAAATTCAAATGGGAAAAACTACCAGTAAACTTAGTTCTAGAAAAATTGTTTGCTCTGAGATCTGGTGGCAAAGTAACCTAACCCAACCCAAGGCCAGCTTGATGCGAATGGGATATTTTTCTATACTTCACTCCCTAAGTTCATTCTAATCAACATTATAGAAAAAAAAGAAAGAAAAAAAGAAGAAAAAAGAGCCACTCTCCCTAAATCAGTGTCATTAATTAAGTCAGAGGAAGTGAAGAGGAGGAAGTGAAGTATCATTGAATTGCAGATTTGCCATTGTCCTCTGCCAACAGTGGTAAAGAAACAGGGAAGGACTCAGAGATGAGAATCTGGAGCTAAGCCTCATTGAGAAAGTTGAGAAAAGAAAAGAGTGAATGAAATAGATCTGAGGGACTCCAGCCATGGATTGATAGACTGGATGTTTGATTCAAGGAGAGTTGAGTCAAGTGTTGTGAACACCAAATGGCTGGTTGGGTAGGGTTAAGATGGCATGGGCTGAATTGGGGTTTTGTGGGTTTGTGAAGAGATAAATGAATAAATGAAAAATAATTTATTAAGCATTTGCTATGAGCCAAACATTGTGTTAAGGGCTGGAGATAAAGTAGAAAAAGTGTGTTAGTTACTGCTTTCCAGGAGCTCACACTCTTAATTGGGAGAGAGAATACAAAAAATCAAATTCAGTTTAAGGCAGAAAGAAAGGCCCAGAAACCCCAAGGGGCCTGGGCAAGGGCAGATGGTAACCAAGGACCAGGGGCCTTAGGTTAAGTCAGTAGGTCAGATAACAATGTCAGGGGAATGTAGGACATTAGAGATAGGGCAGATGGCAAGGCCAGGAAAACCTTTGGAGATAATAGAAGAACAGATGACAAGGCTTAGTGATCCTTCATCTCACCAGAAGGAATAGTTAGTGACTCCCATCTCATCTAAGTCCGGTGAGCTATGAAGTGGTCCAGATGGGTTCTGGGCTGCCCTTGCTGGAGGTAGAGGGAAGGTGAGAAGGGAAGGGAAGATTGAGAAATCAATTTTTTCTTGAAATTGAAAGGATGGACTTTGGAGTCAGGCTGAAAATGTACAGAGCCCCTTAAGGCTTACAAAGTCCTTTCCTTACAACAATCAGACAAGGCAGGAGTAACATTATCTCCATTTTACAGATGAAGAAAGACTTAGGGAGATGAAGTGGTTAGAATATGGTCACACAACATGAAAGGGAATCAGGCAGTGTGATAGTGTAGACAAAACACTGGATTTGGAAATGGAAGATATTGATTTAAATCCTAGATCTGCCACTTAGAATATGTGTGACCATAAGAAAATCACTTAACCTCTCTGTTACTGTTGTTCATTTGTTTCAGTCCTGTTCAATTCTCCGTGACCCCATTTGGGGTTTTCTTGGCAAAGATATTGGAGTGTTTGCCATTTCCTCTCCAGCTCACTTTTCAGATGAGGAAACTGAGGCAAACAGGGCTAAGTGATCTGCTAGTAAACATCTGAGGCAGGATTTGAACTCAGATCTTCCTGACTCCAAGCCTGGCACTCTATCCACTGTGCCACCTACCTGCTCTAACCTCTCTACATCTCAGTAAATCAGGGGGTGCTGAACTAGATGACCTCAAAGTCTCTCCCTGACTCTATGACAAATGCTTAGGGGTAGGATCCCACTCATCTATATACTCATACTCTACCCAGGGAAATGCCACCAATTGCTGAATGTGCTCTGGCCATTCAGAGCCCAGGGTCAGAAGTAATAATCGAGAATAACTAACATTTATATAGTACCTACTGTGTGTCAGGCACTAGGCTAAGCCCTTTGCAAATGTGATCTCATTTGATACTTAGTAATCCTGTGAGGTAGGTGTTAATGTTATCCTCCCTTTACAGATAAGGAAACTGAGGCAAATAGAGATTAGGTGACTTGCCCAGGGTCATATAGCTGGTCAGTGTCTGAGGCTGGATTGGAAATTTGGTCTTCTCTGACTCCAGATCCAGCCCTCTGTTTACTGTGTTGCTGGTGGGCAAGCCCAGGGGGAGGAAGGATTCAGGCTTGCAGCTAAAGCTCACATGTCTACTTCTGTGGCTTAACATGCTCAGTATTAATGGAATTCTAAAGGACTCAAGATGTTCCTCAGATCATCAGGCCAAAGAGGGAATCCTTCTGAAGGCATCTGTCCCTAAGTCCTCTCACAGGGACTTATTTTTAAAATACTAGTTTTGTATATTACCTATATCAGATTGCTTATTGTTTCACGGAGGGAGAAGGGGAGAGAAGGAGGGATAGAATTTGGTACTCAAAACTTCAAAAAAATGTTAAAAATTGTTTTAATATGTAATTGGGGGAAAATATATTTTTTTTAAAGTACTGGTGTGGTGAGGCTTTTTGAGACCTTCTGTGTGGAGAAACCATGAAGAGTTTGGATTTTGTTTTAAATTTTCTCCTATTGGAGGGAATCGAGGGAGCTTCAGGCTTAGGTTCTCAATTGGCTGGCCGTGACTTGCCATTCCAACTCTAAAATTAATCAGATTGTTTGCAAGCCAGAATCATTGTTTGCAAGCCAGAATCATTGATGCCAATGCCTTCCATGCCACATAGCCTTTGAGCCCAGAGACGAGGGCTGAGTTAAGTCTACACTTTTATCGCTGTCTATTCACTTCACGTGCAAAGTGCTAACAACAATGGCATCCATTATGTGGTATTTTTCAGTTTATGAACCACTTTTCCTATAAGAGCTCTCCGAGGGCAACAGTATCAAAATATGATTATTCTCATTTTACAAAGGAAGAAACTGAGGATCAGCTGATGAAGTGACTTGCCTAGCATCACAGAGTTAAATGTCAGGATTCAGGATCTGAGCCCAAGTCTAACAAAAAAGGGGAAGCTTCTATGGAGGAGGCAAGGAGAGGGATTGAAGGATAACAAGAGCTGGCAGGTTCAGTCACGCTCAAGGTCAGACACGGTCCTCTCCCTTTGAGAGTCCACATGGCCCAGGATCTTCAGGTCACCTCCTGCTGAAGGTCCTGACTCTGGACTTCACTCCCCCTTGAGCCTGAGGCTTTGGGGAGATTACAGTGTAGAAGTGAACATGTAAAGAAACACTCAGTCCCCCCTCTAAGCAGGGCTAAGCCTCTTATCTGTGTTTGGGAAATAGGGACCTTTCAAAGGAACAGTTGTTTCTCTTTGAAGAAACTGTGAGTGGGAAAGCTTTTTTAAAAAATAATTTCCTTGTGAAATGTAGAATATTCTTATGCAGAGTTCTCTGATGTTGCAGCTTGACCACCGGCTTCTCCATTCCTTCTTCTGCAAGGCCTCTGTGGTATTCATCTCCTCCTTGGACTGGCTTGGAAACAGCCAGCTTATCATACCCTGCCTGTCACCTGAATTATGAATGCAGCCTGCTGCTGCACAGTGGCGCTGTGGACAAGGCAGGGTTATGTATAATACATACGTGTTGCCTGAGATCAGTGGCTTTAAAAGCCCTCATGCTTGGAATTTAAAATGGGAATGGGACAGGCGAGGGAATCTGTCTCCCCAGTGATAAGCTTGCCATTCATTGACAGGGCTCAGTAATTTACTTTTGGGTCCTTTAACTCGCTTGACTTGCCTGGCTTAAGAACCAAAGGGAATCACGGAACCATGTCTCTTTTAGAACTGGAAGGAACTTCAAGAGATCATCTGATTTAGCCTTCTCCCTTCAGGCAAGCAAGTTATTTTTATCCCCTTTTCCAGATGAAGGCACTTGGGGATCTTTTCTCCCCCTCCAGCCTAAATGATGTTAATACAACACTCTCTCCTTCTACATTCCCATGAATTAAAGAATTTTGCATCGCAAAAAAGCAAGTGCAAATTATTTATGTTAATTATATAAAATAACCATATATTAATGAATAATTATATAAAATTAATTATGTATCACACATTAGTTATAAACATATTAGAAAATATATATTATATAATTTATATATTTTAATATTTATAATATTCATATATACATACATATACACACATATCTCTCTCTTTATCACTGTCTCTGTTTCTGTCTCTTTCTCTGTCTCTATCTCTGTCATCTCATCAGCGTACAGAACTCCTATTGAGAAAGATTCCTCTTTTGGTGCAGATGGACAGTTCTTTCACAACTTCTGTTTTAGGCACAAGGGATGCAAAGAAGAGAAATGACTTGCCCAGGGTCACAAGCAGTATGTGCCTGAGACAAGAATTGAAGTCCTATTTTCTCATCTCCAGATCTAGCCCTTTTCTTGCTGGTCATTGATAGTTCTTTTCCCCTCTTCCCACTGACCTGTCCTATGGCTTCTAGTGTCTAAGGTCTGTGATCAGCCTAATATCTGACCCTTTCTTCTCTTCTAGATCTCCCCACTCCTTCATTCATAGACCTAGATTTGGTTGCTTCTTCACTCTGGACGGACCCCAGTTCTATTCTATTTCTTCCTCTGCTGAAGTGGAGAATTATTGCTGTGACACATTGTATTTCCTCACTGGGTTACATAGAGAAAGGGGTGTGTGTGTGTGTGTGTGTGTGTGTGTGTGTGTGTGTGTGCGTGCGTGTGTGCGTGTATGTGTGTGTGTGTGTGTGTGTGTGTGTGTGTGATTTCCCAACAGGAAGGAAACACAGGGGGTGTCTGATTCTTTAAAATTACCTTTCCATAGCATGTGGGGAGGAGGAAGGGTGTGCGGCACACTAATGGGAACCTACGTCTTATGATTGTTTATATTTTTTCAGAGCACTTTCATATACGTTGTCTCATGTTGTCCTCTTAACAAATCTGTGAGCAAAGAGGGGTATTATCCTCAGCTTGCAGAAGAAGGAATGGAGGTCCAGAGAAATGAAAAATCCACTCAAAGTCATTCTGATTGCCAAGGGCAGAGCTGAGACTAGAACCCACTTTTTCTAGGGTATCACCCTATAGGGATATGTGTTGTGTATATATATGTCTAGATAGATACACTTTATTTTTATTATTATTATTATTTATCCATGAACAATTCATGACAGCCCCCATCCCTATCACTGTCTCAAACAGGGTCTCCGAAGTGGGAGAATGGATGAATAACACTTCTAAAGACATTTCTTTATCCTCCAAATGAAGTTCCAAGCTGCCAGCCACTATTCTTAGCCTTGATCTACAGAGAAAGGCCAGAGGACAGATAGAGAGAGGAGTCCCTTCCAAAAACCTGGATTGTTTTGGGACGAAAGGATCCTGGGCATTATATGGCTGGTAGCATGGAGGTCATCCAAATGGCCTTCAATATGCTGGAGGAAAAGAAGAGGAAAAATCCTGAACAAGGAGAGAGGGGTAGGAGAGGAAGAAGGAAAAATTGTCCAGTTTTTCTATCGGTCACAAATGGTGGATGTTTGTAATGCTAGTATTCCATGCTGTATTTAAAGCATTCTGCAAGCCTCAACATGCTTATAAAGTATTGCAGGGGCAGCTAGGTGGCACACGGGTCTGGAGTCAGGAAGACCTGAGTTCAAATCTGGTCTTAGACACTTACTAGCTGTGTGACCCTGGACAAATCACTTAACCCTGTTTGCCTTAGTGTCCTCATCTGTAGAATGAACTGGAGAAAGGAATGGCAAACCATTTCAATATCCTTGCCAAGTAAACACCAAATGGGGTCACAAAAACTCAGATGTGACTGAACATCTACAACATACCTATGTTGTTGTTTAAGTGGGGGTTTCCCAGATGAATATGGAAAAGTGGCTAAGGATGAATTTCAGAGACAGAGAGAGGCTCTACTTGTCATTGTCAGCTCAGACTTTCATCTTTTCCTGCTTTTCTTAACAGAATGAATGCTGATGAGGGTTGAAGAGCATGTATTCATCAGAAATGCTGCCTTTGTTTGTGCATGGGGAGGTCCTGGGTCCCAGGGACTGCAAGATCATCCACAAAGAGCCCTGCTCACTTTCATGAGTTTAATCACTGCTTGGCATCTGGCCAGCAGATTTTCAGTCTGCACTGGGAGTTTTCAGACTGGTTCTTTCCCCCTCTTCCCACTGACCTGTCCCATGGCTTCTAGTGTCTAAGGACTGTGATTAGCCTAATATCTGACCCTTTCTTCTCTTCTAGATCTCACCACACTTTCTTGATAAAGTTACTATTGGCAGCTGTACCTCAGCTCTGTGGTGTGGAGTGCTGAGCATGAAGGCAGGAAGTGGGTTCAAATGTAGCCTTAGACACTGACTAGCTGTGTATTTCTGTCTGCTTCAGTTTTTTCATTTGTAAAATAGAAATAATACTAGTACTTACCTCCCAGGATGAAATGAGATTTGTAAAACACTTTGCAAACCTTAAAGTGCAGTTTAAATACTGGTTATTGCTAGTCAAAAAATGTTTGTTAAATACCTACTATGTTCCAGGAATGTGCTAATCCCTGATGATACAAAGAGGCAAAAGAACAGTCCCTGCCTTCCAAGAACTCAGTCTAAGGAGGGAGACTACAAACAAATGTCTATTTACAAATAAGCTATTTACAGGGTAAATATGAAATAACAGAAGGAAGACAGGTTTAGAAAGACTCTGGGTAGAAGATGGAATTTTAGTTGGGAGTTGAAGAAAACCAGGAAGCCAGTATGCAGAGATGAAGGAGAGTATTCCTGGTCTAGAGGAGAACCAGAGAAAATGCCCAGAGCCCAGAGACAGAGTATTTTATTTGTGGAACAGCCAGGAGGTCAGTGTCACTGGATTGAAGAGGACACGTCAGGGAGTAAGGTGGAAGAAGACTGGAAAGTAGGAGGAGACTAGGTTATGAAAGGATTTTAATATCAGAGGATTTTGTATTTGATCCTGGAGGCAATAGAGAGCCACTGGAGTTTATTGGATGGGGAGTTGGGGGTTATATGGTTGGACCTGTGGAAATCACAGTAGGAAATCACTTTGGTGACTGAATGGAGGGTCGATTGAGGTGGGAAGAGACATGAGGCAGGCAGACTTGCTATAATCTAGAATTGAAATGATATGGGTCTGAACCAGAGTAGTGAAGTATCAGAGGAGAGAAGCGGGAATATTGGAGAGATTGGCAAAGATAAAATTGACTGGTCTTGACAACAGATTGGGTATGTTAGTGAGGAGTAGAGGATGACACCTTGGCATAGTAATAGAGAAAGAGTGTGTGTGTGTGTGTGTGTGTGTGTGTGTGTGTGTGTGAGAGAGAGAAAGAGAGAGAGAGAGAGAGAGAGAGAGGGAGAGAGAGTGTGTTAAGGGGGAACTATTTTGAGTTCTTTTTTTGGACATGTTAAAGTTAAGACACCTACTTTGCATCCAGTTTGCGATGTCTGAAAGGCAGCTGGAGATGTGCAATTGGAGATGAACAGAGAAGTTAGAGCAGGATCGATAGATTTGAAAATCATTAGCATAGGGATGACAATTAAATCCGTTAACAGCTGAAGAGATCACTGAGTGAAAGAGAAGAGAAAGCAGTCCAGGACAGAATCCTGACAAACATCTATAGATAGAGGGAGTGATCTGGGTGTGTATCCAGCAAAGGGGAATGATCAAATATGTAGTAGGGGGACCAGGAGAGAGAGGTGTCCTGAGAAACTTAGAGAGAAGAGAGTATCAGGGAGGAAAGAGTGATCAATAGTGGCAAAGGCTGCAGAGAGGTTGAGGAAAATGAAGACTGAGAAAAAGCCATTGGATTCGTCAATAAAGAGATCCTTGGTAAATTTGGAGAGAGCAATTTCAATGGGATTGTGAGATCAGAGTATAAGGGGTTAAGAAGAGAATAGGGAGAGGGAAAGTGGAGGCATGTATTGTAGATGACCTTTTCAAGGAGTTAACCCCAAAAGGCAGAAGAGATAAGGGAAATAATTAGCTGGGATGGAAGGATCAAGTCAGGGTTATTTTTTTTTTTTTAAGATGGGGGAGACATGGACATGTTTGTAGGCAATAAGGAGGAAGCCAGTAGACAAGAAGTGAGTGAAAATAAGTGACAGTGGGGATGACAGAGGGAGAAGGCTGTTAGAGGAGAGGAGATGGAATGGAATTTCTTGAGCAGGTGGAGGAGTTATCCTTGGCAAGGATTAAGGCCACTGCATCTCATCATTAAATAGAGGTGAAGGAGGAGAAAGCAGTAGAAGGCATATGAGTGATATCTGATGACGATGGTTTTGAGAACTACAGCCTGTTTTCATTGTTCCCTGGGAGTGTCTTCCTGGTTCTTCCCTGCCCAGCCTCTGATATACACACCAACTGGGTGACCATGGATGGATCCATCCCTTCACCACTCAGTGCTCCAAGCCACTCTTGAAGACTGTATGAATTGAAGAAAGGCATTAGGGGAAGGAGTCTCCACACAGACAGTTCCCTACTCTGATACCTAGCCACCCTTCTGCACATAGATATGGGGTTCCAAAACTTTTTTTGTGTTATGGACCTCTTTGGCAGCCTGGTGAGATTTCCAGACTCCTCAGAATCATTTTTCTTTTTCTTTTCTTTTCTTTCTTTCTTTTTTGGAGGGGGAAAATAGGGCAATTGGGGTTAAGTGACTTGCCCAAGGTCACACGGCTAGTTTTTTGTGTTAAGTGTGTGAGGTCCGGTTTGAACTCAGATCCTCCTTACACGTCTATTCACTGCGCCACCTAGCTGCCCCAAGAATCATTTTTCTAAACATAAAGTTGCAAAGGAACCTAATTATATTGAAATAGTTAACTTTATCTGTCTGTCTATCTAGCTAACTAGCTATCTAAAACCAAAACAAACCCAAGTTTACCGATCCCAGCTTAAGAACTCCTGGCTTAGATCAAATGCTACCCAGGAAGGTTTCCCAGAATACTCTTGCCCAAATTGATGTTCCCTTTTTACTAATTCCTACAACATTTAATAAATTATCACAATGTTTTAATATTTAATCCCATATTACCATGCATTTTATTGTTTCATGGTTCCAACCAGTTTGTAAGTTTTGGGAAGGTAGGAACTGTGCCTTAAACTTGTTTTATGTTCCCCACAGCTCCTTGCACAACATTGGGGCAGATAACAAATAGTGTGTTACAGTGGAAAGAACTCTGAATTTAAGGTCAGAGGCCCTTGGGTTCAAATTCTAGCCCTGACACTTACTACTTGAACACTCCTGGGTAAAATTTCTTAATATGTCTGGGTCTTAGTTCCCTTATCTGTAAAATGAAAGGGTCTCTAAGGCCCCTTCTAGCACTAAGGCTATGATTCATTATTATGTAAGGCATTTAAAAATTGCCCTTCTCATCTGGGCTGCCTGTAATATTAGATGTATTTTTCTGCCGCACAATTGTCCTATTGTGGCCTGAACACAGACAAGCTCTCCTGTTTCATTATGGAAAGTTTTTTTTTCTTTTAAATTAATTTAATCTGATAAATCATATTGCATTATGGCAGACATACATACAGTTCAAATGCAGATGTGTATAGCTTTCAGAGAACTCTGGACACTCAAGTATTCACATTAAGCAAGCTGACATAATGGAATGGTGTGGGGAATCTTTAATTTGTAAAAATATATTTTTGGCTTATAAAAGTATTCATCACATAATTCCTTTTAAATAATCAGCTCTCCTACTATCTTTAAAAGATTATTCAATTTTTTTAAAAAAGTGTGATTTCTAGCTCTTCAGGAACACACACATGCAAATCATCTCTACAGATGTGGAATATTGCATAACATGTTAGACAGGCAGACCTAGGAGGAGAAACAGAAAACAAAGGTAGAGTCTTAAGGGAGAGATCGAGATTGGGGTGGTGGTGAGTGGAAACACAGATACACATGCCTCCTCCATTTGATGGAGTCTTCAAAACCCATTTTCTTATTAGGAATTTTCATGGGACAGTATGAAACTGTTCCTGATGTCATATCAAGCTGTCCAGGCATACTGTGACTATTTATTTCACTCTCTTTTTCTCTGGTTCTCCAATCAATACCCTTAGGAAACCATAGGCATCTTGTTCACTTTCCAGAGTAAAACATGGGGCTCTTTGTACTTAATGACTTTCTAGGAGAGTTAACTACTTTTTTTTTAACATATCTGTAGAGTGCACAGAAAATTCAAATGTGTTTCCTTCCTCTGACTCATATTGTCTCTTTTCTTTTTTTTTAAATTTATTTTTATTGACAATTTACCAGTCATCAACAAACACAAACATTTCAATATGCAAAGAGAACAAGAAAAAAGATTGCAAGAGAAAACATGAATTTCTATTATGTCATTAAAAAAAGAAATATACGTTCAATTTAATAAGATAGTAAAAAATTAATCTATTTGTGTGTCTCCTTCTGTGCTGGTTGTTTCTTTTGTGCATTTAAAATGTTTTATTAACGTTCTCTTTTTTGGAAGATCTATCACTAACTCTTCCAAATAGAAACCCTCCTTTGTAGCATCATCAACATGTTGGCCGTATCTGAGGATGCATATTGCATTTTGCATCTCCATTCCATCTCTACCTCTCTGCCAGGAGGTGGGGAGGGTGACTAATCAAGCTTTCTGAAGTTAGGATTGGTCAAATCCTTCTCTGCAATGAAGAGTCTTCAACATTTATAAGACTCACAGAATTTTGGTGCTGGAAGGAAACTTAGAAGAACATATAATCCAACTTCATCTTTTTAGGTATGAAGATGCTGAATTTTAAGTGAGATGAAGTGATTTGAACAAAGTTATACTGTCCAAGTTATACTGTCTCACAGTCTCTTTAATTCTAGTCCGTTTGGGTTCTGGGGATGGGGGGAACAGGCCTGTTTACTACCAGCTTGACAAATTATCTGAATTTAGCCAGAAGGGGAGTATAAGGTAAAGAGAAAGGAGTCAAGAGAGAAAAAGGACACAAAACCAGACTGCATTCGTCTTGCTTTTGGTGTGTCACTGTGAGAGGAGAGAGGCAGGAAGGCACCTAGAATTAGCCCCAAAGGTTTCTTGGCTCTCACTGACAATGAAATCCCAGCCTTGTCGGGCTGGGTGGCTCGGCACTGTGTCAGAGAAAGAGCCCTGCTGCTTCAGAAGGGTGGGTGGACAGGCTCCATAGCAATGTACTCAGAGGCAGCTTGATTAGAGAACACCAGCTGGGATGAGAAGCAGTCCAGGAATTGACAATTAGTGCTTTAGGGCTTAGACATTGGCAAGGAAAGGGCACACAGGAATCAGACTCAGAGACTACTGGCGTCAGTGCAAGTGCAAATGAATATCTGCCCCATTTTCTCTGCCCTCCCTGCTGCCCCCTACTTCCCCACCCTCCAAATTCCCCTATATTGGTGGAAACAAGCGTAGCTCCATTTCCTGGGCTATGCCTTCTTTTTGTTGTTCAATTGAGTCTGACTCTTCATGACCCAATTTGTTTTTTTTAGGCAAAGATACTAGAGTGGATTGCCATTTCTTTCTCTACTTCATTTTACAGAAGAGGAACTGAGGGTCAAGTTACCTGCCCAGGGTCACACAATTAGAAAATGTCTGAGGCCTGATTTAAACTCAGGAAGATGAGTTTTCCTGACTCCAGGCCGGCACTCTCTCCACTGCTTCACCTAGCTGCCTGCTATGCTTTCTACAGCAATCTGCAGAATGGGTTGTATCTTGGAGTCTATCAATGACCTAAATCCCCTCTCAGACTTGTGGGTACTTGAATTGTTCCAGGTCACCCTGTAAGTAATATAATGATAATAATTACTACTGATATTCTTCATATTTTAAAGTATCTGAGCTTTGCCAAGGAATATCAGAACAACCATCCCATGGTTGTCATTCTTGTTGTTGTTGTTTTCAAAGAGGACCAATGACATCACAGGGTAATGTCTTGATAGGAGCATGGTATGGATTTAAGCGAGGCAGACTTGCACGATGACTTGGATGACACAGTGGCAAAATTCAGTGGCACGACAAAAGGCAGGACAACTGGTGTTGGCCTGGCATGCAGGGGATGACCTTAGCATCTTCAACGTCTGACCAAGCGTTAAACACTCCCCATCACCAGTTTCAGACTCCTTCGTGGCTGTTGGGATGGACTGTTCTCATTTTCCCATTCTGCTGGGTAAGTAAGTCTTAATGTTCTTGGGGCAGACAGTTCCCTAACTCACTGATGGATCTGAAGCCTGTGGGTTGCTTTTAACCTGGTTTAGTCTGTCTGCCCAGATGGTTTTACTGAGGTGTGGCCACTGCTTACCCTACAGCTTCTTGGAGGTGCAGGTGAGAGTTAGGTAGTAAAAGTATTATCATTGCTCCTGTTTTACGGAAGAGGAAATAGAAATACTCCCAAGGATTGGGTGACTTGCCCCTGGCCACGACAGCTGGCAAAAGGAAGTATCTGACCTCAGATCTTCTGATTCCAAGTTCTGTCCTCTAGCTAACTATCTATCGTGCTGCCTCACCATTCTTTCCATGTAACAGAGTTTTCATATGATATAACTCAATCTCCCTTCCACTACCACTTGTTCAGCCATTTCAGTACTGTCTGAGTCTTTGTGACCTCATTTAGGGTTTTCTTGGCAAAGATACTGGACTGGTTTGCCAGCTCATTTTACAGATGAGGAAACTGAGGCAAACAGGGTTAAGTAACTTGGGTCATACGGTTAGTAAGTGTCTGGGGGGGAGGGGACAGCTATTTCCTTCTCAAGAAGATAGAAGGGAGCTGAGTGAGGAAGCTTATTGGGGGAATTGTAAGGCCTGGCAAGCCTCTCAATACTTTGAATAGTCTTAGACTCTTTGTGAAACTTGAACCATCATTTTCTAAGTGTCTAAGGCTTCTTCCTGGTCCAGATTGTGTCTCTTGACTTTGAGTGCTACAATCTTTTTTGCTAGGGAGTCATACTTCTGATCTGGAGTTTGCAAAGGAATATCAGAACAACCATTCCATCATTGTCATTCTTGTTGTTATTGTTGTTTTCAAAGAGGACCAATGACATCACAGTTCCTCTGCCAACAAATCCTTATTTATGGCAAACTGACCTTGGGGGCTGCACAACCCTGATGTTCTGGCCCTCTTTCTGAGGAGGGATCTTTCAGCTTCCTCCTTTCCATTCTCTTCAGTTGGAGAAGCCCAAGTCAATGAGACCCTGGGGCAAACCTGGAAGAAACATAGTGCTTTCTATGTGGAGGTATATGTAAATATTGAGGGCAGTGAATAGGAAGATATTCTTTAGTCCATCTAGTGGTCCTTATTGGGGGCAGCTGGGTGGTGAAATGGATAGAGTCCTGGGCTTGGAATCAAGAAGATTTTTTTTCTTGAGTTCAAATCTTGCCTCAGATACTTATCAGTTATGTGACCCTGGGTTAAGTCACTTAACCCTCTTTGCCTCAGTTTCCTTATCTGTCAAATGAGCTAGAGAAGGAAATGACAAAATACTCCAGTATCTTTGCCAAGAAAACCCAAATCAGGTCATGAAGAGTCAGACACAACTGAAATGACTGAACAATAACAGTGGTCCTTCAACTAAAGAATTATAGATGAGGAAGGCACCTTATAGATCATCTAGTCCTGTGGTCTGCCAAGTATGACCTGAGGTTCAATCCTGCTGCTTATTTTTGTACAGCCTTGAGCTAAGAATGGTTTTTACATTTTAAAATAAATTTTTTTTCAACGTAAAAGCCATTCTTAGCTCCTAGGCTATACAAAAACAAATTGTCAGTTGGATTAAATTCTCAGGCAGTAGTTTGTTAACCCCTGAATTCTTATCCTTTTTACAGAAGAGGGAACTGAAGTCTTGTGGGGGTTTGTAGGAAGTGACTTGCCTAATGTAACTGCCAATTAGTGGGATTATTTTCTGTGATTATTGGCATTCTTGTATAGCTCCTCATTTCTTGAATGGGTTCAATTCAATAAAAAACAAAGAAAAAAAGAAAAATCTCCCCCAAACAAACAAAAAACTATTTCATACTGCCATGTGGTGGACAGAATACTGGACCTGGAGTCAGGAAGACCTGAATTTAATTTGGTCTCAGACACTAGCTGTGCACCTTGTGCAAATTACTTAAGCTCTGTTTGCCTCAGTTTCCTCATCTGTAAAATGGAGATAAAAGCAACTTTGTAGGGTTGTTGTGGAGTTCAAATAAAATAATAATTGCAAAACTCTTAGCATAGTATATGGCACATAGTAAGATGTATAGAAATATTAGCTATTATTGTTGTTATTTTTTATTTTTTAAAATTGATTTGTTTATTTACTTTTAGTTTACAAGATTCAGTTCCACAATCCCTTGAGTTTCAAATTTTCTCCTCTCCACCCCCCCCTCCCCCCCCATGGCCCCATGCAGTCAAGTATAGGATCTGCAAATACTTTCACATTGGACATTAGTCTGATTGTATAGAAGGGTTGTAACCAATGGAGTGAACAATGGGAAAGAAGAAACAAAACCAAACATGGAAAACAGCGAGAGCATGTAGATTACTTCAGTCTGCATTTAAACTCTGTTCTTTCTAGATCCTTCTCTGAATGTAGTTAGCTATTATTATTACTACTGTTACCTACAATGCACTATGCTAGGCACAGAGAAAACAAGTTTGTTGATCCTCAAGCCTAGATCTCTTTTCTCCATATGCAGTCTCTGGTCTTCTATCACCTTTCATTCATTCATCCAAAATGCATTCCTTAAAATTACATGCTATGTTCCAGGGACTGGGGGCAAAAAGACAAAATGAAACAGTTTCTACCATTAATGAGCTTATATTCTACTAGGTGGGGAGAGAGAACATGTATATAGTTAAATGCATACAAGATATGTGCAATATGATTTGGGAGAAGGAATCAGGAGAGCTCAGAGGAGTCGGTGGTGCTTGGGGCTTGGCCTTGTAGAGAGGTAGCAATTGGAATGGAGTTGAGGAGGGGGAGAATTCCAGGCACAAGAAAGGCCTGGAGATGAAGGAAGAAATGGAGAGTAGGACAGCAAGGTTTGCATAAGGGTGAGTGAGAGGTACTCATAATGATATACCAAGTTGGACTCCAATCATGAGGGGCTTTCTTTTTTTTTTTTTTTTTTTTGGAGTGGGAAAGGTAGGGCAGTTGGGGTTAAATGACTTGCCCAAGTTCACAGGGCTAGTTTTGTGTTTCGTGTTAAGTGTCTGAGGCTGGATTTGAACTCCCATCCTCCTGACTCCAGGGCCAGTGCTCTATTCACTGTGCCATCTAGCTGCCCCTTATGAAGGGCTTTTATTTCTAAGGAGAGGAGTTTGTATTATCCCAGAGACAATGGGGTTTTTGGAGCAGGGGAGTGACACTGTCACTTCACGTTGTGCTTTCAGAACATCAATTTGGCAGTTGTGGGAAGGATGAAGTGGGCCTGGAGAGCCTGGATGTAGAGGGTAACTAGTAGCAGTGTCCCTCCGTAGCTCACCAGTGCCTCAGAAGTACCATCTCAGGCCAAAGCAGTGAACTCTTCATTCCTCTCTGGTACTGACAGAACCTCCAAATCCGTGGCATGGGAAGGAAATGTTCTTTTATTGGGCACATATATACATTGGGTATATATATAAACTGAATCTCAGAAACAGCCCAGAGTATCTCATAGCTCCCCAAGGGAATCATGTAGACTAATGAAAGGAAGCATGGTAGAGTAGAAATAGTGATGGATTTGGAGTCACAGGCCTGGGATTTCAATCCTGGTTTGTTCACTTATTCTACTTAACCTCCCTTGGCCTCAGTTTCCTCAATTCTAAGATGAGGAAGAGTTGGAGTAGGTTACCTCTAAGGTCCTTCATGGCTCTGAACCTATGGACTACAAGCATAGCTCAAGGCAATGCAGCTGAAATGCTCAGGGATTAAGGGGCTCTCACTATAGATATCACTTCCAAGTCACCAGCCATTAGGAAGTACTGGTGTTTACAGAGGCTTGACTGGCAGACTACCAAGGGCAGCTCAAACAAAGGGAAGCTTTGATTAGCTAAATCAACTCAAAATGTCTTTGGTACATATTCTTTTTTTTTTTTTATTTTTTTTTATTTATTTTTTTTTTTAAATTTTATTATAGTTTGCATCATTCATTTCCACAAGATTTTGAGTTACATATTTTCTCCCCCTCTTCCCCCTACCCACCGCCCCAAAACAGCCAACCCAATGTGTCCCCCCTCCCC
>CM053587.1:62729892-62777853 GCA_028646515.1 Pseudochirops corinnae
TTAACTGTTGAACAACCCAGGCATGTCTCATTGAATCCCAATATCAAATATTCTATCGAGGGACTGGCTTAAGTCAGGCCTTACCCAGAAGTCAGATATAGGCTAGAGTCCAAGGGTGGGAAACCTGCAAACTCAAGGTTACACATAGCCCTCTAGGTCCTCAAGTGCAGTCCTTTGACTGAATCCAAACTTCATAGAACAAATCCCCTTAATAAAAGGATCTGTTCTGTAAGTTTGGATTCTGTCCAAAGGCTGCACCCAAGGTCCTAGAAGACCACATGTGGTCTCAAGGCCATAGGTTCCCCATCCCTGGACTAGATAATTAGAATAGTCAAGCAGGGTTGAAATGGCACTGATCTTTAGAAGTAATTTGGAGGAAGGAGACCCCAGACTGGCCTCCATACTTCTGGTGGTACTTTTGGTGATGCCTCTAGAGATGGTAGTTTCTTTTTTGCTTTTTGGAGGGGAGAAGGCAGGGCAGTTGGGGTTAAATGACTTGCCTAAGGTTACATGGCTAGTTAAGTGTTAAGTCTCTGATGCTGAATTTGAACTCAGGTCCTCCTGACTTCATGGCCGGTGCTCTATTCACTGCGTCACCTAGCGGCCCCCAAGAGATGGTAGTTTTTTACTGTGAGGCACTTCCCACCTCTGAGATATTGGAGAATAAACTGAGACCATTTAGCCAGGAGACAATGACATGAATATCCTCTGTCATTATGTCCCAAAGAAAGCTGCAGCAAACTGGTAGTGGTTGGAATTTTAACATTTGTTATATTTCGAGGTGATAGGAGTATTCAGTCCTTCCTCCATTCTGCTATTCCCTCTGCAGCTGGTCGGTCTGAGCCTGGCCGTGGGCTAGAGCTTATTTCCTCCGACCCCTAGGTTATAATTTTGAGATTGTCTGAAAAATTGTGCTGAAGAAACTGCTTCAGACTTTTTATGTGACATTTGGGAGGCCACTGGGAGCCGTGCCATGTGGACTTTGTAGAGAAGCGCTTGAAAAGAAATTGTTTGATTATCTCTAGAAGCCCAGAGACCTTTCTAGAGTTGGAGATATGGACCAATATGCCAGCTTAACCCCAGCTGATTTGCTGAGCACAGAGGCTGCAGCATCAGTTTAAAAAGAAAGATAGTTTCCACTTTCACTCCTGAACTTTAAACTATCTATCTCGTCTCTGTAGCTTTCTTTTCACTATCTGTCTCTGTCTCTCTCATCTCTTTTCTCTCTTTCTCTGCATCTCTCTCTTTTTTCTCTCTCTGTCTCTCAGTCTCTTTTCTGTCTGTCTGTCTTTGTCCCTGCAGAGTTCAGGCCCAGAGACCTTCCATTACACTGGAAGTGACTACTGCCTGCCCTTGGAAGCATATACACAGGCCTAGATGAGTCTCTGGCTTTTTTAGGGGTGTGTGTGTGTGTGTGTGTGTGTGTGTGTGTGTGTGTGTGTGTGTATGTACACAATTCTATTCTGTTTGATTTGTGTCCCTGTCCCAGCACAGAGGGTAGATAGAGTCAGTCTCAGGTATAGGGGGACAGTGCTTCCCCTAGCATAACAGGACAGTCAGGCCTCATCACTAACAGTGCCCACAGAACTCCTGCCCCAGTGAGGGGAAGGGGAGGAAATATTAGGCCCTGGTAGCAGCAGTTGTTTTACTCTGGTACAGGGTGTTCCTGGTCTTGATGAAGGTGAGAGGGAGGTAGGATTTCTAGGAAATCCTTTGAGGGTTCTTTTTTCGTCTGAAACAAATTACCAGACTCAAGCGATCTTTTGGCAGAGTTATAAAAGTTTATTGTTATGCTGGCTTTGCAGTGGGCAGGAGAGGTAGGGGGACCTGCAAAAGTGCAGGAATTAGAGATACAGTTTATATAGTGAAAAAGCTGTCAATCAGAGTTTAATTATGCTAACTAGGTGAGTAATAGTGTGATTAGGGAGGAGTTTAGGAGTGGTTAGTGCTTAAAGGGACATGCACTTTTTGTGGCATCTGTGCAGGCATATGGCCCATAATTCACTGGTATATCCCCTTCGCAGGGGCTACTAGGAGGTGTGGTTTTTGTCTTGATACGTCACTAGGTCACCTGTGGTCAGGGCTGACTGAGATATGTCCAGTCTATTAATCCTCAAAGTCTTCAGGAGGTTCCAAGTTTGGGAGCTAGACTGATTGGGGGCTTCAGGAGGTGCCAAGTTGGGAGGGAATTATGTCTCTGATAGAGTGTTCAAGGATTTTGGGTGTAGCTGGCCACTTAGAACAAAGGGACTATGCATTTCTCTAAACTAAAGGATTTGTTTGAATGCTTGGGTGATGTATTCATAGGTATGGCTACTGTAGCTAGGCTGAGGGAAAATACTTTTAGGCTGGGGCAGTGTGATTTTACAACTTGGCTTCACAGGCTGATATCACAAACATAGGTACCTGAACACAAAAATATGAAAAATTGTGCTGAAGGAACTGCTTCAGACTTTTTATGTGACATTTGGGAGGCCACTGGGAGCCGTGCCATGTGGACTTTGTAGAGAAGCGCTTGAAAAGAAATTGTTTGATTATCTCTGGAAGCCCAGAGACCTTTCTAGAATTGGAGATATGGACCAATATGCCACCTGAACCCCAGCTGATTTGAGGTTACAGACAAAAGCATTCCAGATCCCATCAGTCTCATCTGAGACAGCACTTAGGTCTTGGCACAGAATGTGGCCAGTGATGCTGGATAGTGGTAGTGAGCTCTGAAGGCAGTGGAAGCAGCTAGTGACACAGGCCCCAGTGAGAGCCCAGGAAAATCAGGTTGGTGGTCAGGGTTACAGACCTAGTTAAGTGTCTGAAGTCAGATTTCAGAAAAAGACTCAGAGGCTTTAAATGGAGCAAATATTTGGTATTCTCCCCCATATCCAGCCCTTCTTGGGGTAGGAGGAGAGGGAGACTCTGGTTGTGCTCATACTGTGCCTAATATGCTGTTGGTGCTTAATGCATGTTACATATGACATATATGTTACACATGTTGCATATTATTTACTTGTAATTATCTGACCTCACCTCTGAAGAAGATCAGGAGGGTGGATTACTTGGCTAATTAGACATTCAGCATTGTTCTTGGTCATTAGCATCATGAGGGTAAGACCCAAGCAAGACACAGGAATCCCTTTGTCAGCATGACAGTGATTGCAGGCTTGTGGATTGTACCAAGGAGAATGTGCCCCAAGTTCTACCTCCCATGTTGAAAAAACTATACTTTAAACTCACACTCAGAAGCCCAAGTGGGCAATTGGGCCAGAATGGAGCTTGTGATAGGATGCCAGACTGAGAGTGAGGAGACCAGGATTTTCATCTTCCTAGTTCTGCAGTGGAGTCACCTTGGGGGAGTCAATTAAAAGACTCTTTGAGCCTCTTTTTCCTCATCTAGGAAATGAAGGGGTTGCATCAGGTGCTCTTGAAGATCCCTCTTAACTCTGATTCTGTGATTATACAATGGTCCTCCAGCAGACAAGGGATCAGGAAGAGAGCAGAGTGGTACATGTGAATTATTTTCCAAAGGGGGTACCAATTTGGCAACATGCTGTAGTGGAAAGACTGCTGAATTCAGAGTCAAGACCTGACTTAGAATTCTAGCTCTGCTACTCCCTGTGTGACCTTCGAACAAATCACTTAACTTCTCCGGCCTCAGTTATCTTATTTGTAAAACTAGGAGGGTGACCTCTATGGCCCCTTCCAGTTCTAGACCTATGAGCTTATACCTGTTAATATTTTAATAAATGTTAGGCATCCTCATACTTCTCAATCTCCCTATAGCCTCTTGTACTTTCCTCTAGTATATTCTTTGGCTCTTCTCCCTTAGATTCTGTGATACTGGTTCCCTTTCTTTGTTCCTGATCACTTCTTTTTGTCTCTTTGACTGGTCTCCCTCCGTTTTCCCACATCCAGAAACAGAATTGCTCCCCAAGGTTCTGCCCTGGCTTCTCTTCTTTTTTCCCTTTATACTCATTCTCCTGGCTCTCTTTGTTACTCATACAGCTTTAACTTCACCTTTATGCAGCCAATGACCAAATCTATAGCTCTGGCTCCACATTTCTAATTTCAGTCACGTGATCTCCATTTGGGCCATCACCTCCACTCCCTTCTGACCAGAAAATTTGACTCTGCCCCTGGGACCACCTTTGGCTTTATCTTTTTCATTCTAGGTCTTCACAATACTTCCTGGACATATCTGCCATGCTATAAGTGAATATATTCCTCCTCACCTTCTCACGTCCCATGCTCCTTTTTTCACCTCTCCTTCATGTGTTGTCTTCTCCCATTAAAATGTAAGCCCTTTGAGGGCAGGGACTTAGCATCTACTATCCAGTTAATTGCCTGTTAGCTTCATTTGGATATTCCATTGGCACTTCAAACTTAACAGGTCTAAAACTCAAACCCACTGTCTCTTTCCCCCCAACCTTCCTAGATCAATTTCTCCTCTTGACTTGCCTACTTTTTTTAATTGTACCACCATTAAACTAGTCACAGACTCAAAACCTTAGAGCTATCCTTGACTCTTTCCTTTCCTTCCATTACCACACTCAATCATCTGTGAAGTATTATGGGCAGAGATGTCAAATACCAGGCCTGTATGTTGCATGTGACTCATAACCCTCTCAAGTGTGTCCTGAACTAAGTTAAAATGCAATTGGGAAATATTTAACAAAATATATTAAAATGCAATAGACATAGATAATGTTAATATGTGGTGATCTAAATTAACATGCCATAAACTGAGAACCTTATGTAAGGTTTAGTGACCCTAGTTTCTATATGAATTTGATACCACTGCTGTAGATTATACCTTCACTATATATTTTAAAAAATATCTCTCCTCTATTTTTCATTCCCATTCCCATTACCCTTGTCCAAATCTTCATTATCACTTACATGGTCTATTGTAATGTGCTCTTAACTGGTCTCCCTGCCTCTAATCTCTGCCCTTTCCTTTAAGTGCCAAATTAATCTTCCTAATGACCAACTTTGATCATATTCCTCTTCCATTCAAAAGCTGTTAGTGACCTCCTACTGTCTAGTGAATTAGATTAAAACAGAGGAAACTATTTGTCTTGGAATTCAAAGCCCAACCCTCTATAGACTCAATTAGTCTTTTCAAATTTATTTCCCATTGCATATTCTCAATGATAAAACTAGGTTACTCATTGTTCTTTATGTATGCCTAGTGTTTTCTGGCTTTTGCACCTTTGCTCATTGCAGTTCCTTCTACCTGGAATATCCCTTTCCCAGATAATCCCACAATAAAAGTCCTATTTCCCATTTGGTGGCTCCTCACTAGGTAAAAGGGCAGTCTGTTAGGCAAGTGAGTTAGGGAAAGTGAAGCCTAGTGAAAAGGGACCCAGACTAGAGGTGTGTGAATTACTTGGGATAAACAATAATTTTGGTATAGTATAATTTTTGTGACTATGGTTGTGTGCATATTTCTTTTGACAATGGGATGGCTCAGAATGTCTAACCTTCATCACCGGGAGCTAAACTAAACTAGTTTGCCTACTGTTAGCTAAATCTTTGTTTGCTCAGTGCTAGTGGAATGCACACACTTTACATTGCTCTCCTTTGTTGTGTTTTAATTCTATGGTAAGGAATGGATATTACTCCAAGGAAATGTGCAAAACTTGTAGATCTTTTTTTCTTTTCTTTTCTTTCTTTTTGAAGTTGGGGTTAAGTGACTTGCCTAAGGTCACATGGCTAGTTTTTTTGTGCATGTTAAGTGTCTGAGGCTGAATTTGAACTCAGGTCCTCCTGACTCCAGGGCTGGTGCTCTATTCACTGCACCACCTAGCTGCCCCAAAACTCATAGATCTTAAAGGGCAATCTTCAATGACTGTTAGAGATAAGTCAAGAGCCACTGGTGTGGGGGTGACAAAAATTTCAAGGATCATTTGAACCTATAGTGGATTTGGATCAGTTGCATGAAAGCACAATGCAAAATGTGGTCAAAAATGAAAAAATACAAGTGGCAAACCATGGCTGTGAAGTAGTCAAATTTCACAGATGTTTGCAGCATCTAGTAGCAAGGGGGTGGATTTGTGACTTATTCCTTTATAGAGCATTATTGCATTGTAACATTTTCTTGAAGTTGGAAGAACTGTGAGAAACCAAAACTGCTAACTTCTGCTATGAAAAAAAATTGTCATAGGCAAGACAATATAAAGATTGGAGTACTGAAGACTGGAAAAATTTATTGATGAAACTAATGTTTTCATTCAAGGCTATACTACTACCACTATCAGAAGAAGTCCAGGTGAGCCTGTAAGATTGGTCATCTTTTACACTGTAAGACTTCCACCTTTAAAAAGTTAGGAAGATTTTTACTTCTAATGGACCTGGGGGTTTTGTTTCAATTGAAAGAATAAATTCTGATTAATATATTGATATGCTGAATAGCAAAATTGTTTTAGAATTATGGAAATTAACAAAAGAAGATAGAATATTACAATATCATCTTGCATCATTCTATACATCAGGAAAAGTTAAGAAAATTTTGATTTGTTTGCCAAAGTGATGATTAATATCCAATGTGGTATAGTTTCATGATGAAAAATTGGAGAATATATGTCAAAATCTTATGAATTCATACATAGATTATAAAAAATAATTGTAGTAAAGGAGGAACTATTGCGTATTAAAAACCTTTTAAAGATTTAAAAAGTTATAAGATTTATTGTAAATTAGTAACTTTAATTACTTGTTCTGTCCCAGTTAATTTACACACTGATATAATTCTTAGGAGACCTGAGTTCTAGCCCCTGTTCTGACACTTATGGGTTTGTGATCGTAGACAAATTAATTCTTCACTCTGAACCTCCATATTTTGTTTTGCTCTTATCATCTTTGTACCTTCTCCCTCTTCCAGTGCGATGGGTTCTAGGGATGTTCACACATACTAAGAGCAACTATTGTACATAGGATTGCTCAATATATATTTATTGGATTTAATTATGAACTATATGACATAGGAGGAATTGGGAGGGAGAAGCAGGGACAAGTATTTCTTTGAAATCAGGACTATGTGAATTCAAGTATTCGAGGTCACAAGTTTCTTCATGACAGTCAGAAAAAAATGTTATATTTGGAAAAAGCAATTGGTAAACATTTAATGAGCGCCCACGCATGTAGCGACACTGTTTTAGGTCACTGAGGTGAATTAGCAGAAGTATAAAACAGAGTTGCTGCCCTCAGTAATACTGGAAAGATAGACTAGACAAATTGAAATAATCAGAGAACCATTAAATTAAGTAACAGCTTATGTTTCTATGATGCTTTAGGCTCTGTGAAGCAATTTCCTCCCTACAAGCCTGTGAGGTACGTGGGTAGTCATAGTCAATCTGTGAGTCAATAAGCATTTAAGTGGTTACTAAGTGCCAGGGACACAAATACGGTAAAAACAAAGTTCCTGTCCTCAAGGAGCTCTCATTCTAATGGAAGAAGACAAAGACATATACAGAATAATACTATGGAAGGAGGAAGGGAGGGAAGGCCCTGGAATGGGGAGAGGGAGAGAGAGAGAAAACGACAAGTTTACTGCAGAGATGTTGCAGGTTTGGTTCCAGACTACCACAATAAAGCAAAGAGCACAATAGAGACTCAGAGGTGGCTAGGTGGTGCAGTGACTAGAGCACCAGCCCTGGAATCAGGAGGACCTGAGTTCAAATTCATTCTCAGACACTTAACACTTGCCAGCCATGTGACCTTGGGCAAGTCACTTAACCTCAATTGGTCCTGCCTTCCCCCCTCCAAAAAGAAAAAAAAGAGAGAGACATACGTACACACATACAGATTTTGGGGTTTCCCAGTACATATATTATTAAATGTGCAATAGTATTACTTATCTCAATTTAAACATATTTTATTGCCAAAATATGCTAACCATCAGGAGCCTTTAGCAAGTCACAGTCTTTTTGCTTGTGAAGGGTCTTGCCTCAGGGTTGATGGCTGCTGCCTGATAGGGGTAGAGGTTACTGAAGGTTGGAGTGGCCATGGCAGTTTCCAATGAAATTTGCAGCATCTATGGATTCTCCCTTGCATTTGAACTCTTAGAGGCCATTGTAGGATTATTTATTGGCTTAATTTCAATATTTTTGTGTCACAGGAAAAGGGGAAACCTGAGGAGGAAAGAGACAAGGACCATTGACTGGTGGAGTAGTTAGAACACACATGACATTTATAGATTAAGTTTGCTGCCTTATATGGGCATGGTTCATGGTGCTCCAAAATAAGTACAATAGTAACATCAAAGATCAATGATCACAGCTCACCATAAAGCATAAAATAATAATGAACAAGTTTGAAATATTATGAGAATTACCAGAATGTGACACAGAGACACAATGTGAGTACATGGTGGTGGTATAAAAATGGTGCAGATAGACTTGCTCAATGCAGGGTTGCCCCAAACCTTCGATTTGTAAAGAAAAAAAAAATGCAACATCTCTTAAGCATAATAAAGCAAAGAGCAATAAGACTAGATATTCTAATATTACTCCCTTTTAATGATGAAGAAACTGAGGCTCAGAGAATTGTCCAAGGTGACACAACTAATGTCAGAGTCAGTATTGCAACCCAGGTCTAATGACTTTGGGTCTATGACTTTTTCTATAACACAATTGAGTTCAGAAAGAGAGAAACATGAGTTGGAATAATCAAGGCAGACTTCTTGGAAGAGGCAGGCTTTGCTTTGGGTCAAGATAAGAAGGTAGGATTTGGATCAGTAGAAAAGAAATAGGAAGAGAGAATGCCAGGTGTGGAAAAAATGATTATGTGTCAGTCAAGTCTTTATTGAGTGCTTGGGATATGCTACCTGCTGTGCTCAGTGCTAGGGATACGAAGAATGGCAAAAACAGTCTCTGCCCTCAAGGAGTTTACATTCTGGGGTTGGGGGGGACAATATATAGATAACTAGGAACCTTCAAAATAAGTACAGAGTAGATGTAAGGTGATTTCAGAGGGAAAACGCTAGCATCTGGAAAGGGCCATAAGTCCTGAAGAAGGTGAGATTTGAGTTTAGTCTCAAAGGAGGCCAGGGAGACCAAAAGGTAGAGGGAGGGATTGGGCAGAGCATTGCTGGCACGAGAGACATCCAGGACTGAGGCACCGAAATGGGAGATGTGTCTCCCATGAGAAACGATGGCCACTGCCATTGGATCACAGAATGTGGGGAGGGAAGTGAAGGGTTTAGAAGACTAGAAAAGCAGGAAGGAACCCAGTTAAGTCTTTCAAATGTTAAACAAAGGAATTTATTTGGTCTTGGAGGCATACTAACCGTTTCTTATAGTGAAGTAATATTTCATTACCTTTCTACACTACATTTTACCTAACCATTCCCTAATCAATAAGTATCTTTGTTCCCCATTCTTTGATATTACAAAACCTCCTTCTGTAAATATTTTCAATGTAACCAGGGCATTTCTTCTCATTGATCTCCTTGTGGTTATTAGCACACACCAAAAAAAAACTAACCTTAGAAATAATTCTGTCATACCTTTCATTAGTATATAATTGTTATAAGTATTACAAATTGTGTTAGACATACAGCAATTTATTCTGCCTCAGTGGTATCAAAATCAAATAGAAATGGGGGCCACTAATCCATACATAAAGATCTCTGTGGGCTGCATATTGATTTAGTTTTAACATGTAATATTATTTATTAGAATTATATTGTATTTTAATTTATTTTATTACATGTTTCTCAATTATATTTTAATCTGGACCCTTGTGGGCTGATTGTGGCCAGTGGTCATTTTTGACACCTCTGCTCTACAACATCACTGACAGATGGCTATCCTACACCTACTTGAATATCTCAAGTGATGGGGGAACATATTACTTAATGAATCAGCTTAGCCACTTGTTGAATTTAATCATTACAGTGTTCTTTCTTACAACAAGCTAAACTCTACTCCCTTTAATGCCCCTTCCCCTCCCCAATTGTTGGTAGTGGTTCTGTCTCCAAGAATAGTGCAAGATGAGTCTATTTCTTCTTCCACATGAAGGCCATCTAAATATTTGGAGGTGTCCATCATGTCTTCCAAAACCTTCTCTTCTTTGACAAGGTCGCTAGATTGGTAGAGCTGCGAAATTTTGTGGACATAGCAAATCTTGATTCCAGAAATCAAGATTGGACAGAATTTCATTGAACAAATCATGATATTCTAAGATGAAGAAATGTGGACTGAATAATGCAGTTAGAAGTATTTGAAACTTTTCATACAACTGGATTGTGATTAACATGCCTATGTCAATCTAGACATATATCTTTATAGGTAGACTATAGGGTCCAGGCTTGGGTATTGTTCAACAGGTTATTTTTTTTTTTTTTAATGACTTGAATGAAAGGTAGATGGTGTATGTGTTCAGTAGGTGTGCAGCACAAAGCTGTGAGGGATAACTGGCGTAAGACATAACAGAATCCAAATTGGAAAAGCTCTTGGTAGGCTGGAATTTTGGGCCTGACCTAAAATGATGAAATTTACTAGGGATAAACGTGAAATGTTTCAAAACCAAAAATGTACTTTATATTTATTGATATCCAGTGAGATTTAAAACAGGGTTACATATCCTTTGCTTAAGGTGTTCCACAGTATTTGCAGATGACCTTGTGTTAATTACATCAATCCTCAGTACACTGAAAACCTTCCCAGAAAAATTCTTTGTAATGTAAAAGGCACTGATCTGGTCATTCTCACTACAAAATGAAGCCGAAGGAAAAATGCCTCTTGTATCCTGCCGTGGAGCTGGGCTGGAAGCCCCTTTGAGTGAGTCCAACAACATGTATCTCTATCTTGGACAGGTGATGCAGATAGACAATGAATGAGCCCAGGATTAAGCAGTAGGTGGAGAGTGGGCTGGGCCATATTTGGGAGACTGCCCGGTGCTTTCGATGATCTGAAAGTGATTGCTGCTGCCAAAGCCCTTCCTTTTTATCACTAATCTTCTCCCAGCTATGCTATAAAACTGAACAACATGAAACAGCAAGATCTCAGGGGAACTGAAATGAAAAGCAGTCTATAGGGCCATGGAAAGCAACATAATGGGTATAAGTCAACAGCAACGTATGCCCAGTGATGGGGTATAGAAGATGCTGTCAGGGACCAGTGTGACTAGAAAGGGAGGTGGATTGGTTATGTGTCAGGAATGAGAAACACTAGATGGATGGTCTCAGGGATAGAATGGTGCCCCCACAACATTAAAAGAACTAGAGGAAAGTCTCTAGACAATTGCTAGATTTTAGGGGAATTTCTAAAAGATAGGGATGGGTGAGGAGATATGGAGGGGTCATGATCTGTGCTAGTGAAGGGATTGTTCACACTGATTCAATGTGAAATCATAGGTTTGCCTAGGTATTTAGGGAAATATAGTAGCCTCTCTTTAGATTCTAAAAATCTAAAAATCTAAGTTTAGGAGAGGAGTCATGCTCCATAGCAGTTCATATAAAAAAAAACACTAGATGTTTCTGAGGAATCCTGAACAAACTCGAAGCCTCAGGGTGGCAGCTGCATCAGAAGGAGGTTTGGCAGACCATGCCCATGATCATGTTGGCTCAGTAGGAATGGGTGGGGATGGAAAGCAAAGCAAACAAATATTTGATAAGTACTTTCTATATGCCAAGCACTGTCTCATTTGACCCTCACAACACCTGGGAGGTGAGTACTGTATTTGCCCCCTTCCCTCTTTTATAGTTGAGGAAACTGAGGTAGAGGTTAAATGACTTGTCCAGAGTCACACAGCTAGTAAGTGTCTGAGACTGGATTTGAGCTCAGCTCTTCCTGACTTTGGACCCAGTCATCTCCCCACTGCTTTACCGAGTCACCCCTAGGGAATGTAATCTGTGGAGAATGTTATGAGCCAGTATAAAAACACTGAAGTTTGGGGGAATTAGATTGACTTAGGCAAATAGCTGACACCTGGATACCTTTCTATTTTTGTTTCTTCCTAATATAGCATCAACTTCCTTGAGTACATGTTTTGGCCATTGGTCTTTCTGTTTGTTTCAGTCATCTGGATTTCTGCTCTCCAAAGACAACCTTGTACCAATCTGGTCTGACTGTTCCATTTACAGTTGGCTCATGATTTAGGCTCTCCCCTCTACTACCCCAGGTGGGCATTGGTATTAACCTTCTTTTGCTCAGGGGTTTATCTGATCACTAGCCTTGCCTTGGGTGAGATGCAACAAGTACAAATTCAAATCAAGTGAGCGGTGTGCCATAATTTCTAAGAAAGTTGAAGTGATCTTAGACCACATTAATAGAAGTAGAGAGTGCAAATCAAAGATGATAATAATTCTCCTGCACTCTTAGGTGGTCCCAAACCATCATAGATTTTGTGCTTCATGTGGGTCAGATCATCTCTCAAGAATTATGCTGAATTTTAGACTCTACATTTTGAGAAGGCTAACAAAATGAAATGTGTCCAGAGGAAGATGAAGGATCTGAAGACTTCAATCTGACTAGCCAGCAGAATTAAGTTATTTAGTCTGGAAATAGTCTTCTCCAAAAGGGCCAAGATTGCTATCTTCAAAAATTTGAAATTCCTTAAGCAGGGATTGTTAGAATTCCTTTAACTCCTGAAGGAAGATCAAGGATTGGAGGGAGAAAGCAGATTTAGGATCATCATATGGAGAAATTCCTAATAATTAGAGTCAACTATCCAAAAGTAGAATAAGATGTCTTGTGAGGAAATAAATTTCCTATTACTAGAGGTCTTCAAGATGTCAGGTATATTGCAGAGATTATTTCTGTATAGGATGGGATGTAGGATTATATAACTTTTAAGGTCCTTTCAGAACCTAAAAGACTTTCTCCAGGCTAAGCATTTTATGAGATGGCAGTCAACAGTTCCTTCCTTATGCCTGGGTGAGCTAAATTTTTAGTGTTTTAATGGAGATGTGCTCTTTGTAGCACCATCACCGGAGGGCAGACAAGCTAGCCAAGTGGAAGCATTAATTTGCTTCTGGGAGAGACAGGAGAAGATATGAAAGAGGAGAGGAGAGAAAAGGAGAAGAGAGAGACTATCAAATCCACCTCCATTAGACCATAATGGCAATGGGCTATAAATGGAGCTCATTGCCAGCATCCATGGGAGCAACTCTAGGGTCTCTACTGGCTTTGGTAATTGCCTGTGCTTTTGTTGTAGCTCTTGCAGCTTCAGGATCCACAGCTACGAAAGACCAGAAAAAGAAAGTTCTTAAGCACTCAAGTCCTTGGCATTATTAAGTGGCTCAATATCAGAAACAGCTATAGTTATATTGATTAAAATATTCCTCAGGAAGATATATTTGTATACCAGTCTTGTCTCCCCTTTGCACTTTAACAAAACTGAATTATTTTTCATCTGTGCCATTGGGTCTTACTGATTGCTATGGAGATACACCCTCCAGACCCTTAGGCATTGCTCTCTGCTCTGCTACTTTGCCCTCTGGTTCGCTAGCCTGACCATCTTGCATTTCTGTTGTACCCTAAGGGTACTTTCTCTTTGCTCTCCAGCTGACCCTCCTATATGCATTGTCTCCACCATTAAAATGTGAGGTCATTGAGAACAGGGACTATCTTGCCAATGCAAGATTTTTGATTTTTGATATTCGATTCTCCAATGCTTAACTAGTAAGTGCTTAATAAAGGCTTTTTTCATTCATTTATTCATACCACCAAGATACCTCATTATCTTGGTTGAAGACACATATGGGAGTTTGTCAGCATCCCTCTAGAACTGAACGCAATGTTATAGATATAATAATAATGCAACCAATGAACATATTATTTCTCTTCTCATATTTTCTTTTACTTACTTATTTGTGTAAATGTTGCATATTCCCCAGAATCAATCAATCAACATTTATTAAGTGCTAGGGATACAAAAAGTGGCAAAAGACAGTCCTTGCCCTCAAGAAGTTTATAATCCAATAGGTGAGAACAGCAAACAAAGCAGCAGGCTAAATGGGAAATAATTGACAGAGGGAAGGCAATAGAATTAAGAGGGGTTGGGGAAGGTTTCCAGCAAAAGACAGGATTTTAGTTGGGATTTAAAGGATGCCAGGGAGGTCAGTAGTTGGAATGGAGAATAGTCTAGGAAGGGAGGACAGCCGAAGAAAATGCTCAGATAGGAGAGAGGAATAGGCAGGAGGCCAGTGGCACTGGATTGAAGAGTAGGTGTTGGGGGGCTACAGGGTAAAAAGACTGGAAAGGTAGGAGGGCGTGGAAAGACTTTTTTCTTTGTTCCTGCTTTGCTGTAAATTCAGTAACAGCATCTTGTTCATGGAATGGGTCTGTCAGGGTGACCTTTTGCAGCTTTTTGCAATCTGCTGCCTCAGCCATCACCATGGCACATCACTGTGACCTCTTCCACAAATTCGGCTTTTCTGTCTTTCACTTGCCTTTGTAACTCCTCTTGCTCAGCTCCATCGGAAGCTGCTTCCTCCTTCCTCTTGTCACTTGTTCTGAGATAGCCCCTGAAGCAAGATTGTTCAACCTGGCCCTTTCAGTCAGTTCCCTCACTGGCGCTTTTGAGTGTGGTGCAGGAGGGTCGGGTTGGATTTGGAATGAGAACCTGGGTTCAAATGATGTCTCTGTTACTTAGATCCTCTGTGGCCTGGGACAATCCTTAACCTCTCTGGGGCCTTAGTTTTCTTGACTGTGAAAAATGAAGGAATTGTACTAGATGATCTCTAAAGTCTTTTCGTGTTTGCCTCTATGACTTTGGGGAGATAATGTGGTATTAGATGAGAGTCACTCTGTTTAACTCCTGTCTCTGTCATTATATCACTTCATCTTCCTGAGTTTTAATTTCCTCATTTCTCAAACGAGGAGACTGATTTAGAATGACCCAAACCCTGTGAAACTACCTCTATCAAATGGTGTGGGCCCCGGCCAGGCCTTCTGGCTTGTACCTATCCTTAATCCTCACCATCTCTCTTTTTCAAGTAGTACAGGAGTTTACTTCAAAAGGTATAGTCACAAATATACAAACTTATACCTCCTCAATACTGGGAAGCATAATGCCCTTCCCTCCTTGCACTACCTGGGTCTCTGGAAGAGGATTAGGTTCACAGCCTAGCTCTCTTCCTTTGGAGCAAAGAACCAGTTCCAAGTTCAATACTCTCTTCTTGTCCCTGACCTCTCCCTCCTAGAGTCCCTGGCTCTGTGGCTTCTCGGGCTTTCCATGCTGACCTCTCTGCATCACCCATCCTTCAATCCTGGCTCCAACACCACATTGGCTTAAACTCAGGACCCACCTGAACCTGAGGACTAAGAATGCAGAAGAGAAACAAGCTCTCCCAGGCCCATTTCTCAGAGACAGGTAAAAGGAGACTAGATGGAAGCTTTATGAAGGAAGCCGCCATTTTCTTTTTGTCTTTGTTATTTCAGGTGCTGAACACGGTGCCTTGCACTGGGCTTACTGAGTTGAATGGTTGCTATGATCTGATCAGTACACAGCACAACAGGATGGTTACTTCCCATGATTTGTACATCACAGGAGAAACATGATCTTCTCCAAGATGATTTTGTCCTTTCAGCTGACCTGATGAATGATGGCCCAGCCATCCTGTTTACATAGATTGTCAGAATGAGTTTAGCTCCCTGAGGGTCATTGGTGCAGAAAACATTTTTCTTTGCCCATCAAGTCACTGAGGATGTTGAATGACCTCCATATGATTAAAGTTCTGTTTATATGAATAAATATGGTAAAATCAGACGATACTGAAAAATTCTACTCTTTTGATTCACAGGCAGTGATGAAGTTGGTTAGGCAAAAATTCCCGACTTGGGTGATCTTAATTGGTAAATCCAAAGGGCTTTTCCAATCTGTTGACAAATCTTGTAACTTTTTTCCTTCACAACACTTTTTATATATACCCCTTTCTCTCTTCTGGTGTTGCTACCACCCTGTTAAAGGTCCTTCTCACCCTTGTTGTTGTTGTTCATCATCATCACTCTTTGTGACCCCATTTGGGGTTTTCTTAGAAAGATACTGGAGTGATTTTCCATTTTCTTCTCGAGCTGATTTTCCAGATAAGGAAACTGAGGTCAAAAGGTTTAGGTGACTTGCCCGAAGTCACACAGTTAGTAAATGTCTCAGACTGAATTTAAACTCAAGAAGATGAGTCTCTTTTTTTTCCATTCCCCATCCTCTACTCAGCTGCCAAAGTGATCTTCTTAAAGAATTGGTTTGACCATGTTACTTACTACTTAATAAATCCCAATGGTTCTCTATTACCTCTCTCTATAGGTTTTCATGACATTTTTTTCTCTTTATTTTCCTCCTTTTCCTTTGTTTGCTCTTTCTTTCTTATACTCTCCTTCTGGATTATCATCGAAATCCTATCCTCAAACTGTGGGTTCTTCCTCATGTTCTGGAACTTTTCATCCTCTCTTTACACCCTCAGTCTCTTAGTGGTCTCAATGGTTCCTGTGGGTTCAGGGTTATTCAGATGACTCCCAGATCTGCATGTCCAACCTCGTCTCTCTTTTGAGCACCAGTCTTATATCACCCACCAATTGTCTATTGGACATTTCCCATTGGATTTTCCATAGCCATCTTGAACTCAATATATCCAATACAAAATTTATTTTATTTCTCCCCAAACATGCCCCTTTTTAAAAATCCTTATTTCTTTTGAGGGTATCAGTATCTTTTTAAGAGTCAACCCTAACCTCAACCTCATAGCCATCCTTGACTTCTCACTCTCACACACTCCACATATTCATTGCTGAATCTTGCTGATTCTTCCTTCACATCTCTTACATCCATCACTTTCTCTCCATTCACAGGCTGCCTCTTAGTTCAGGTTCTTGAAACCTCTCGGTTGGGCTATTGCCATAGCCTTCTAAGTAGTCTCCCTGACTTCAGTAGTTCTCTCCTATTTATCTCCCACAAAGGTACCAAAATTATATTCCAGGGCACAGGTCTGATTATGTTTGTCTTTGCTCAAAAGGGTTCAATTGTTGCTCATTTTTCCTAGGATAAAATGCAAATTCCTCATTGTGTGTTTACAGTTGCTCACAATCTCTCTCTATGCTACCTTTTGGGGCTCATTACACATGCCTCCTTTTCAGGAATTCTACATTCCTTGCTCTTCCTTTCACATGACATTCCAGCTCCCATCTCCTTGTCTTTGCATTCACTGTTTCCCAGTGAAATTCACTGTCTCATCTCTACTCCTTAAATTTCTAGCATTGTTCAAGAGCCGTGTACTATATGAGGCTTTTCCTTAACCCAACCCCAGTTACTTGTGTCTCAGCAACCCAAAACTGACATTCTACATACGATATATACATTTTGTGTTTGCTTATATGCGTAAAAGCTGTTTTCCTCAATAGAAGGGGGGTACTCACAGATCTTTGGGTAAAGGTCTAGGCTATTGGGTTTATTTAGGTTTTTTAAAGGATGCCAAAGTGACCAAGCCTGGAGACTCTTGGGAAAAGTAACCCCTCATTCTCCTTCCTGGTCTCAAACGTCTCTTCCCAAATCCAGATTCCTGTGGAGAGAGGAGTCTTGACTTTAAAGAAAATCTAAAAGCCATAGTAGCTTCTCATCTGCCTTCCAGCTAAGGTACGGATGAAGGGACAGAACTAGCTTGTCAGAAAGGAGTGTCCCTAGCACTGACTTCACCACCAGGTTAAAAAAGTTGGAGCGAATGGCACATTTGTCCCTCTCAAAAGTACGTGACCGCTTCCCCAAGCACTTTCATTCAGGCATTCGATTCTCAGCCTTTCTCTTGTACATTGTTTTTTTCTTTCACTTTTTTCTCTCTCTTTCTCTCTCTCTCTCTCCTTCCCTCCTTCCCTTTCTCGCTCCTTCCTCCTCTTCCTCCTCCTCCTTTCCCATCTGGGACTCTCTGACCTCTTTCCCTCCTCCTCTCAAGCCTGTTTGCTTTGTGCACATTAGCATAAAGACTGTCTATTTATGAGGGGTTCCTTCTGAAAATTTTGCATGAAGGGGCTTCTGATCCTTATTCTCAGTCGCTGCTTCTGCCATGTGGTTTGACACAGATAATTCATCCAGTTGGATATAATTCTGTGACTGATACCCTTCTCCCTGACACTGACACAACCCACTTTATACTCTTCTGGGATGGTTTTGACCTATCAAAAAGGTCCAGGTTCCAGAATGCTTTGGAATTTGCCAGCCCTGAGAACTTAATTTCCATAACAAGGTGAGAAGTGCTTTGTAAGATTTTTGTTAACAATTGCAATGCTCAGCAAGGCTGCTTTTTCAGAGCTGTGTACTGGGAGAATAAATTAATGAGAAGGAATTTTTCACACACCTACCAAAATGTACATATTTGAAGGAATACCTTTGGGAAAAATGCATTATTGTTACAAACAGCCTTGGAATAGCCTCTACAGCCCACAACATGTCCTTTTGATCCTCCCCAATAGGGGCAAATATTTTTCTATTAAGCAGAGATTTAATTTCTTGAGGTAGCCAAAAATCACAGGGAGACAAGCCTGGTGAGTGAGGTGTGTGGTGAAACTGGAGGTTACAGGTTTTTGGCCAAAAACAAGATGTGACTATAAAGCAATGAGAATGTTTTTCTTGCATGCCTTGCAAACTGGCTCTGCCAGTCTTCCTCAGCTGCCTGTGGTAGGCCAATTCTCATCATTTCTAAAATATGGATTTTGAAGCTCCCAATGGAATTCCGGGAGTGTACGTATGAAGAGCTCTGCTCAGAACATGCCAATTTACAGCAAAGAATGAGAGTCAGGCTTACTGGTTTTGAAGCAAAATTGTCACCATTGAGGTTTCTGAGAGCCAAGAAAGGGAATCACTGGTAATTTTCAACGTGATTGAGAACTTGCTTGGCTCACTTGGGGAACAAAAAAATAAATAGGTTTGATTTTATCCCTAGTGGAATAATCTTCATGAGATGGAATTATTAGCTCTTAAATCTCAATTTGCTGCCACATTTCTCAGCTTCATGAGTCTGATGAAAATTTCTGCTTCAAAAAGTAGCTCAGCTAAGGACTTATAGGCAGAGAGGATGACTTTGTTGGTGAATAGGAAGCACCATGGTTTTAACTTGTGTGGTGTGAAAATCAGTCTTTTGGTGTTTCATCAGAGAAGTTAAAGCTTTTGTCAGGTTGAATCTACCGGTCAGAAAGTAGCTAAGTAGTTTTTTAGGAAGCCAGCATACTGAAAAGCCAAGAGTGAGAAATTTGCCACTGGCACATCAAGAAACTTTCTTTGAATCCTCTTCCCACCCTAGTTAGAAATGCTCTTTCTATCCTCTGAACTTTTATACAATATTTTGGCACTTCACAAATATTTTGTCCTCATAGCAATGTTGGGTGGTACATTGTTATCACTCCCATTTTACAGATGAGAAAAATGAAGCACAGGTTAAGTGACTTGCCCAGGGTCACATAATTTAGGTCAGATTTGAACTCAGATCTTCCTAACTCCAAGTCCAGCACTCTTTTCACTCACTCCCAAGCTACCTAATGGAATTATGGGACATAAAGCTGAAAGGTAGATTGTGGCTATATCACAGGGAGCCTTGAGTGCCAGGGTAAATAGTATGGATATTTTTCTGAAGACAATGGACAGCTATTGAAGATTCTTTAGCAGAGAAAAGATGTTATAAAATGAGGTTTAGAAAGCTTTGCAGCTGAATATTTTTAAGCAAGGTTTCTATCAGATTCAGAGTTTGCACTTTGGTTTCTGCCAGACCCTAGTTGCTTAATAAACTGAAAGGTTTCTTGCAATGAAATTATACTTATGTACCATACATGGATTTAGAGCCAGAAAGGATGTTAGAAGTTACTGAGTTCAAACCCCTCTCCCCTCCATTTTACAGAAAAGGAAATTGATGCCCAGAGAGGGTAAATAAATCACGTAGGCTAAAGAGCTTGCCCACACAGCTAATAGTATCTGAAGCAGGTTCTGAATCTAGACCTTCCTGCCTTCAAGTCCATTGCCCTCTCTCCACCACAAGACACTTCTTCTCAGATCAATCAGCCAGAGTTTATATCACCAGATCTCAGATTTGGAAGAATTCTTGGAGATTATTTATTTTAAGTCCTTATCTGGGCAGTAATTAATTCTTTTCAAAAAGTATTGCCTTTTTTATAGCACTTCAAGGCTTGCAAAAATGCTTTACATGTGATATTTCATTTGATCCTCTCAATAGCACTATGAGGTAGGTATCACATACTGTTAATCCCTGTTTACAGGAGGGGAAATCAAGTTTTATAAAAGTTGTAACTTCCTCGTTATTATTCTGTTAATAATTATTGGAATCAGGAGTTAGTTTTTAATGGGGCAATATCTGAGGCAAAGGAAGAATCTTGTTTTTGCTCTTTGTAGCCTGCAATAATAGCACCTGCAACAATATTAAGGAAATAGTTTCTCTATTTTCACTATTTTCTTCATTTATTTATTTTTCTTAAGTCATGAACTTACTTCACAGAGGCACTTTACAAAACCAAACATGAATCTCCTCGGTCTCAGGTGACTAAGGTCACCAATTCATGACCATTAAGGAATTATGCTTTCCAATAGGTCTGATGTGAATGGAATTGTATGGTCAGACAGATTACTCTCTGTGGACTTGAAAACTAGCATCGCCCCCCCCCCCCCTTCATTTTTATTTTTTAATAAGTATACCTTTTCACCGATTGTATTTCAGTGCACATTATCCATTATATTGTGCAATTGCATTGGTGGGGCTGCCTAATTAGCTTCACACCCATCCTAGCATGTTTTTTCTACTTTCGTTTTCCCTTGATGGTTCTATGGAAATGTGGATCTCTTCCAGGCCAGTTATTGCTGCTTTGAGGAAAACTGTGCCAATGTGAAAAGTAGGCCAAGGTGGTTGGTCAGTCATGATTCTTACATCTCTGTTCTCCCTCCCAATGTCCTAGTTGTCACTGATTCCTAATAGCTAGTTACCCAGCAAGAAGCTATCTCACCAAGATTTTGAGTTAAGATTAGTTGCGAAACAGAAGCTGGAGCAATCTTTGCCATGGGAAACCTGACCTAGACAGACAGTGGGACTTGAGACTTAACAAATGATAACCAATGAAAAATTATCCTGGTTGGCTGGAAGGGCTAGGAAATTCAGATTAAATGGGAGCTCTTTGCTGCCATCCCACATACCCCCTTAGGGCCTAGGTGGGGCCCCATTCTCTGAACCTTTTATAATTTCTCTTTCCTACATGAAAAATTAGACTCTACTTTTTGATGTTGTCTCTTGGACTTATTTTTTTTGCCAACTCACTGTAAATTAATTTGAGAAATTAATAATTATAATAATGATGATGATGATGATAATACTAATGAATGTTTGAGGGGGGTTTAACCTAGTACAAAGGCAAGTGTCTCTTAAAGGTCCTTAAAGGATTCCATGCTCAATGATAGAATGGTGCAGTGTTTTGAAAAGGAGGAGGGATTTTTCAGCCTATTCTAAGCTACACCAATCAAATCCCTTGCAAAGAACATTTATTGGACATCTACTATGTGCAAAACACTGTGCCAGGGAGACAAAGATAACATTTTACTCATGATGTCAAGTCAAGGTCCATGACCCAAGCCAACAATTTTGCCTAGTATTAGAAAATTATTATTATTTTTTTACTCTTGTTAAATCCTTGATTGTCTGTATTCTCAAAAGCAGTTCTGGGAATTTCATCCAACAAAATCCCACAGGAACTGTTCAGGATTGGAAGCAATTTATCTGCTATCAATTCCCACAATGTTCCCTGATTCATATGCAAATAAACCTAGAGGACTGATCAAAAGGATGGTCCACCCTTATTCCATATTGTGGCCTTTATCATATTCACTTGCTAACAACAAAATCTTTGATGTTTTTTTTTTCTTATCTTGTTGGCACAAACCTCACTTGGTCTTCTTGTATCCACAGTAAGTGACCAGCCAGCTTTACTTAAAGACTTCAAGTGAGGGAAAAAGGGAGAACTCACTTGTTCCAGAAGTTGCCCACTTTTAGATAGCTTCAATTGTTAAGACATCTTGACTTACATTGATCTGGAGTCTAAGTATTGTTTCTTATTTGGCTCCCTGGGTCCAAACAGAGTCAGTCTAATCCTTTTGCCATATGGCCTATCTTTAGACACCTGAACATAGCTTTCCTTTGCTTTCCCTCCTCTCTCCCTTCCCCACCTCAGTCTTTTCTTCTTCAGTCTAAATTGGGGTGGGGAACCTGCAGCCTTGAGGCCATATCTGGCCATCTAGGTCTTCCAGTGTGGTCCTTCGACTGAGTCTAAATTTTACAGAATAAATCCTTTTATTAAGGGGATTTGTTCTGTGAAGTTTGGATTCAGTTAAAGGGCCACACTCGAGGATCAAGAGGGTAACATGTGACCTCAAGGTTGCAGGTTCCCCATTCCTGGTACATATTCTCAGTCTCCTTTTCTCTGGTCACAGGGAAGGAGGGTAGCCCTACTTCTCACCCAAACTTACTTGTGCCTTTGATCCTACTTACTCTCATGTCTTCCAGGATCTCTCTCTAGTAACAGTGTGTGCCCTCTCTTCCATGAACTGTCAGTGTCTCCCTTTCTGCCCACTCTTGCCTATCTGCCTACAAATGTGTTCAGATCTCAGAAATGTCTTCATTTGTCCCTCCCAGCCCAGGCGGTGCCACAGAAAGAGTGTGGGATTTAGGTCAATGGGAGGAAGGAAGGAAGCAAGCATTCATTAAACACTTGTCATGGGCCAGTTGTTGTTCAGTCATTTCAGTCCTGTCCAGCTTTTCAGTATCCAGTTTAGGAATTTTTTGGGCAAAGACACTGGAGCGGTTTGCCACTTCCTTCTCCAGCTCAGTATTTAAATGAGGAAGCTGAGGCAAACAGGGTTAAATGATTCGCCCAGGGTCACACAGCTAGTAAGTATCTAGATTTGAACTCAGGTCTTCTTGACTCCTGGCTCAGCCCTCTATCCACTATGTGACAGACACTGGGCTAAGTGCTTCACAAATATTATCTCGTTTGATCCTTACAGTATCTCTGGAAAATAAATGCTATTATCATCCTCACTGTAAAGCTTAATAAACTGAGGCAGACCGTGATTAAGGGACTTGCCCAGGGTTATACAACTAGTTAGTGTCTGAGGTTAGATTTGAACCCAAATCTTCCTAAATCCACTATGCCACCTAGCTATCTCAGTTAAGCCAGTTGTCTGTGCCACTTACACTCTATATGTCCCTTAGACAGGTCACTTGATTCCTCTTGGTCTCAGTTTCCTCAGCTGTAAAATAAAGGGGTTGGATTAGATGATTTCTAAGTTCCCATCAAGCTCTAAATTTATGGTGTCTCCTTTCCCGAAAAAAAATTCTTTTACTTGATGCCTCCAATTTTTCTCCACCCAATGTCCAATTCTTCTCCACCCAATATCTCCTTAACCTTTTGCAAGCTGGATTCTATTCCCACCATTTTTCCAAATATATTCTCTCAAAGGTTACTAGCAACCTCTTAAACCTATAATCCAATGACTTCCCCTCCCAGTCTTCTTCCATTTTTACCTTTATATTGCATTTTATATAGTTGTAGTGTGTGTGGCTAGCTAGACTAGACAGCCTTTAAGGGACCCTTCATATTCTAAATCTATATTCTGATGATCCCCTCCTCCCTTAGTATTGGAGTCATTCCCTTAATAAAAGCCAAGCATTGGTTCTTGGCCTTCTCCTTCTCTGTTTTCTTTCTCCTTTCTCTCTTGGTCTCTAATTCCCTGTGGTGGCTTCAACTCCCACCTTTTTGTAGATTACTTGCAAAGTTATGTCTCCAGCCTTTGCCTCTCTCCAGGTCTGCATCTTCAGATATCTTCAAGACATCTCTGCCTGGTTGACCCACCTTAAACTCAATACGCCTACAACTGAGCTGGTTATTTCTCCCTCCCTTAACTCCCCAAACTCTTCTTTCTAATATCACTATTTGTCTGTAGCACCACCAATCATCCTATGTCCCAGGACTATAGCTTTGATATATTTATTTATATATTCTATATGTAACCCATGCCTGAAAGGTCATTTGCATATGCTCTTCACTTTCCTCATTGGAGGAGCCAATTAATTACTCAATACTTTGCATCTGTGTTAGGGGCAGAGTTGGTGAGAGCTAGAGAGAAGAGACATCCTGGTTTTCTGACGTCTGTCTTTGTGAGGGAAGAGGTGCCATTCTGATCTCTCTTCAGATTCCTGAAGGGAGAAAGACTGGAAGAAGGTGAGATGTAGAGGAGCTGGCACTTCCATCATGTCCCTAATCCCAGTTTACTACACTAAAGACTTCAAAGAATGTCCCTCTTGAGTGAGATACGAGATTCTCTCTCTTGTTTGAATTGAGATATAAAACCCATATGATCCCTAAGTGAATTCTTCCCCAGGCTGAACACTCCACTTCTTTTCTTCAGACCTTGAATGGTGTATCTTTAAAAACCCTCAGCATCCTTGATGCCCTCTGCTGGACATAATCCTGTCTGCAATAGTCCTTTTTAAAGGGTGACAACAAAACTGAATGTAATACTTCAAAGACGGTCTGGCCAGTGTGAGCAAAACACTTCTGAATAGTGCTCGTGACAGCCTGTACTAGGACGGTAGCAAATGGAACTCACCGAAGGAGTTGGATGTGAGAGATGGTTTAAGTCAAGTTCAACAGGGCCTGGTAACTGATCAAATGTGAGAGGTGAGAGAAAGGGGAACTGAAGATAATCAACCCACAGTGTTAGTCACCTTCCTAGTTCTGGGTGTGATCTCTTTCTCTTTCTCTCTTTCTCTTCTCTTCTCTTCTCTTCTCTTCTCTTCTCTTCTCTTCTCTTCTCTTCTCTTCTCTCTCTCAAGAATTTATGATTCTCTCTATCTTATTTATTTACTTTTAAATAATATTTTATTTTTCCCCTAATTAAATGTAAAGACAACCTTTAACATACATTTTTAATTTGGAGTTTCAAATCTCTCCTTCCTTCCTTTCTCTTCCCCCTCCCTGAGATGGTAAGCATTCTAGTATAGGTTATGCATGTGTAATCATGTAAAACAGATTTCCATATTAGTCATTTTGTGTAAGAAAACAAACCAAGAGATAAAAAGAGGGAGGGAGGGAAGGAGGGAGAAAGTGAGAGAGAGAGAGACACACACACACACACACACACACACAAAGGAAGAAAGAGAGAAAGGAAGAAAGAGAAAAATAGTTTGCTTCCGTCTTCTTTCAGACTCCAAATAATGTCTCTTTTAACACAGCACAGCATATCTTTAGCCTTTTTTGGCTGCTAGGTCATACTACTGACTAATAATGAGTTGATAGTCTTATTAAAAAAAACAACACCCTAACAAGTAGAACTTTTTCATAAAGATACTTGTCTAGTCATATCTTCCTCATTCTCTATTTGTAAAGCTTATATTTTGAACACAAGTATAGGGCTTGAAATTTAATGATAAATAAATACATTCTTAGTAGATCTGATCCACTATTTTAGCACATCAAGGTCTATGTGGATCTTGACTTTGTCATTTGACTTGCTATCTATGCCTCCTAGCTTTTTATCAGTTATAAATTTAATAAACATGACATATATGCCTTTTTCTAGGTTGTTGATAAAAATGTTGAGAAGAGCAGATCTGAGGACAGATTCATGGGACATTCTGCTAGATACTTCCTTTCAAGTCCATTAATTACTACTTTTTGGCTTCAGTCATTCAATAAATCCACACAACTCTACTACCATCTTTACTATGTCTCTCCACCTTCTCCACAAGGATATATCAAGGAGTACTTTGTTAAGTGACTTACTGAGCTCCAGGTATATTATACCTATGGCATTCCTTTGATCTAGTAGTAAGTAACCCTTTTAAAAAAAGAAATTAATTTATCATTACCTATTCTTGAGGAATCCATGTCAATTCCATGGGTCACTGCTTATCTAAGTCTTCACACACTGTCTCTTTAAAATATGTTCCAGAAATATACCAGGAATCAAAATTATGCCTAGTACTCTACAGTTTGAATAATTTGTCTTCTTATCTATTTTGAAAATTGGGGCATTTGTTTGTCTCCAGGCCTGTTGCATTTTTCCCTGTTAATGACTTTAAGAGATCAATCATAGTGACTCAACAATCACATTCATGTATTCTTAAACTTTTCTGTGATGGAGTTTGTCTAGGTTTGATGACCTGAATTCATTTAATGCAAAGTAGGTACTCTCAATCAACCTGATTTATCTAGTGTTTGAACTGTCTCTTAACTGGTTTTGTTTGATTCTCCTCATTCTGAAGTTCTTTCTTAATAGAACAAAATAAGAATTGAGTAGTTATGGCTTCCTTCTTATCATTCTTTATCATCATCCCAAATACTGATACAGTAATATTATGCCTTCCTTCATCATCTTTTGGATGTCAACAGATGTAGAAAAGCCCTATTTGTTGTCCTTAGTATTCATTACCAGCCTCAGATCATTCTGAACTTCAAGGTTCCTGAAAATATTATTTTAGAATCGTATCATTCTTTTGGATTTGTGCTCAGTCTTGTCCTTTCTTCCATCTTCCTCATGTCTTTCAGAAATATAAGCTGGTCTATGAGATTTATTACTGTCTTTTTTCTTGGATATTGCCTATTTGACTGTGATTCAGCTTCTCATGTCATGTATATTGTTCTTTGTGATACATGGTTTGCAAGATATATATGGGAAATTTTCTTCTTTCCTTTATGTTTTCAATTTAAAGCTCTTTTGATCAGATTTGCAATCCATAGGCAAACATTTTTATTGAGTATCATTACATGTACTCCATCCCTGGCCAAGAACTTTTCATTACAGTATTTTAAGTTGTGTTCCAAAAATCCAAATACCAATCTCAGACAGAATTTTCATAACTATCCAAATCTCTTTTGAAGCCTTTACATTCCATAGGGAAAGATGATAAAAGACATCATATTATAAGATCTTGGGATCATTGATGTAGACTTAAAAAGGATCTCCAGAGTTATCTAGTTCAAACATCCTCCCCCGCCCCATTTTAAGTATGAGGGAATTAGGGCCCAGAGGGGAGAAATACCTTGCTAAAAGTTACGTAAGGAGTAAATGGTACATCCTAGATATGAATCCAACACTTGGGTTTCTAAGGCTTTCAGTTACTTATCTAGGACCTTTATAACCCCTAGCAATGTTTATGAAAAATCTTTCAACAATATCATTTGATTCCATGTGAACCATGACATAGGTAGTGGTTTTCAGGTTTAATGTGCCTGGAGACTCTCTCTCATATCCCACAAACACACCATGGAGAAAGAGCCTACTTTGACTACTCATGTACATTTAAGATATACCCTACACTTTGGATTCTGGCTTTATACAAACTAAGTTCAACCTTGGAGGTACAGATACATTTCTTTGGCTTCTTTGCCTTTACTCTGAGCTTCTTCTTCTTCTTTTTCTTCTTCTTTCTTCTTCTTCCTCCTCCCCCTCCCCCTTCTCCTCCTCCCCCTCCTCCTCCTCCTCCTCCTTCTCCTCCTCCTCCTCCTCCTCCTTCTTCTTCATCTTCTTCGTCTTCTTCGTCTTCTTCTTCTTCTTCCTTCTTCTTCCTTCTTCCTTCTTCTTCTTCTTCTTCTTCTTCTTCTTCTTCCTCTTCTTCTTTTTCTTCTTCTTCTTCTTTTTCTTCTTCGTTTTTTGGAAGGGGGAGGGCAGGGCAATTGGAGTCAAGTGACTTGCCCAAGGTCACACGGCTAGTAAGTGCTAAGTATCAGCAATAGCCAATAATGATCAATAATATAATTCTCTTTTTGATGAATTCCACTTTCCCCTCAATGATCTAAACAGGCCTCCAGGTTTAAAGGTTTGCTCTCCCCATGAAAGAGAAACAACCTTGAAGTTTCTAAAGAGGCAATCCCCTTACCATTAGACCCACACTTTTGTGGTAGCAGAGAAAGAAGTCTGAATTTTCACTATTCTTACATTATGATTTTTCTAAGCTCTAGGGCCATGTTCTTGATCCTTTTCTCTCTAAGAATCTGATACTGTCCAATGACTTGGCCTTCTCTCTTTAGAAGGCTGAATTTTAATAGTCTTTCCTTCTCTGTCTATAAGCCTAGCTCTTATGGCCTCATCTGAGGGCAGCCACTTCCTGGCACCCCAAGGTTGAGAAGTTCTGTCACTGGCTCTTGTTACCAGAAGAAGGGTAAGAAATAAAACACCTCCAGTGTCCTCTGCTCTCTCTTTCTCTAAGGATACTGTTAGTGGTTTCTGCTCTTAGGTCCTACTCTTTCTGACAATCTAAAACTCTATTTCTGACTGAAAACTCTCTCCTTTTACAGGTCCAGTCAAAAGATGGTGGTGGTGATGGATCTGATCTGTGAGAGCTGGGACCAGATGATTTATCACAGATTCAGAGATTTAATCATTCATTCTTGGTGAGGAATGATTGCATCAACAAACATCCAGAGCCAGGAGGTAGCCTCAACCCTCTCAGCAACATATTAACACTGACTATTATGACATTTTTCACTCCTTCAACTAATACTAGATGACCAGTCCTGGCATCCCGAAGCTTCTCATCACTATTTCTTGGTACACAAGAAACTGCTTCCTTTTCTGGGGGTCCTATTCTATCCTCCATGAGAATAGTTTCAAATCTCTCATAGAGGCACAAAAATTCACTGACCCATCTTCTCTTTTTTCCTTAAGTTCTTTTATCCACTCTCTAACCTCCCAACACACATTAGGACTCCTTTCTACCTCTATAGATTTCATTTTTTTTTCTTTTTTCTTTTGCTTTTGGAGCTCTTCTATTCAATTAAGGAATACTTTGTTTTCTCTGATAAGAGGGAGAGTACATGTAAAAAGTCATGCCTTCAGACTCTAGTCCTTCATTTTTTTTTCCCTAGTAGGGAGACCATTCTACTTCTGTTACTTAGCCTTGATATAAACTTAATCTGGTACAAGATCACCTAAAAATTCTCCTTGTCCTACACACTGCCAGAACTGAAATCTTCACCACTCTGACCCTCACTGCTTACTTCTATGGCTAATTCTCAAGGCTAATTTCAGGAGCAAACCACTGCAACTGGGTACTATACCAAGAGCAAGTCCTTCTTTCCCTTGCCCCACCTTCTTTCTCTCACCTATATCTGAACTTTCCCTGATACTTTTTTTCTTCAATTTTTGCTATATTCTTAGCAGATTCCTGCCAGCATTCTAATTCAAACAAAGACTGCCTTCCACTGTTGTCTAGGAGAAGGTCTCTGTGAAATTTCCACTTGAAGTTACTTGTGGTCTCTTTATTTCTCTTGTCTTGTCTCACCATTGGTTAATCTTACAGTACTATCTACCTATGTTTTGGTTAAGGCAGCTAGGTGGCATAGTAGATAGAGTGCCAGGCTTGGAGGCAAGAAGATCTGAGTTCAAATCTGACCTCAGGCACTTACTAGCTGTGTGACCCTGTTTGCTTCAGTTTCCTCATCTATAAAATGAGCTAGCTAACCAAGACAGTATCCTTGCCAAGAAAACCTCAACTATGGTCAGAAAAAGTTGGACATGACTTAATAATAACAACAATATATTTTGAGTATTTACTGTCCCTGGGTCTTCAGTTAGAATATTTATGTGTGGAGGGCATACTTTTCCTGAAATGCTTCTTAGGCTATGAATATAGGATAAACCGATCATGGATTTCCAGAAAGGTGATTTAACTTGGCACAGAGGAACCTCCTAACCTTGGTTAGCTTTATCATAGACAGGTGCTATTGGTTGCAATAGAGTTTGGATGACTCTGTGACAAACTACCTTCACTGTTAGAAAAATAATTTAAAGCATATGTTCTAAAGTTTAGAGTTTTAAAAATGATGACTATAAAAACCTTTGAAATCTCTCAAGAGCTTGCTAGAGCTCCATGGACTATTTTGTGAATGAAATTAGTTTCAGATGTTCCTGTATACAATATTACAATTATTTTCACATCTAAAGTTTGTACAAACTTATTATTTCTGAATCCAAAATAATTTTTCTTTCATCACCTCCAAATTACACTTGCATTTTTAGAACACAGACAGTGCTAAAAGGGAACTTTGAGCTCATTGAATGTAACACTTTTGTTTTACAGATGAGGAAACTGAGGCCTAGAGAGAGGTTAAATGACTTGCCTAGGGTCATCTTCCTATAACAACACATTGTTCTCAAGTAAATTTGAGGACTGTGTTTGAAAGCCACCACTACAATTGTTACAATTTATAAGTAAAAAGTATTTTTCTCCTCTTCCTCCTCTTCTCCTCCTCCTCCTCTTCCTCTTCTTCTTCTTCTTCTTCCCTATTTGTCTATATTTCTCTATTATCTCTATCATCTACCTACTTACTTACCTATCTATCTATATATCTAATGAGCAGACTTGCAAATTCATCAGTATAGGGAACTCCTAATGAGGAAAGACCATCTACCAAAGCAGAGCCATAAGTATTTTGCATTTTTACAGTCTTAGAGAGCTGCCCAAGGCACTGAGTGTTGAAGTGACTTTCTTAGTTTCACCTGGTCAAAATGTGCTCAAAATGAGGCTTGAACCAAGGTCTTCCTTCCTGGAAGGTCAGCTCTCTATCTATTCTACCATGTTTCTTTTCACTCTATAGAGACATCTGTCTCTCTCTCTGTTCAGATCATTTTTTACCAGTTAATGTCCCATGCATTTTATTTTTTAAATAGAGAGATTCTCTAAAAAGATGATTTACCAAAGTTAGAAAGCCCTTGCCATCCTGTCTATAGGTAACTAGCATCATCTTCATATATAAAGGATGGGATATTTATGGTATAAGCTTAATATAACAATGAATCTTTCTAAGCCTTGGCTTATCCATCTCCCAAATAGTTGTTATCCTGGAGGGTTTGGGAAATAAATATGGATAAGGGTCTCATAGATCTTCAGGTAATGAGGATGGTGACATTGTTAGTAGTAAAAGTAAATGGTGAAATTGTAGATAGGTTCTGAAACTCTCGGCCTGTCCAACTTTTTACAGGCCTTCCCCACACTTATCATTTTACTGACACTGCATTAGACAGAAGCATGCTCCGGTAACTTCACTGAGAATACTAATCTCTTATGTTTGGAGTATGCTTTTAACTTTTTGAAGTGCTTTAGGACTCATGAGCTCATCCTCACAACACCCTTATAGGGTAGGTAGTACAGATAACATTGCCTCCATTTTAGAAAGGAAGACATTGAAACTCAGAGAGACTAAGAGACTTGCCTGAAGTCATACAGAGAATAGTGGCTCCAGCCAAAACTAAAACCAAGGTCCCCTGGGTAGCTCAGTGTGTTTCTACTAGGCCAGCAATTGTGCCTTAACTTATCTGTCAGCCCCTAGTACAGTGCATGATACATAACAGTCATTTAATCAATACTTATTGAATAAATGAATGAGTAAAATTAAACTTCCCAGAGCCTAGTGTAGTGCTCTAATCATAACAGGAATTTAATAAATGTTTGTTGAATGAATAAATGAACAGTACTTATGCGATACATCAATATTTTTGTTCATTAAAAAAAATTTTCCTCTCATATATTGCAGGCCTTGCTCAGGGTGTGTTTGGAAAATTTCTTGGACATGACTATTTTCCTTTCATTTGTGAGAGTAGCTTATTCTGATAATTAGTGGCTATGAACTAATGCCCCAAGGGGCTGATCCCCAGGTCTTTTCAATTTGTGCAGGCCTATAGTTTAGAATGTGGTAAGAGAACTGTTCCATTTCAGAGGAGTCTTGCAAATGGAAGATGGCTCTATAATTCAGGTTTTAGGTTTTGATTTCATGTTCAGGACTTTAAAAATGAGTTTCGTTTATTTATTTATCTATTCATCTATTTATTTATTCATTCCTTTATTTATTATTTATTTGGGGTTTAGTAGGTTTCACAATTATTGAAGCTCCCTGAGGCTTCTACTGAGGCCTTCATCTCACAGCTTTCAAAACCTTAGTGCTGAACTCAGCAGCCTTGGAGGCTTTTTTTGTTTTTGTTTTTGTTTTGTTTTTTTTAAATCTCAAAATGTTTCCTAGCCTCCAGGAGAAAGAGTGCCCTCTGTTCTACCAGCTTCATGTTTATCTCCTTTCTTGACATCTTAACAACCACTTGGATAGGATTTGGAGTTTGGAATAGAATTTTGGCACTGGGAATCCTGTAAGAAGCTCAGCCTTCAAGGAAACTCACTGTAACTCTTATAAAAATGCCCCATTCAGAATTCATGGGATTCTGGTAGCAGCAGAATCTGGGCACCCAAGCTGATGTCCTTGGCAGCCATGCCAGTGCTCTCTCATGCTGATTTCCATTGGCTCTTTCTAGGTGTTAGTCAGGCATTCACTTCTATAGGGGGCCTTAGGAAAACAACTTGAGCTTAACCTAAGAATCCTAGTCCCTAGGATAGTGTTGTTCGTATCTATCACTGGTACATGTACAAAGCATAATAATCTATATCTATATGTTTATCATCTATTGACATACAGTAGTATGGCACAAATGAATTGTATAGATAGTGTGCCAGGAGCTCACAAAAAGGAGGGGTAAGTCACGGGACCTGGAGAAATCAGGAACAATTTCGTGCAGAAAACATGAGTTGAGTTGGGCCTTGAAGGAAACAGAGAACCAGGATAAAGCGACAGAAGGGGAGGGAGCATTCCAGGCAGGGAGAATGGCACCAAGTCAGAATTAGGAATGAAATGTCATATTTGAGGAGCAATGAACAGATTTGTTTGGCTGAAGGGGTTGCATTTTTTTTTTAATAACTGAAAGGCCAAGAAGTGATATTTGTGGGGGATATAGAGGGAGAAGTTTGGAAGTGTAAGTAGAGGTTAGTTCAGAGAGGGTCTGAATAATGCAAGGCTAAGTAGTTAATATTACCTTTTAGGCATCACTGGAATGGATTGCCTTACTAGAAGGGAAGGAAATCAGCATTTATTAAGTGCCAGGCACTGTGTTAAGGTCTTTACAAATATTATCTCATTTGATCCTCACAACAAACCTGTGAAGTAGGTGTCATTATTATACCCATTTTACATATGGGAAAACTGAGGCAGAAAACTATTAGGTGATTTGCCCAGGGTCACACAACTAGTAAGGGTCTGAGGCCAGATTTGAATGCAGGTCTTCCTGCCTCCAGGCCCAGCACTCTAGGCTTTTGAACTCACTGTTTGGCCATTTGTAGGAGCCGGCTGGGAAAGAGTTCTTATTCAGGTATGGGTTGGCTTAGGTGGTCCCTTCTGACTCTGAGACTGTGATTCTCTGGTTCAGTATAAGTCACAGATGGACTTGAAAGGAACCGCGTTTTAGCTTGTCCTCACTCCTGTCTCACATATTTGAGAGAATTATAGTGTGCTGTAAGATGTCACCAAGTACAATGTTGGAGTACAGATTTTAATGAAGTAAATGCAACCTTTCACTGAAGAAAATGCTTCAAGCACCGGGCATAACCCTGATCTAAAGTTTGCCAGGTGTTTGTCTGCACTACCTAATTACCCCATACCCTGTACAGGAGCCTCTTATCCTCAAGGGGATCCCAGGCTTCAGACATAGTCACTTGTTTGTCACAAACTAGATGAATACTCATGGGCATCCCTAAATTATACCCCAAACCCCAGCAACCTTAAGAACGGTTTGTTAAAACTGCCCATTTCAAAAGAGGCTTATGCGGTTCAGATTAGAGTGGCTGTGATCTTGCTGATGTTCTTTCAGGCTAAAAAGATCTCATCAAGTGTATCACTTACATAGGAACCTTATCTTCAAGGGGCTTATCAAAGTAAGCCTGGGATGCATTTCAGGCTGTTTGGGCAGCAAGTCGTAATTGTAAAATATATTTTTTTCCCCCCAAGACTTTTTGTATCTTCAGATTTTGTGGTTTTACTTTTTAAGCAACATGTCTACACCTTTTCCACTGAACTAAAGGGGAAAAAGTCCCATGCCTGACCTGGATTGAGGACCATATACTTCAAGGTACCAGTGATCTCATGGGGCATACTCCCTTCACAAGTACGGATCACAACCATTCATGCCTTATATATCCCCTGTGAGTCTTGTGATTTACTCTGAATGCTAGAGGACTTGCTCTAGGGTTGCCGTTACTTCAGCCAAGGTGGCCCATTTGTTATTCCTTACTCTTTCTATCTGATTGCTCCTTTCCTTCACCGCCACCCCTCACCCCAGTCCTAGATGTCCACGAGATGTTCCTTCGTGTCACTTCTTGTCTGCAAATCATTCCTGGGGATAAGCTCCCACTAATACTCACTGTGCATCTCTCCATGGGTAGCCCCAGCGAGAAAGGGTAACATGATCTCTCCAGAGAAGAGCAGGAAGTGAAGACATGAATGAATGAGTGAACAAGAATGAATGGCAGGGAGTGAAGGTACTAAGATTAGCAGAACTATCCAAGAGAAAATGAGGAGGAACTTGGGAGGAAAGTGAGCGTGGTAAAAGCCAAGGCAATTGTGGCACCTGATGAGATTTCAGGAGAACTGCAGGGGTTATGGGTAACTTGGCCAAGAAAAAGGAGCCCCAGAGCACAGCCCATTGGCGAGATGAACTCAGGTCTCTTCCCTTCTCAGAGCCCCACCTTGGGCCTTGAGTCACAGGCATTGCACATTGTATGGATCTCTGGGGATGGGCAGCTATTGGGAAGACGGGTGGGGAATCTCTTAATGCTTTATGGCCTTGGATACAAATCTTCTCTGCTCTTTAATTTATAAATTAATATTACGTCTTAAGCTTTGTAAGTCTGAGTATTTGTAATAATAATGATGGCTAGCATTATATAGTGCTTTAAGGTTTGTATGGAACCTTATGATTATTATCCCCATGCTAACCCTGGAAGAGAAGTGCTCTTTTTATTTTCATTTTACAGATGAGGAAACTGAGGCACAGAGAATTGAAGTGAGTTGCCCAGGGGCACACAACTAGTAAATATCTGAGACTGGATTTGAACTCAGGCCTTCCTGACTCCAGGCCCAGTGTTCTATCCACTGTACCACCTAGATGCCTCTAATTGGGATTTTGTCCTTCGTGACCCCTTTGGGGGTTGAATGACCCTTTCACAGGGGTTGCCTAAGACCATTGGAAAAGACATTTTTCCGATGATCTTAGGAACCAAGACACGGCTCCTTGCCCACATACAAATATTAAAGGGTTGCGGCATTAGGAAGGTTGAGAACCACTGTCTTAGAGGAATGCCAGATACTGTTGTTTTCTGGTTTCACCCAAGGCAGGGCAATGAGCCAGAAGCTAGAGGTCCTCAGTGTGTAGCTGGGTCTTTATGTCAGGAGGGCATCTCTGACACAAAAGTTACTGAAATGCATGTTCTGACAAAGGGAGGTCATGGTCTTGTTGTACAGCCTCAGACAAACTGTATCTAGAACATTTTTCTTTCCTGTTCTGGGAACCATTTTTACAAAGGACATTGGCAAGCTTCAGCATATCCAAAGGTGGGTGAACAGCATGATGAAGAGACTCAAAAATCATGCCACCTATCAGCAAAAGGTATTATGGAAGTTGCGCTTGAAGAGGAGAAGATCTAAGAGGAACAGGATAATGATCTTCCTACATTTTAAAGTCTGTCATGTGGGAGAAGGAATAAGCATTGTTCTTGGATCCAGAGGGTAGAATTAATCAATTAATGGAAAATCATTTATTGAGTACTTACCATATGCCAGGCACTGTTCTGAGCACTGAGGATGCAAAGGAAAAAAAACACCTAAAAATGATGCCTGCCCTCAAGAGAACTTACATTTGAATACAGGAGACACCATGTACATTTATTATGCAACTTACGTCCATTATGTATTTGGGCATAAATAAAATGGGGCAAGTATGTAGCACAGTGGATAGAGTGCTGGACCTGGAGTCAGGAAGACTCATCTTCCTGAGTTCAAATCTGGCTCCAGACATTTACTAGTTGTGTGCCCCTGGGCAAGTCACTTAACCCTGTTTGCCTCAGTTTCCTCATCCATAAATTGAGCTAGAGAAAGAAATGGCAAACCACTCCAGTGTCTTTTCCAAGAAAACCCCAAATGGGGTCACAAAGAGTCAGACACTACTGAAACATCTGAACCATGAAGATAAATACAGAAGATACATACAGAGTAGATAGATGATAAGGTCAGAGAGGAAGACACTAGCAGCTTCTGGGAGATTAAAAGACCTGGAACAGGTGGTATTTAGTCTGAGTCTTGAGGAAAGATAAGCATTGTTTGACCCAATGTAATATTTTACTAATAATGAGGGAAATTATAAAATAGAATAGACTGATTTGGTTATTAGGCAGTGCCTCACTACTGGAAGCCTTTAGCAGATGCTAGGTGATCATTCATTGGGGATGTTATCAATGGAATTCATGACTTAAGTAGGAATTAGAATAGGTAGCCTTTGGGGTCCCTTCCAACTCTAATTGTTTATAATTCTATAAACATTTTCCAAATGCCCATTATGTACATTGCACTGTGCTGGACATTATGGCAGAGGAATGAGGCAAAAGATATGGTCCCTGTCCTTAGGTAACTGAGCTGATAGGACACATGTAAAAAAAAAGTAATATTAAAAAATAAAACAAAAATACCAAAGACGTTCTAAGGAAGTATACAATTAACTGTCAAATAAATGGTGCAGATAATGAATGCTATGAATCCAGAGAGGGAGGGAATCATTATAAGTTGATTTTAGTCAATCAATCAATAAGCATTTATTGAGAATTTATTATGTGCCAGATACCAGCCAAGAACTGGGGCTGCAAAGAAAGGGAAAAGCAAATTATCCCTGGTCTCAAGGAGCTCACATTTTATGAGAGACAAGATGTAAGTAATTGGTTACCTACAAAATCGACATAGCATAGATGGAACATAGCCTTCGAGGAAAGGCCTTAGCAGCTGGGGCAGGGGGGCTGATAAAGGTCTTCTGCAGAAGATGGCATTTTAGCTGATCTGGAAGGAAACCTAAAAGGTGGTGGGAAGGGGGAAGAGCATCCCAGGCCTGAGGGACAGCCAGCCAATACAAGAGCAAGGGGTGGGGGGTGGGGTTGGGTTTGAGGAGCAGTAAGTAGGCAGCTGGATGGTGGAATGTGTGCAGGGCAGTAAAGCGTATGAAGATTGGAAAGGTAGGAAGGGGCTGTAGCTGAAATGTTCTTGGTAGGGTTTAGATACATAGGAAGAAGTGGGAAAATTCCAGTATGGGGAATTGGAGGACAAAGGCACAAAGGTATGAAAGCATGAGATGTGTTTTGGGAGCAGGAAATGGATGAGGTTGACAGAGTAGAGAGTACGGGTAAGGAAGTAGTGCAAGGTAAATCCAGAAAGGTAGGATAGAGATATAGAGAGACTCAAATGCCAGGCTAAGGAATTTGATTTTTATCTTGTAGTCATAATGAATTCCACAAGAAGCCACTGTTTGTTGCTGTTTAGCGTTTTCAGTTGTGTTCAACTCCTCATGACATCTTTTGGGGTTTTCTTGGTAAAGACAGTAGAGTAGTTTGCTGTCCTTCTTTAGCTCATTTTACAGATGAGGAAACTGAGACAAACAGGGTTAAGTGACTTGTCGAGATTCACATAGCTAGTAAGTGTCTGAATCTGGATTTGAACTCAGGTCTTCTTGTCTCTGGGCCTAGCACTCTATCCACTCCATTACCTAGCTGCCCCTCAGGAGCCATTAGAGTGAATCAAAGAAGATGATAAGAATGTTGTGGGAGAACTAAGGGAACACAATTTCTCCTAAGCCCTTTTGATTGAAATTAGTTATGAAAGTTCATCTCCCCTTCTTGTCAATGGAAATGGTTATGGGACACTTAAAGGGGAAATACCATTATCTTCTTCATTTGAAAGAGATCTTATCAGTGGTCCATTATTTTATATAGCTAATGTCGCACTCTGTGTGGGCCAAGTAGTCAAAGCCAGTAGGAGCTGCCTAGAATTAGGTGAAAGAATTCTAGTGTTTCTGAAGTTGCCTGTGGAAAGATTCCCAAGGTTTTTGTGCCCTTGCCTCACTCTGGATCTAGGCACTGAGATTACAGCCCTCTAATCATCATGGCACAATATTTGTAGTCTCTAGCTGGTGCCTAAAAGTTATGCAAGATGGGTTGGTTCTTTTCCTCGTAAGCCAGAATCTAATTAAGACCAAATCAATTAGGACCAAGACACGAGGAAAGGGTGGGGCCTTTATGTCTTTCTTTTGACTTCCAATATGATTATCATTTGTGAATGGAATTAATCTATCTTCAATTGTCATTCCAGGTCATAAACTGAATGTTAAATATAATCAGATTCTATACTAACTCAGACAATTGGAGCCTAACTGGAAAAGCTTTTCTTTCTCTTAAGTCTTTATGTTCCTAAAGATTCTTGGACTATCTGTAGTAAGTTAGTGGTTCGACTGATCTTACTCAAACTTAAGTAAGTTAATGATAGAAACTATTTTCTCATATCTCTATCTTTCATTTAAGTTTTGATATCTACTTTTATCTCTTCACAAGATCATACCATATTGGTCTGACTTCTAAGGCTCCCTTGACCTATAAACCTGCTTTGTATAAAACTTGAGAGTGACCTATAATCATGCTTTTGTCTTCCCCTCACTCTGACCACTTGGGCTAAGAGCATGCAATTTGACTGGAGAGTCGAGTCCTTCCTCACTGACCTATTGGTTTTTCTCCTTTATCCAACAGGATGTATATTTGTGAATTTTTAGGTAGCATTTTTGAGCCCTTGCTGTGGCTTAGGTTCATTGGCTCCAATAGAGATACTTTCCCTTCCTCTCCCCTTCCATATTCCCACCTCCTGATAAACCTCAAGAGTAAATAGAGACATCTTTCTTTATATGTTAATTGTAGGCAACTATTCAGTATATACCTATTGTTTTCCTTTCAAGGAGCTCTTACAGTTTATACTCAGAGAAAGTCTATGCCTGAATCAGTTATAGTCTGAACTAATAATTTTCATTGACATGAGGAACTCCTAAGAGAAAACTCCTTCTGGCAATACAATTAGCACCCGTTTTGCAATTTATAATCTTAAAAAGTTGACAGACAAAGAGTGTGACATCCTGGTCATTCTGAGGTCCTTCCCCTAGAAGGACACCTACGTGCTAAATATATTCACTGGGCAGCACGGGAATAGCTATGAATTCTTAGCTGCTTACTTCTGATCGGCATATTTAAAGATACATAATGTCTGCTTACCCTATATTGGTGCATTTGTAAAGGGTCTTCTTCTGCCTCCTCCAACACACATACCTTGCTTTGTTTGTCCTGAATGCATGGTATAAGCATGACTATTTAGAGGCATCTCATATGTCAACTTGTAGAATAAACAATGGAAGGAAAAGGGTTGTAAGAAAGGGAGAGTAGGAAAATATGGGTCCATTTTAAATATTACCTTTCCTCATTTCAGCAAAATTTAATCTTGTCTCATTTTGGATGGAGGGAGATAATATGGAAGTCAGGCACCAGATAACCTAAACAATAGGTGAGTGACCATGTGACTTGATATTAGAATCCGTAAAAGAACCAGAGGAAAAAAATGACCCCTGGAATATGTGCCATAGACTTGAAATAAAAAAAAACAAACAAACAAAACAAGGATTCTTAATGTTTTTATGTGTCATTGACCCCTTTGGTATTCTGGTGAAGCCTATGGACTTCTTAGGCAATAAGCTTAGCACATAGTAAGTACTTAATAAAAGCTTGTTGCCTTGCCTGCCAGGGATGCAAATAAATACAGCATTATGCTTCTAAATGCATAAAGTAAAATGCCTATGATTACAAAGAAAACCAATTATATTGAAAGACAATTACCAAAAAATTAAACAACTTCAGAGATCTCAGGTTAAAACCCTAGAGTGAAATACTTGGGGATTACTTCTTTACCACAAAGAATCTCTTCATATAATAAAAGAATCATGGAGCTTCAGGTCTGGTAAAGAGCCATTGTGATCATCTTTGTCTATGGAGTTCCCATTCTAGGAGGCAGTTAGGAGGATCCAGTTTTCCCCTAATCTACCATTCTCATACCCTTTTCCTTCCAATACTTGAGTTCCACACAGTTGTGGAATAAATGGAGACAGTCTCTGGCATCAAAGCTTCCACTTATCACTTTAGTCTTAAGTTCTTTTTTGGGGCAAGGGGATTGGAGGGGAAGCATGAGACACAAATATCCCAATCGTCCAAACTCATCTCTAGCTAACATTCTATTCTTATTGTTTTAGATTAGAACCTGGATATAGCTGGCCCCAAATTTCTCTTAAGTAACAAGTCATGCTGTTGTTTCCTTACTAAGATTAAGTATTTGTTGAACTGAAAAAAGCCAATAGAAAGGTCTACTGTATTTCTAGGGTAAGTATCCTCCAAGACTTTTCAAAATAGTTGTTTATTACCCCTTTCTTGTAACATGAATAATATTGCTCTGAGGGATAGAAAGCATTGTCCAAAATTATCAAGTCTTTGTCAAGAAACTAGGGAACTTAAGGGCACATGTCCCCAGAGATGGGAAGAAAAGGGGACTTTAACTGAAGGCAAGGGAGAAGCAGGAAACAACCATGTCTCACTCCTCCCCAATCCTCTCTTTATCTATCTAACTATATATGCCATATGTAGATATAGATACATAAATATAAATAGAATTTTTTTTTAGAGTATAACTTTTCAGAGAGTAACTATTTTTTTTTCCTTTTAAGGAGATCTTATGTTTGGGATATAGCCTATTCTTAAGTAAAGTCTGTAATGATTAGGGGTTGATCTGAACCAGTTCTCTATGGTATCTAGATAACTATTATACACACACATGCATACATATATAATAACATACACATATAGGTACACACAATATTTGTTTTTATAAGTACATGCATATGTATATGTATTTATATATACCTTCAACATGCTTTTATGAATGTGTATATGTGTACATGCATGTGTACAAACATACATGCATACCTGGCTAGATACCATAGAATGTGGCAACCATGTGAGAAGAAAACTAGTCATAGAGCTGACCAGAAATTCATAGGAAATAAAATCCAAGTAGCTGCCAAGGTCATGACTGGTGGAAACAAGAGTAAGTATGAAATTAGGGGAATTTAGAAAGAAGAATGCTTGGGTAAATACATACCGGATATAATGCTTAACAGATGTCCATCAGTGGGCCTCATTCTGATCAAAGCTTCTAGAAATTGTACCTTTCCTTGTTGGATTAGAGGCTGTCTAGAGTTGCACCTGTGACCAGAGGTCCACTCACCTTCCATGTCTAACATTCTTTATTTCTGTGGTCTTGAAGTTAAATTTCCAAGTATTGTGCTAGTTTCCCCACAAAGACACCAATGTCTTATACTGAGTGACCATGTGACTTGGATAGACTCCATTGTAGTATAGAATCATTAAGAGAATCAGAGAAAAAAAAGACTCCTGGAATGTGTGCCATAGACTCTAGGTAAAAAAACAAACAAAAAACAAGGATTCATGATGTTTTTATGTGTCATTGACTCCTTTGACAGTCTAGTAAAGCCTGGTGATTGCCCTGGGCCCCCCAAAAAGACAGGGTGCCACTGCGTAGATAGAATCCTAGACTCAGAAGCAAGAATACCTGGGTTCCAATCCCACCTCTCATACTAACTAGCCATGGAACCCTGGGCACAGATCCTTCATATATTTATGTGGTGACCCCGACAGGTCTATCCTAGAGCTTTTTGAAGGGGACAAAAAAGCACCAAGAGTTTGTTTTAAAAAACATCAGTTTGCTGCATTGAGTAGTTACTGCCCTTGGTGTTTTCTCCATCCTGCCTTAGCTTGTTGTTTGGTTTGTCCCTGTGTGTTTTGTTATCTTGGTACCTGAACCAGATACCCAGGTTATGAAAAGGTCCTCAAAGATTTTGGGTTCAGAAAGGGAAGAACCTGGAAGGAGTTGGGCTTGGGGTGAAATTATTCTGCAGATTCTCCAGTACCTGAATACATAGACTCTCCCTGAAAGGTATGTTCTGAACAGAGACTGTAGAGCCTTCTGAGCTGATGGGGACATCAGAGGGCAGCTCACAGAATATCGCATTTGGAAAGGCCTCCAAAGGGCAACTACCCAATATCCAGTTGAGTCATTTTGTAGACCAGTGGTTCTCAACCTTCCTAATGCCTTGACCCTTTAATTCTCCTATGTGGGCATATCTGCATGTGGGCGGACCTGCATGTGGACGGCCCTGCCTGGAGACTAATAGAGGAGTGGTGTCTTGGTTTCTAAGACCATCAGAAATATGTGTTTTCTGATGGTCTTAGGCAATCCCTGTGACCCCTGTGAAAGGGTTGTTTGACCCCCAGGTTGAGAACCGCTGTTGTAGACTTTTGTGGGATGGATGCAGCAATGTGGATGGAGAACATGGTTCTTAGGGAGGATGGTCTTAGGTTAGAGGAGGTACTTTAATAGTAGCAATAACCATAAGGGAGGTAGATGGAGGTCTTCTTAGTGACCCACAGAGAAAATCAGAAATGGAAGGAACAGTATATCAGGGAGGCAGGAGGCAGGAGGCAGGAAGTAGGAGGTAGGAATCCAAGAAGACATAGAGAGAATTGGTAACTGATTAGTCAAGAAAGGGGAATTTCCTAATGATGTGAGCATTCAGTTTCCCCAGTGCTGGAATGTGATTACAGTTACCCTTCCACATTGCATCTTTCCCCATTGTGGTTTCGATATAATGCAGGTTAGCATAAGAAATTAAATGGGAATTTTTGGGGAGTTTTATGGAAGCTGCAGACAACACAAAAAGTTTAGGAATTCAGACATGAATAAAATATATTTATAGTATTGTATAATATCAACCCAAATTTTACAATAAGGTACTGTAAACATCCCATAAAAGAAAAAAGAAAAAAAATTCAGACTTCTCTGGAACAAAGGGAGGACTGAAAGATTTTATACAGATTTTCCAGATTGTGGGGGTACTATGCCCCTAACTCCCACAATGTGGAAGGGATAACTGTATGCTCGTGGATCTGAGGTTGATTTGATTTAGGGAAGATACTGTGTTTTTCTCCAGTGGCAAGGTGGGCCTCAATTTAGGGAAGTAGAAATTATCTCGGGCTTCTAACTGAGAATAAAGGAGTATGCACAGTTGGAAACCAAGATAATTTCTGACAGCTGACCCTGTGAGTGAGCAGGGAAAACAAGACATTTCATAAATTTCAAAGAGGCCTAAGTGGATAAAAGGAAAGACCATGTATTTGAACTTGGAATTTACAGGGTGGCATAGTTTGGGAGTGAAACTGATTAACAATGTTAGAATATTATTATTTTGGACTTTGGTCATTTTTGGGGAAATGGAGATCCACCTGTGTAAAGTAGAGGCCCATTCCATTTTGTGAGATTCCATGGGGACTTTCTGTCTGTAGTTATGATATGCTGACTCATTGGGGATGCTGGCATGGATGAGATAATTTATAGAAATAATTTGGATGCTTGCACCTAGAGTACAATGATGCTTTGAGAGAACATTAAAAATTTGTTGATTTATGAGCTCAGTGTTTATTGTTCAATCCATCAAATGACTTGAGGCGTGAGAATGACTTTTTTTTGGGGGGAATCAATGGGGTTAAGTGACTTTCCTAAGGTCACGCAGCTAGTAAGTGTGGCCAGATTTGAACTCTTGAAGTTGAGTCTTCCTGGTTTCAGGTCAGGAGCTCTACAACTGAGCCAACTAGTTGCCTTAAATTTGTCTCTAGACAAAGGAAAAATGAACAAGTGTGAGGAAAGAGGGTCAAAAGCACACAGAGATGTTGTGACCGGGAAAGTGTGAGAAGCTATGAGTTATTACCAGTTCATATGGTACCTCATGCCAAGAAGTAGATGGATTTCCCTGCTATATTGTAAAGTGAGACTGCTCACCCAACAGAGAGCCTCTGGGATGGAAGAGACTTATCCACACGCATCTGGGAGCGAAGTCAGGCTAATCCACACACTGATTGCCCTGTCATCTTTAGAGCAGTAGCCAACCTTACCAATGTTTTTCAACCCTGGGAGAACAGACTAATTTGAGGCTTGTCCCAACTGGCTCTGTAATTGCCCAGGAAGAGCCAAATTCCTGACTAAGCTTGGCTATTACCTTTATGTGCTCAGGCTATACTGGAATGAAGGTGTTGGAAAGACAGATTGATTCCCAGTAAGTATCCCTGTATTAGCACTAAGCCCTTGACTAGCAGAGAGCTGGGATAACAGACTAGCAGGATTTAGAGCTGGAATGAGCAGCTCAAGATCATCTAGCCCAGTTACCTTGTTTTGATTTCTTACTTTCTTCCATTACTAACTTATTATGTGACCTTGGGCAATTTATTTAACTTCTCTCTGTGATGCAGTTTCTTCATCTATAAAATAAGGGACAAAAACACCTGCCTTATCAAATGTGAGGAGTCTTTGCCAGTGGGTGAAATAGCATGGGTGAAAAGTGTTTAAATAGTATAAGCAAAGCACCATAGGAATACAATGATTAGCCTACATTTCTGCTCCATAGAGAAGGCCTTATCTCATACTTACAGAGAAATTCTTGCAAACTAACTGTGGGGACAAACATTCTTATAGTTTATGAGTGCCTGGAATAGACCTGGGACAGGTTTTTGGAACAGTCCTCTTGCCACTGAGATTGATGGATCACTCCTGTGGTCCAGGAGAGTCCGGTCTCTCCAGGACACAGTGCTTTTATTGTTAGTCTCCCTATGACAAAGCAATATCCTGGAGAACCTTACAACACTGAACTGTTCTGAGGACACAGCATTGGGCCCTAGGCAGCTACCTGCTTTGCTTCTCCCAAGTCCTGGCTCCGTCTGTTCCCAGAAATGCATAATTTGAAGACTAATTTTTGGAAAATAAAGTCAAGCCTCCATCCATCCATCTCTCTCTCTCTCTCTCTCTCTCTCTCTCTAATTCCTTCATCATCTATCAGTTTTCTAACATTATTTTGACAAACTTTTATTTTCTAAATTTTTATTAATTTTTAAAATAATCACTTTCATTTCCAAATCTCTCCCTCCACCTTTCCCTATCCAGAGACCCATTTCTTTTAACAAAGAATTTTTACAAGTAAGAGATACATAGCTTAGCAAAACTAACCAACACATCAGCCAAGTCTGACAGTTTATACAATGATCCATGCCTGCAGTCTTACCCCTCTGGAAAGAAGGAAGACATATCCTCTTTTCTTTGCTGAGCCAAGCCTAATCATTAAAATTACCAAGTGTTCATAGTTTCATTTGTTGTGGTGGTCATTCTCTCTGTTTACATAGTTTAAGTTATTTTTCTGCCTCCTTCACTTTGTATCACTTTGTATATCTTCCTAAGCTTTTCTTTAACACTTATTTAAAAACCTAGTATATGCAGAACAGATAAGACTTAGACCTTGCCCACATTGAAGTTACATCTATAGTATCTTGAGAAAATGGAAATTCCCTCAAAATGTTCAACTCTCATGTCAATCAATAGTTTCAATGTTTTCCCAAAGGAACACACACACACACACACACACACACACACACACCCCACATTTAAAACAAGATATGCCCCAAAGCCTGAAAAATTACTGACTCAAATCATATTCTTTTGCTCTTCTAAAAGCTCAGGGGAGGCATGAATGAACAAGGATTTGGTGCAAAGTTGCAGGGAGAAGTGAAAAAGGAAGAGAGATAAAGCCAGGGTCAGGATAATTCACAGAATGGGTAGCACTTGGGTGGAGGGTTTCTCATCAAAATGCATTTATCTCTAGAGAGGTCCATTTATGAATTTTTTCTTCTATCTTTTAAAAAAGTCTGAACTTAGCTGATACCAAATAAAATATATACTTGCATTGATAGAATACTTCCATCAATTCATCATGTAACTTTCAAAACTGTCCCTCTTGCTTGTGTTTATCCATCTATTCCCTTCTGTACATTATTTTTAAATGCTTCAATGAACATCTTTTCTTTCTTTTCTTTTTCTTTTCCTTGACAACTCTGTTGCTAGCTTTCTTTTCTTCTCCATTTTAGTTCTCTGCAGAAAGTAAAAAGAAAAACAGAAGCCTTGTAAGAAATATATTCAAGCAAAATCAAGTGCCAGTGTTTGAAAATGTATGTCTCCTTTTGAAACATACACCCCGATTCCATCCCCTCTCTAATAGGTGGAAATAGCATTGATAGTCATCTGGAATCCTGGTTGGTCATTGCCTTGATCAAAGTTCTTAGGTCTTTCATCCACAGCTTTCTTTATAGTCTTATCATTGTATAAATTGTAAGGGAAGTTAGTGTATCACAGTCTTGATAAACCATATAGTGCAGTAGAAAGAAGACAGGAGATCTGGGTGTGAGTCCCATGTCTTTCTCTTCCTTCATGGCTCTAGGATGTTAACAAGTAATGTCTACCTTCCTGAGTCTTCATTCCCTGGTAAATAGGAGCTATAAAATGAGGTTATAATACGCACCCTAACTACCTCACAGTCATTGTTAAGAAAATGTTTTTGTAAATCTTAGGACACCATCAAAATGTGTTATTGCTATTATCTGTCAGATGGTGATAATAAAACCTGCTGTGTTCATGTACTCAGATGTGATGAGGTTCAAATGTGAAACCATTTTAAAAATGATAAAATGTTATTCAATGTATATGGACTGAGAGTGTCCAGAAGAACTTTGATGATTTGAGGTGGCTAAAAGAAGAGGTTTTTGTGTGCATAGCACTTGACACAACTTTTCTCACAACTCTCCTATGTTGTAGGTAGATCCTAGGTCTCAAGGGTGGAAGAGATGTCAAAGACCATTTAATTCAATCTCCATTTTGTAGATGAAGAAACTGACAGCCAGAGAGATTAAATAACTCTCCCAAATCACATAGGTAGTGTGACTTTATATAGTTGACCACACAGTAGCCAACCTGCAGTTTGATATCAAGTTCTGTGATTCCCAATTCAAGTTTTTTCCACTGCACTTACTCTGCCTCCCATAACGATAATGTCTCCTTGATGGGGTTTGTAGAGCACCTTTGGCATGGTTCTACTCCACAGGAGTCAATGATTTCATTCTGTCCTTTCACTCCCCAGGGGCCCTGACTTTAGTGACTCAGTACTCTGGGCCTGCTTTGCCTACACTCTAGATATTCCCAGAGCCCCTCACCCACACCCTATAAAGACCTTCTTGGTCCTATTCCACAAATCTGCTAGTTAATTTAAAAAACTGGTTAAAAAAACCCAGAGAAATAGTAATGAATTAATGGTTAATACATACAACACATATATAGCTTTAAGCCTCCGCCCTCCGCATCAAAGTATTTTATATATTATCTCATTTGAAGCAAACTTTGGGAGGAAGAAGAATGGGGGAAAAACCCATATAAGAACCTAAGATTCTTGGCTTTTCCTATTGAAAGTTTAAATCCTGGGACTTCCTGGATAAATTGGCAGCAAAGATCTCTGTCACTGCTAACTGCAAAATGCCTAAGTAGGACTCAGAAGGGAACTGCTCAGAGGTTCCTGGTGCCTAAGCATGGTGCCAGGGAAGACATGCTGGGCAGGGCATCAGAGCTCTGCCAAATGTGGCCCTTCTTTTTGTCAGCTGGGGCAAATCCTCTCTTCGAGCCGCCTATGTAAATTATTCCCTCCTATGTAAACTGAAGTTGAACTCCATGATTTTTAAGGTCCCTTTCACCAAATCCTCTAATCCTGTAAACTAGCATTTCCCAAACTGGCTTCCCACAGTGTAATTGTTAATTACCTGAGAAAATACTGAGGCATTGATATTTTCCACTAAAACGTTAAGTATGAAATTATGTATTAATCAATCTACCAGCATTTCTCTAGTACCTACTCTGCTCTGGGGACTGAATCAAAAGTTCTTAATGTGTACGACATTTTGTTTTGGTTGGGAAAATAAGGCTACTTTTGTTCCAAAATTGCCCTAAATATCTTGGGATAGTTCGCATTCTCCAGACCCTCTCGGATCATCATTTATGGATTTGGTACACATATTTCCAAGTCAAAAATGTGCTGAAGCAGGGGGCAGAGCCAAGATGGCGG
>CM053587.1:62778353-62793290 GCA_028646515.1 Pseudochirops corinnae
GATGGGCATCCCCTATATTTCCAGTTTTTTGCAACCACAAAGAGAGCTGCAATAAATACTTTTGCACATATGGGACCTTTTCCTACTTCTGTAATGTCTTTGGGATATAATCCCAACAGTGGTATTGCTGGGTCAAAGGGTATGCAATTATTTATAGCCCTTTGGGCATAGGAGAACCTGAAATTTTAATGCTCAAATAATTGATGAAAGCATAACTCTCTGATGATAAAAATTTTGAGAGTTGCAACAAGTGTGGACAGACTTTGGGAGTACTAAGTTGATTCTCTTGTCTCTGAGATCATGGAAACACACGTTGGCTCTGGGTCCTCTATTGCTACCCCTGTAACTTTCTTTTTGTCGTAGACACACATGGGGATTCAAAATTCTATCCATCAGGTGCTTACATCTGTTAGGGCATCAACATTACAATACTCCCCCCACCCCATATCCTGATATTGCTCTATGGGACTTAGCGGTAGGACCCATCATCTATGTACTGTCATGGCTCAAAGTGCAGTGAATGCACTAACCTTCATCCTGCCCCAAGACCTATCCTTTCCACGTTTCCAAACCTTCCATAGGAACAATGGGAAAGCCTGAAACACCCTCACATTGCCCATGGAAAACATCCTCAAAAAATTGCTCAGGACATATATGGATTAACTCCCCCCGCTCCTCCCTTTACCCTTATAGTATAGTGCTGTTTTACTATTTGCACACACAAACTAATTAGTGAATCACTTTGTTTCTATACTTTGAAATTCAATTTGTGAGCCACTGTGGATCACAAACACCTAGACACCAGCTTCCACATCACCATCTCTTATAAATTACCAGTGCCCGGAGATGTGATGCTCCATTGTAAGTCCAAGGTTTTGGGAAGAAACAGGCATGAATCAATAATTCACAGGATACCTAATAGTTTTATGAACAATTTGTACAATCACCTGGGTTCCAAAACCTGTTTAGGGTTAACATTCACTTTGTCTCTCACAGAATTCATCATAGATTTTTTTCTTTTACCCTTAAAAGTAAAGCAAGACAAAACAAAACAAAAAACCCCTAAACCAGTGGTTCTCAACCTTCCTAATGCCCCGACACTTTAATATTTGTATGTGGGCGTATCTGCATGTAGGTGGACCTGCCTGGAGATGATAGAGGAGGTTTTATGAACAATTTGTACAATCACCTGGGTTCCAAAACCTGTTTAGGGTTAACATTCATTTTGTCTCTCACAGAATTCATCATAGATTTTTTTCTTTTACCCTTAAAAGTAAAGCAAGACAAAACAAAACAAAAAACCCCTAAACCAGTGGTTCTCAACCTTCCTAATGCCCCGACACTTTAATATTTGTATGTGGGCGTATCTGCATGTAGGTGGACCTGCCTGGAGACGATAGAGGAGATTCCTAAGACCATCGGAAATATGTGTTTTCCAATGGTCTTAGGCGACCCCTATGACCCCTGTGAAAGGGTTGTTCGACCCCAAAGGGGTTGGGACCCATAGGTTGAGAACCACTGCTAAACCCACCATATTTGGAGTCTGAGAATCTAGGTTTGACTCTTCCCTCTGCTACTTAGTTGCTGTTAAATTTTCAAAAGGACAAATCTAGGCTTTATGTAGGGAAATTTTTCTTTAAAACTAGAATAATGATAGGCTGTATTTATGTAGTACTTTAAGTTTTGCAATGCTCTTTGCAAATATTATCTCACTTTATCCTCATGGTAGCCTTAGGAGGTAGGTGGTATTCTTAATCTTGTTTTACAGATGTGCAACCTGTGGCAGACCAAGGTTAAGTGAGTTGCCCAGGGTCACTCAACTAGTAAGTGTCTGAGGCTGAATTTGAACTCAGTTCTTTTGTACTCTGGGTCTAGTTCTCTGTCTGCTGCATTGCCTGACAACCTAACTGTGGTGTTCATGGAAAACTAGCACCTCTGGTTAAGGACTGCTCATCCACCTTAGGTGTCTGCCTGCCACATAACTTTCACCTGTGACTCCAAGAAGCTACAGCATGGGCAGAAGTCACACTCCAGTAAAACCATCTTCTCAGACTGGTTAAACCAGCTTGATGGTAGCCAATAGGCCTCAAACACATTGGTGAGTTAGGGAGATGTCTACTTCAAGCATGTGAAGAATTCCTAAAGAAATGGGCAGATGTAAACCATTTGTTACAATAGCCAAGAAACAGGTGCTGTCCAGTGCTTAAAGTTTGTTTGAATGTTGAAGATGCCAAGTTCATCTACTGCATCCCAGGTCATTGTCAATCATCTTGACTTTTGTCTTGTCATTGGACTTTGATGATTCTGGAAGAAAATGTAACGATGATGGGAATTTGAAGATCTTCCCTGCCCCTTAATAAGCCTAAGGGAATTTGAAGACCTTCCCTGCCCCCCATAGGCGGAACATGATGCCTGTGGTGGGAGGAGTTTGCTGAAGGGTGAAGCAGAGTCCACAGGAAGCTGAGAGTCAGAGCAGCTAGATGGAAGGAGGAGAGAGGATGGCAGGCAAGCAGACAGTTAGGCTTATGGATAAATGTTTGTTTGTGGGAAGGCTAAAGGATGGTATGACTCTCTGCTATGTTGTGGTGTATTAACTTCTATGTTGCTATGATTGATTCAGTTTACTAGTGTTGGGATTTAGTTTTCTGGTGTTTGAATAAATGTTTTGCTTCTGTCTTTTATATGGAGAGTCTGTTGTATTTTGCAATTGAGCACTGTGCCAGCTTATTCACAGTTGCTGCTGGCACTATGAATATTGCATTGGTGCTACAGAGAGTGAGACTGATGACTTTATGCAACTCTACCTTACTTAAATCCAATTCATTTCTAAGTCAATAAATCATCTGTGATGTCATTTGTCCCCTTTGAAAATGGACAAACAACAATAATTTAACAACCAAGGAAAAGTAGAATGAAGGGGTCTTGTTGGGTGTCCTGTTATTGGACTTTTTCGACAAAAGTTGGGTGATCACTGGCCTGGTGGGTATTTCTTTTTTGGGGGGTGTAGAGGTGTGGATTGTACTGGATGTTTACTGAGGTCCCTTTCAACTCAAATCAATCATATAACTTCTCTGGTCTTTAGCTTCTTTGAAATGAGAGTGACAGGACCAGCCCTCCCTAGATGGCAGGGTTGCTGAGTGGACAGAGGGGCAGCCTACTATAGAATAAAGAGCACTGGGTTTGCAATGTAAGGAGCTGGACTTGAATTTTGGTTCCAGAGTTACTGGAGTAACTATGTGGCAACTCACTTTCAAATCTGATCTACTAATTAATATGAGTGTGCAAGTAGTAAAACTGCATATACTATGGGGATTGAGTCAGTTCATGTTCTGAGTGATCCTTTTTTTTTTTTTACAAGAGCTCAACTCAAGTTTCCTTATATGAAAAATAAGGGTGATGGACTATTTGATCTAAGGTCTCTGCAGCCTCTGAATTCTGTGATTCTATATGAGATAATTTATGTAAATCTAGATTTAAATTATTATCTTTAGCTAAACCTTGGTAGGGTTGAAAAGAGCTAGGTTATACATTGATTGGAGCACTGGACCTGGAGTCAAGAAGACCTGAATTCAAATTTGGCTTCAGATAATTACTAGCTGTGTGACCCTGGGCAAATCACTTAACTTTAATTTCGCCAAAAGTATAATGGGGATAATAACAGTATAAACTTCATAGAGTTGTTATAAGGTTCAAATCAAATGTGATATTTGTAACACACTTAGCACAGTGCCCTGGCACATAGTAGTTGCCATATAATATTTATTCTCTTCTCCCTATATTTGGAGACCTCCTAAAGTAGTGCTTTAAAAAAAAAATCTTATTTTACTATCTAGCATTTGTTCTTTTCTCCCCTCCCCCCAATCCCTGCTGGCGGTGGGGGGAGAAAACCAAAATTCTTTTTTTTTTTTTTTGGAGGGGAGGAAGGCAAGGCAATTGGGGTTAAATGACTTGCCCAAGGTCACGCAATTAGCAAGTGTGTCTAGTGTCTGAGACCAGATTTGAACTCAGGTTCTCTTGATGCCAGGGCTGGTCCTTCACTGCACTACATAACTGCCCCTAAAACCAAAATTCTTGAGGCAAATAATCATAGTCAAGTAAAGGAAATTCCACATTAGCCACGTCTATAAATGTTTCTCCTTCTGCATATTAGTTCATCATCTCTCTGCCAGAAGTTAGGTAGCATTCTTCATTATCAGTCTTTTGAAACATGATTCGTTATAGAGTTGATCAGAGTTCTTAAGTCTCTCAAAATTTCTTTTTCAGTGCTGATATTATAGTCAGACAGTAAGCACTTATTAAGCACCTACTATTGCCAGGCACTGTGATAAGCCCTGTGGATACAAAGAAATAAAGGATGATCCCTGTTCTCAAGGAGCTTACCCTCGAATGGTGGAGACAACATTAAAATAACTATGTAGAGCATACATACACATATATATTGTACATAGTTATTTTCACAGATAATTTGTACATGATAAAATATATAGTATAATATATATGTGTATGTATTGGGGCAGCAAGGTGGTACGGTGGTTAGAGTGCTGGGCCTGGAGTCAGGAAGAAGTGAGTTCAGACACTTACTAGCTGTGTGGCCCTGGGTGAGTCACTTAACCCTGTTCGCCTCAGTTTCCTCATTTGTCAAATGAGTTGGAGAAGGAAATGGCAAACCATTCCAGTATCTTTGCCAAGAAAAGTCCATATAATGGACATGACTGAAAAAATGACTGAATAACAAAATATACGTATTACATACACATACCTATAATATAAATTGTTCTACTGATTCTGCTTTACAAATTTTGATCTAGAGAGAATACCAGTATTTAATAGCTGGATGAGATATCAGAGGTCACTCTTAAAAAAGATACCAAACAATTGGTCATCCAGGTTTTATCTGAAGATGTCACATAAGAGGGACCCAACCATCTCTCAAAGCAGCCTATTCTACTTTGGAATGGATAGCTTGAACTACTTCAAGTTTTCTCTGACATTAAGCCTGAATTTGACTCTTCTAATCATTACTATTAGTTCTACTCCCCTGAGTCAGAGAACAAATCTACTCCATTTCTGTGGGGAAGTTCTTCACATGGTTGAGCAAAGCACTCATGGACCCCATAAGTCTTTTCTTCTCCAAACTAAACATCCCCAGCTCTTTTTTAAAATAAAATTTTCTTTGTTTTTTTATTGATATCTTTTTGTTTTTATCTTACCTATATTTCTCGATTTTTCCATTGCACTTCAGAGAGCACTCTTTGAAACTCTTTGTTAAGAATAAAACAAGCAGAAGGAAAACAGTTCAGCAAAACCAACCAACACAAAGAAAAAGTCTGATATTGTATGTAGTATTTCATGCCCTTAGTTCCCCACCTTTGAATGAAACTGGGAGAGGTACTTTCCCATATCTCTTCTTTAAGGTTAAACTTGGTCACTATTGGTTATGATTAGTCATGGTTTTTCTCATTTTTCATACGTGACTTTTTATCTATCAGTTCAGACATGTCTTTTCATATTTCTTTGTATTCATCATATTCATAATTTCTTACAACAGAGTAATGTTCCATCATGTTCATGTGCCATAATTTATCTGTTCCCTAATTGAAGGACGTCTACCTCATTTATGATTCTTTGTTACTAGAAGTGTTGCTATAGATACTTGTTTTATATGGGGCTTTTTTTTTTTTTGCCATTGACCTTCTTGGAGTAAATACTAGAAGCAGAATTCCAAACTTTCTTTTTAGGAATAGGTAACTAATCTTTGTTTTTCTTAGACTGTCAGGGGCTTGGGCTTGGCTAAGTTCACCCTTACCACCCATTTCCCTCTACTTTTCCCTAGACCTTTAGGCTATTGCCTTAGGAGCCCCCCATAAGGTTATTGCAGAGTAGAAAGAGAGTGGAAATTGGATGCTGAGATCAGGCTTCACATCGTGCTTCTGTCACTCTATACCTGTGTTGTTGAGGACCACAGGCTAGTGGGACTCAGACCCTGATGGCTGAACAAGCCCCTCTCAGGTTTTTGGCCTGCTGATGGGCCTGGATCAGTTCCCCATTCCCCAGGAAAGAATGCAAACACACAGGTGTGAGGATTAGGTCTTCAAGATAAGCATGGCAAATACACCCATGGCCTGGGAACATAGAAGTGCTCAACGTCTGCAGGGGAAAACAGGAAGGAGATTTGTGGCTCTGTTTGTGGCCTGGACAAATAAAGATTGGCTCTCTACTTTCACTGTTCTGAGAGTCCTGTCTCTCTTTTATGCATTTGCTAGCAACCTCTGGGTGAGTGACACTTTCTCAGCCCTGCCTGGGGATGGCAGGGCTCCCATACTTTCTCAGTCCTGCTGTGGGACAGCAGGGCTCTCCTAAACTTGGCTTCCCACACTGTGTGATGTTGAACAAGTCACTTAAACTCTCTGGGTCTTAGTTCTTTCATCTGTATAAGTAATAGCCTCTTTCCCAGGTCTCTATGTTATGAACAATGGCAAAGCATCTTGGGAAGTATAGTCTCTTCCTCCCCTTCCTTCTCAATTAGGGAGAAGATGGAGGAAATATCTTGAGGTTTGGTGATTCGGATAAGATTTGTAGAAAGTCGAACTAGACAGAAAAGTAGGTGAACTTCAAGTACTGGAGAATCTGAAATGGGATAGGGGGAGTAGAGTGCTTGTTTTGTGTTCTACTTTATTCCTTCTTCCATCTCTTCAGATATTACTTTCAACTCTATGATGCTTCTTTTTTTATTAAGTTACTTCTTGCCCCCTGGCCCTCATTGCTGATATTTTGGAAGCCTGATTCCTTTATGAAAATTAGTTTGTTCTGATTGTCTGCAAGCATGCCTTTAACTAGGATTGAAGTGTGCATAAGAGGGGAGGCTTTAATATCTTCTTATTCACAGCAAATTTTACCTAGAATTTTCCATTCTGTCTCTGAAGAGATCACCTGGGGACATTTTGTGAATTGTTCAGTTCTGTAATTATTTTGTAGCCCTTTAAACTCTCAAAGAACTGGGATGGAATCATTTCCCCTATGACTAAAGAAGCCTGGATGTCCATTATTATTTTAACTTCCTGTAGAGTCCACTAGGAAAGTGCTCAGGCCCCTCGACCAATGACATTTCTGCTTCTCTGATCCTGGAGGCAGGGTTGGGGATCAGGGCATGTTCACATTTCCTCATCTGTAGAATGATATGGCCTGCCACTGTCCTCCAGCCATGCTATGATAAAAGGGAGGAGTGGGTGGAAGCTAGAGAGGAGGGAGGTGAACATGAACAGTCCATCTCCACAGTGTCAAGTCAAAAAGTCAGCAAGCATTTATTAAGTGCCTACTATGTGCCTGGAAATGTGTTAAATCCTGAGGACACAAAGAAAAGCAAAATATAGTCCCTGTTGTCAAGCTCCCCTTGTTTAGTGGGGAAAACAACAAGCAGATACCGCTGTGTAAGCAAGATGTTACAAGGCATTCTAAATCTGCACTGATCGGCTCCTTAATGAGACAATACAGTTGGCAGGTCTATGTGGCGTGTAATTGGGTGGACAGGTAAGCAGAGCTTCACAAGGAAGCCCTTATTTCTCAGTACTCTGATTTGATAATTCCAATTTTATCCATTTTATCTGTATCTAAACCCCAAAACCTAACCTAGCTTATATTCTCTCACACATAGATGTGAGAGACCAGGAGAGAAGCTGATGAGATGCACAGTGACCATTCAATATGCATTCGAACTCCCAGAAGCACTTCAGCCTTGGAACACAGCTAAGCAACACTTTTTTTTTGCTTGACTATGTATATTAATTAGAGTTTTTCTTTTTCTTTTTCTTTTGCAATGGTGGAGGTGAGTGGAAAAGAAAATAAATGCTTGTTCATTAAAAAAAAACAAATAAGATGTGGGTGATGGTGCTGGATGTTATGGGAATGGGAAACAACTGAAAGGAGGCCACTGCTGTTCATTTATAGAACCTGCCGCTGAGAGGACAGGCTGCTCCTATCTTTGAGCAGAGATCCTAAGACTGAGGTCTCTCTGGCCTGGGGGTAGGAGGGGTTTGTGCTCCTGCCACATGGGGGTTGAGAACATTACACAGGACAATGACTTTGGCCAGGGTCCCCACTTCAGAGAAATTGAAACACATGCCCACAGTTCTTTGTGTTTCTGTGTCCCTGACGCAGATCGGTATTCTGCTCCCCTCCCCCCCAAAGGCTCCTCATTGGAACCATTTGGCAGACAGCATTTGGCCCCGCTGTGGCAGTGAGTCTAACAAGCTTGTCCTGCTGATTGATTAAAGCTGATGGGCAACTGGAGTCTGGAGATTGGAAACTGCTTGGTTGTGATTGTCATGACAATTGAGCCGCCCTCTAATGAACTGAGCTTGATTGCAGTCCAACCTGGCATGTGCCTCCTGTTGCCCCAGTTTGGGGGATGAGTCTGCTTAGCTTAAAACTTTGGAAAGGAGACCTGTGTCCTCCCAGGCATTTCTGGGGGATTAGGCCAAGAATAATTTCCCAAACAGTCATTCCTCCTAAACTTTTCTTTCCTCGGGGATGGGAGTACAACCTGACTCCACAGAACTCCGTAGGGAAGAAGCCAAAAGAAGTTGCATGCTAGGAGAATTGTAGGGGGGTTGGCTTTATTGATTCTAAACATCCAGGAAGCGGACTTTCCAAACTCCAGAACAAACAACATGCATCTGGCAGAATGGGTCTCCAGATGAAATCATTCATCTGCAATCAGATCCTGTTGCCCTTTGCTAAGGAAGATGTTGCTGCCAACGTTGGTGGGACACTTGCGTGGTGGGAAGAACTATGGCACTTGGAATCAGAAGATTTGGGTTAAAATCTTGGCTTTATCACTTACTACCTAAATGACCTTGAATAAGTGATTTCACCTCTTTGGGACTCAGTTTCCTCATTCATGAAATTCATGGTCTCAAACTAGAGATCTCTTGGGGTCCCTTTTAGCTCTAAATATGTATCTTTAAGTATTTGTCACATTTCTTGGCTAGCTCTGCAAATAGTAGTTATAGTCCAACCAAAGAATGGTCTTTACCTGAATATAATGTAGAAAGGATATTGGCCCTTCCAGTTATACACAGGAAGCCCCAGAGAATCTGCCTTCAGCAGTTGCCCCCTGCCCTTTCTCTTGGCAAAGGTATAGTCTCATATGTGTCCTCATTTTGGGGCTCATCATTGCCTATTCCCTGTGATTAGTTTCTCTTCTAACAGAAAATTCATGAAAAGTTCTCGGCTGATCCAGAAACTGATTTCAGTATCAGACTCACCTGATGAAACGACTGTTAGTTCCTTGCTTTTACCTTCAAATCTATCACAGATTTGTGCAAATATCTAGAACTGTAGTGTGGAAGGATTTGATTTGCTCTGCTTGACCCCAAAGGGCAGAACTGGATAGGGAAGCAGATTCTGGATAAATAAATAGAATTTCCTACTTAGAACTGCCCCCAAACATATAAACTGATCAACAAGCATTTATGAAATGCCTACTATGCTCCAGGTACTGTGAGAGGAATACAAAGACAAAATTGAAACTGTGTCAGCCCTCAAGGAGCTTACATGAAATTAGCATGTTTGTGTATGATGATATATATCATATATATTTCAATTAATATATATGTATATATTGAATGAATATAATGAATACAAGTTAATGGTTCTTTTGGAAGGTGGGCAGGGAATAGCAGGTGGAGAACGATAGATCAGGAAAACTCTCATGGAAGACGCAGCTGTTTGAACTGGGCTTGGAAGGAGATGAGAGAATTGAAAAGGGATAGGAAGTGAGGAAGGAGGGGATTCCAGGCGTGGAGGACAGCCTAGGCAGAGGCACAGAGGCCACACAACTAGTATGTCTTCAGTGAGGAACAACAAGAAAGTCAGTTTGGCTGAACTGAAGAATGCACGAAGGAGAATAATGTATGAAAAGTGCAGCAAAGTAGGTCGGAGCTGGTTATTTTAGAGTGCTTTATATGGACCCAGTCCTAGAGAATGATGTGTATTTGTGTCCAGAGCGTCTTACTCTGCAAAGTTCTCTTGGCTTCTGAAGATGTGAATTGGTGCTGTCTCACTATTCTGATCTTGGCACTGAAGCTTACGGCCGACCTTTATAGAAAGAGTATGGGGGAGGGGGCAGCTAGGTGGCTCAGCGAATAGAGCACCGGCCCTGGAGTCAGGAGAACCTGAGTTCAAATGTGACCTCAGACACTTAATACAAAAAACTAGCCGTGTGACCTTGGGCAAGTCACTTAACCCTGATTGCCCTACCTTCCCCCCTCCAAAAAAAAAAAGCAAAAAAAAAAAAAAAAGAGTCTGGGGCCTGGTGTTAAGTACCCTGTTCCCCAAATATCTTTCTCATCTGCTTAGTGATGCCTGAATTCTTTCAATAGGAGAGAAAGCCTTTTATTCCCTTCCACAAATAGAGGTAAAGATAAAACTACACATCTCTCTCTCTCTCTCTCTCTCTCTCTCTCTTTCTTTCTCTCTCTCCTATCTATAATCTATCTAGCTAACCTAGGAGAGGAAGCACAGAGACTTAATCTGGTTCATAGTAAGGTGTCAGTCACTGATACCAGAGTCTAGGTTTTGCCAGCATTAGAACATGAGGGGCATGAATGAGCATGTGAAAAGTGTAAGGGTGGGTGAGGGTAGGACAAAAGAGCCAGGAAAGGAGAAGCAGCAGAGTGCTCGCTAACTAAATCCATTCTACGGTTTTGTCTGGAGGGGGTGCTCAGAGCCTGACGAATACATCTCTGCCCTGTGTTATGAGGAATACAGTGGAAGCCCTTCAGAAGATGGTTCCCCGTGGTGAGATTGGCATCTGCCTTGATAGCTAACCATGCCCTGTTGGACTACTTATGAGGAAGGAGGGGAAAAGGGTGTGTGCTGCCCCATGGTTTCTGTGAGTGCATGTGATAATGAGCCATGTTATAACAGGGTCCTAGTGGAACAGCATCACAGGTGTGTTCCATCTGCTCTGCATAAGGTCCTTACCCTGCTGTGCCAACAAAACAATCAGAGAAGGTTGCAAAGGGGAAAGGACCAGGGTGGCACAAGAAACAGAAACATTTCCCTCCCCGAGACTTCCCTTGTGGCACTGCTGTGGGCCAGGTTTCTATGTTTGGCCCCTGGTGCAATGGAAACCCCCCACCAGCACAACTCTGGCACGAATGGCAATTCATTCTTAGAGGGCTTATAAATATGTAACTCCTTCAGAGAGGAGGAATCAAGGCCCTTCATGTATATTTAATAATGAGTTACCAGCGTCCTCCATCCCTCCGTCTGAAATAAGCCAGATTACATTCTAATGCAATCTGCATTAATGGTTTCATTTTCATTTAATTATCTTCGTTCTCTTTGTTGGCATGTAAGACATGCTCCCAGACAGGCATCTGTCTTCGAGCAGCCTAGGGTGGGGGGGACCCTGGTAAGCTTCCTTGCTACCGGCAGACACCAGGATAATGGCTCTTCCGTTCCTCTGAAGTTTGCTTCTGAGGCTTTTTTTTTTTTTGTTCTGTCCCTCCTGTTCTAAAACCTCAAGCCCAGGCTGTCCCTGAGCACTGGGGAGGAGACCAGAAGGGAAACGAAGAAGGTGGCTAAGCTTTGAACAGCTCTGAAGGCCTCAGGCTCTTCCAGCTTTCGGCTGGATTTTATGCATCTCAGTGTGTCAGAGCCCTGGATATCCCAGCTGCAGCGCATAGAATAATTTCTCCCCTGGTGAGCTGCTGGGAAGCAGGCCTGCTGTGGCTGCCCTATTCACAGGCCACCTCTGGAGGTTTACTGGCTGGGGCAAAGACCTGTTAACTGTAATCAGCTGATTGATTAGCTTTCAAAGAGTAGTGATAGCAGGTGATAACTTCCTCCCTCTTTGTCTCTCTCTGCCTTTGTCTTCAGTGTTTATCTCTTTTCCCTAATTTTTCTCTTTGCCACAGTACTTCCCCTTCCCTTTCCAGCATTTCTTCCTCATTTAATTGCTTATAATATAGAACTGAAGAATTTTTAAAAGTATTCTTCTTTTTATCAACCAAAGTCAAATATTTTATATTCTCCATTTACAAAGCAAGTGGGTCAAACATTTTCTATTTTTTTAATGAAAAGTACTAGGTGATATTTTACTTGTATGTGATCCTTAATTTTTTTCCACTTGTGGTGAGCAGTTTTGAAAAGAAAAGGGTGATACAATTGCAGATTTGGATTTCCAAGGGACTTTAGAGATCAAATATTTAGTCCATCTCCCTTATTAATAAATGAAGGAGCTGAGTCCAAAGAGGGGAGATAATGTTCCCAAGGTCAAACTGGCAATAAGCGAGTTAGGACTTGAACTCAGGCCCTCTGACTCAAAATGTCATCATCATCATCATCATATCACCATTATTGTTGTTATTAAATACTTTAAGGTTTGCAAAGCACTCTTTATGTATGTGATCTCATCTGATGTTATCTTAAACTTGGCACTCTTTCCACCGATCAAACTTGATTTTTAAAACATTCTGTGATATATCATCTGGATAAATAATTTGCTTCATTCAATTAAACTAAATAAGCTTTGAGTAAGTATCTACTATCTACCAAGTATTGGGAATACAAAGACAAAGGAAAAAGAACAAGCATTTATTAAATGCTTCTGTGTGCCCCCTCACGGTGCTAAGCACTTTCTAAATATCATCTCATTTGACCCTCACAACACTCTGTGAACTAGGTGCTATCATTGTCTAGTTTCTGCTCTCAAGGAGAATATTTTCTATTGGACTTTAACCATCTTCTGCATTGTCGACTTTTCTGGACCTTAATTTCCTTTTCTGTAAATTGAGAGGATTGGCCAAAGTGACCTTTCCAGCCCTAAGAGGTTATGATTCTATGAATTTTGGAGTCCATTTGATTCCATCTCAAGCCAACCTCAATTTTAGTAAGGAGTGAATGAGTCTTTCTTTGTGACTTTGAGCATGTGATTTCCCCTCTCTGAGTCTCAGTTTCCCCCTCTGTAAAATCAGGAAAATGAACTAAAATGTTCCCTAAAGTCTCTTTCAGCACTAACATGATACATTTAAGGATTTTTTTGGGGGGAGGCAGAGGACTAGAAGGTTGATTTCAAATCATTTTCCTGTCCATTACTCAGAAACATGCCCTGGTTTGCTGGAACAATTGCTACAATCTCCACCATCCAGTAATTGAGTTTTTTGGATGCTAAATATGAAGAAAAAGTTGACCTTTGTACCTGTTTATCAAGAATAATTTAAATTGGAAATTGCCAAATGGTTTGACACTGTTTGCCTGTGTACACACATAACACATTCACAGTCTCCCCATCAGTGACCTTTTGGTATCCTGGGTTTTTTTTTTTGTCTCCTCCTCTGGAGTGATGTCTACCTCCCATCCCCAAGTAAGAATGCTATTTGCCCCAGGTATAAAAAACCCTAGCTAGGAATTTGTATTTACCGCCCATCTTTATTTTAAAACAGCCCCCTAACCTCCCCATTCCCCCTTCACTCTTTTCCTTCTCCAACTCATTCTTCATGCCACAGCCAGGTTAATTTTCCTTAGCCACATATCTAAGAATTTTACTTAAACCCTTCAATTGATCTCTATTGCCTACTAAATAAAGTTAAAACTCCTTACCTTGGCCCTCAAGGGCCCCCCAATCTGGTGCCATTCCTCTTTTTCCAGATTACTAACTGCACTATTATCTTTCACAAGTGCTTTACTACCTCCATACTGGGTTCTTTCCTATGACGTAGCAAGCCCCTAACTTGGACCACTATTGCATGAGGTGTCCAGGCTACACTTATTTCCTTCCTGCCTCTAATCCTCACACTCTGGATTTCTATTTCCTGGCCATCAGCCTTCTTACCCTGGAGATAGCACCACTCTGCCATTTTTTCTTTTGATTGATGAGTCTCTGGCCCAGGTCACCATTTCATAAAATACTCAGTCCATGTTCAGTTCATTCCCATCTCCACTCCTTATTCTATGGATTTTTCTACTTCCTTACCATCAGTTTTGTGTCAGACTCCCCTCTCTGATTTCTAAGTCTCCTTTATGTGTCATATTCACCTATTAGAAGGTAAGCTTCTTAAGGGAATAGGATACATATGAAGGGTCTCTTATTCTCTATCTCTATTTATCTGTATCTCTCTCCCCTTATATTGAGCTGTAGTTGTACATTTCCAACTGCTCTTGGATATCTCAGAATGTATATCTTATGGATATCTCAAAGTCAACATTTCTGAAAAAAAATTATCATCTTCCACCCCAGACTCTCTCCTCAAACTGAACTTCCCTGTTACTGCTGAAAGCAATACTTTCCTTTCAGACACATAGGTCCACAACCTTAGTCAATCTCAACTCCTCACTCTCACCCCACGCATCCAATCATTTGTCAAATCTTATCATTTCTACTTTCACACAATCTCTTGTATAGATCTTTCTCTTTCTGCATATAGCCACAACCCTCTCATTACCTATTATGTGAACTAATGCAATAGCTTTCTAACTATTCTGCCTGCGTCAAATCTTTTTTCCTTGTCCAATTTATCCTTCACTAAGCTACAAAGCGATTTTTTTCTAAAGTGTAGGTATGATCATGTCACCCCTTTGCTCAATGAGCTCCCAATTACATGCCTCCAGGGTGAAATATGAAGTCCTCTGCTTGGTATTTAATGCTCTTCATACCTTGGCTCCTTCCTATCTCTCAAGTCTTCTCATACATTATTCTTTTATTTGAATATGATCCAACAACACTGGCTTGCTTGTTCCTCAAACACTATAATCCATCTCCCATCTTTGTGCCTTTGAACTGGCTGCCTCCATGAATGGAACAATCTGCCCCCTCATCTCAGCCTCCTAGTTTTCCTGGGCTCAAATCCCAAGAGATGTTTCCCAGTATTTCATTAATTATCTTCTCTTTTCATCTTGCCACACAGGAAAATAGGGGGATTGGGGATGAGAGGT
>CM053587.1:62793390-62808691 GCA_028646515.1 Pseudochirops corinnae
CACATGTACAGCCTGTATTTGATGGCTTGTTCTTCCAGTAGGGGTGGCTGACAAGGGAAGAAGAGAAAGATCTACAATTTAAAGTACTATAATCAAATGTTAAAAAAATATATATGTATATATATACCTATATATACAATTATTATTACTAATATTATTAACTACATCCAACCGGAACTTAAGATTCACAGGCACTGTGGAAGGGAGATTCATCCTGCCCTATCGGAAAGTTAGAGGAGTGATGGGGGAGGACATAGGAGAGATTAGATTGGGGGAGGGGTCATACAAGGGGATGGCTGTTTCGGGGGGGGTAGGGGAAAGATGGGGAGAAAATTTGTAACTCAAAATCTCATGGAAATGAATGATGTAAACTAAAATAAATTTTAAAAATGTAAAATAAAAAAATTATCTTCCCTTTTCATATTGCCTTCAATTTATTCAGTATATGGCTTGCATGTATTTGTCATTTGCTTATTGTCTTAGCTATTAGAATGTTAGTTCCTTGAGGTCAGGGGATATGTTTTCCCCCTTTCTTAATATCTCCAGTGCTTAGCATGGTATCTGAGACATATTAATGCTCGATTGATATTTGTTGACTGACAAAGATGTTAGTATATCCCAGGAGAATGTTTTCTTCTTGAGGAAAGGTATTTTTTTTTTATCTACAGGGTGCTTTTTTTTTTTTTTAATCCCATAGTGCCCTACCAGAATCCTTTTGTGAATGGAACTGAAGAAATTTTTGGAGAAAGTAGAATTAAAAGATTTATGATATCTTCTAAATGGAAAGCAAAAGAATACGCATATTTTTCTATAACACTTGAAACTTTTACAAAAATTGAACATGTACTAGGGCACAGTGATGTCGCAAAAAAAATGTAAAAAAGACAGAAATAATCAATACATCTTTTACACATCATAATCCAAAAACCATAGAATTTGGTTCAAGAACTACAGACAAAAGACAGAGACCCAAATAGAGACTTAACAATGAAATGTTAAATAATGAGTAAACCAAAGATCAAATAAAAGAAACAATGGATTGCTATGTAAAATAATTAATAACTATGTAAAAATGATAATGATGAAACAACAAGCCAAAATTTCTAGGATGTAACTAAAGCGATCCTCAGGAGAAAAATCACATCATTACAATCATATGTGAACAAAATAGAAAAAGAGAAGATTAATGAACTTAATATACATTTTAAAATATTAGAAAAGAAATCCCATATTGCTTAGTGATTAACACGTGTTTGCTGGATTGAATTGATTTGATTCCACTAATGGAGCATCTGGAGGACCTGTCCATCTATAGGGAATCTCTCTTCACTTTGCACTCTGCCCTGTGCTGTACATTTTACATGACAGTAGCAATACATTTGGTGACCTTGCTTTTTGCCTCCCTTAATATTTATAAACAGACAATAAAGTCAAATTTATGGTTTCACCTTTCAAGGAATCCTATTTAATTTTTGAAAAATCTATGGGAGATATCTTGTAGAAGAGAGTCTTTAAGGAATCATGAATAATGATAATAATAATAATAATAATGATAATAATAATAGTAATAACAGCTGCCACTTGCATGACACTTTGAAGTTGACAAAAGGCTTTACATAGGTTATCTCATCTGAGCTTCACAAATCCTTCTGAGATAGGTGCTATTATTCTCATTGTATTGATGAGGACACTGAAGCTGAGAGGTTTGATGTGATTTGACAAGGGGCCCAGGATCATTGTGTGACCATTCACACAGTCTGAAGTAGGATGAAGTGGAGGTTAGTAAGACTTCAAGTTGGGCATTCTATCTACTGAGGGAAGCTATTATTTTCTATTATATTAAGAACCAATTACTGATTAGGGTTAAGATTATTTCCCCCTCTTTATTTCCTCTTTCAAGAACCAGCCCCTGTAGGCCAAACATTCAGTCTCTGAAGGACCTTCCTGATAGCTGTGATTGCCCAAAGCCTTTGGGTTTATGATCTGTGGTTTTGTGCACAACCCCATGCAACTAGAATACTTTGCTTCTGTTTAGAACAGTGGTTCTCAACCTGTGGGTTGCGATCCCTTTGGGGATTGAACGACTCTTTCACAGGAGTTACCTAAGACCATTGGAAAACACATATTTCTGATGACTTTAGGAACCGAGACACCTCTCCTCTATCCATCTCCAGGCAGGTCCGCCCACATGCAGATACACCCACATACAAGTATTAAAGGATCACAGCATTAGGAAGGTGGAGAACCACTGGTTTAGAGGGTAAACAGAATCTAATCTACGTGAATTCTTGCCCTTAGGAAATAAACACCTGTTATTTTACCCCTCCACTGGAGCCTAGGAAAACCCAATATGAAAGAAAAAACCTACCAGAGTGGTTTTTGTTGAAATGGATTCCTCTGTCCAGATTGCTGGAGGTGGCTGAGTCTCACGATCAAACCATGTTCTCAGCAAAAGGAACTGAAAACTTTTAGCCAATCTCCTCATTAATATGCCCAGCCCCTCATTAATCATTCACCAATCAGGGTTGATTTTCACCTGTCAGGATTACTCTTTTTTCTAAAGATCTTTAAGCATTCAGGGATCTCAATGGTTTTGTCTTTGGTTACTGAGAGAAACCATTGACCATCAACTTATTGATTACTAAGTAGCCTAATTAATAATTGATTATTAATTACCCAGAAACTCTGTCTTTTCATTCATCTCACTAATATGCCATATTCATTTCCTTCTTCAAATGAAATGTCAACAAACAATGACAGTGGAATCTCCTATTCTTTATACCTTTCTGACAATTGTGTGACTAGAACAAAAATGGAGTCATAGAGTATTGTGTGTGGAAGCCTTTCTACTCCCTTTTCATACCTTCATCAATGGTATCCTTGAAGTACATGTAGGTTATTCTCACAAACATTTTGTAGAGATGAGAAAGTAAGTATATGGGTTGATACTTATTGCGTTTTTTCAGTTACCTTTCTTTGGGTAACATTAAGGTCTGCGTTTTTCCTAAGTGTTTGGTATCCTCTCTCTTTTCAGACAATCAATCCCATAATACCCTCAAAATTCTGTAGCATCTCCCCCAAGCCTCCTTTGTGTTTATTTGGCCTTGTCCATCATTCTTTCTTTTTTGGGGGGTGCCATTTCTATTCACACCACCTGCTGGGAACTGTGATAGAGTGCAGAGGTGGTCACTCCATTGTCACTGATGGAGAAAAAAGATTGCTATTTGACAGATCTTTTCCCTTTGTGTCTCTTTATCTTTTGCTTTCTTTTGAGTTTCCTCCTTAAATGTACTTGTCTTGGTTCATTCTCTCAGTAAGCTTTTTGTAAGTTTCTTTTTCCTTCTTGTTATTTTATGAGATAATATGACTCATAATCTCCTACTATCCTCCATTACAAGATTCTGCAAATGAGTTCATATTCTAGACCAGACTAGAATTGCCCTTGGATATCATATTTATCTACTTGGCAAGAAGACCAAGTAATTATTGGCTGAAGAAGTTTGTAGAAAATTTTGATATCTACTTTGTGGAAATTAATTTTAATCAAATAGACTTCCTTAGGAAATGTTGATCCTTTACCCAGTTTTTAAAAATCTATTTCCCACTTTATTGCATAAACAGTTTACTCAAATGGGTCAGGTTGGATTGCCTCAATTCCATAGCATATTTTTTTCATTTTTATTATTTAAAAAAAGCTGCTACTGATCTTGGTTTTTGTTCTGTCAAGATATTGTTCTGAGTTTATGTAGTAATGATTCTAAGAGGACTACCACATTCGCAAATAATCATTTCCTGTTCCTATTCCTAAAATAGAATTAATTTTTTTGGTGATATTATTTAGTATATACAATGTCCCGAATTTCCCTACCTTCTTCTTGAAACTATTTGTGATTTCTATGTGTGAGACTTTTATAATATAGTCTACAAGCCTTTGGTCTTTCTAGTTTCATATTCCTGAGTCACATCTCCCAACATATTTTCCACCATTCACTCCTCTGCCCATGTTGGCATTGAAAGTCACTGAGTATTAAAGCATATGTTGATTTAATTTTGGGAGGGAGAAGGGTATTAATTCATAATTGCATTAGTGTAGGAAACTTCCTAGTGAAAAGACTCCTTCTGTCAGGGCAGATTGTCAACTTAGCTTCTTAGAGAGCTGTCTGGGCCACATTGTCACACATCCAACAGGTGCCACAGGTGGACCTTGATCCCAGGTATCGAGACTTTGAGGTTTGTCTCCATTTACTATGCTCAGCTATTTTTCATTGTTTTAAGAGGGTTTTTAAAAAGTTCTTTGGAGAATTTCTCTATCCTGCTACAGATGCTGGCACATAGACAATATCATCTTCATAGTGGTCTTTTTGAAAATATTTATCATGAGCACTGGAATGTGAAGTGACTAAGTGTCCCATGAAATGAAGTTTCTTATTGTCTTTAGGCAAACAATGAAACCCACTCCACCAGCTCCTTTATTTGCCCCTCCAAGGACAATCTATGAACCATCCTTCCATTTAGTTATAACTTCCTTTTCCTTCTGGTTTAACTTATAGCAATAATGTCAAAATTGATTGATTCATTTCCCTGGTAGTGTTCCCACTCCTTGGTCACTGGACAAGGATTTCATAAATGTTTATAAATAGTATCTAAACTGATTCTTATGTAACAGAGGACTGGCTATGACCAGTCCTTATGCACATGTTCAAAGTGATGCTGATGCTACATTTAGACATGCTCAGTGGGAATAATGCACATAAAACACCACTGAGTGGCTTGTTCTTCTGACTTTTGACCACTAAATTGAGTGACCTCATATAACTATGATATAGAATTCCTAGTAAATTCCTAGAGCTCCTTTCACCAGAGTTAATATCACCATTATTCTTTCCTTTGCCTACTTTTTTTCTGGTGCACACAATAGTGCCAGGTGGTATTGGACTTATGCCTAGGCAAAGTAAACAATTTTGGTGCCTGGCATATATAAAGAAGAAAATTCCTGAAAGTAGATATTCCTAGCCCAAGATGGGAGCAGCCATGGCATTATTAAGAGTTGTCTAGGAAACATGGATAGAACTCAGTGGGAGAAAATTTCACTGAAATGTAAAAGAGTTGCCTCAGAGAAAATTCAACTTCTCTTCTGAGAAGGAGCTTCTGTGAATGCTGTGCACGTATGTGTTGGGAGATTGGATGCGTTTATGGGCTCCTTGATGTGAGACTTTTGCTTCTTCTGATTCTTTCTTTGAGGTAGAATAAAGGTTGACCTCTACCCAGAATTCCTGCTACCATGAGAACTTGTATGGGAGCTGGGGGCCCTATTGCTTATATTTGTAGAAACCTAGACATGAATTATATTTGGAGATATTCCCAGAGAAACTACATATCTGCGTCTAATGGTAACCATTTCTAGAGTGGGGATGGAGGGCAAGGAAGAAAAAATGAGCTCAAAGAGAGATTATGACCCCTTTTGGTGATCATCCAAGGTTGAACCCCATCTTTGTAAATGCAGAATTTTTGTTGGAGAATGGGCAGTGGGATCTGCAAAATATCAGAGACAAGAGTGTGGTCCCCTGTGCCCTCTGCTTGTGGAGGTTTGAAACAGGAGAGGGTAGAACGCTGATTTTGGAGTCAGAGAGCTTAGGTTTAAATGTCCTCATTATTTGACTGTTGGGGTGACTTTGGGTCAATCACTTATGTATCCTCAGTCTTAACTTCCTCACTTGTAGGATGAAGAGGTTGGGTTAGATGATCTTAGAAGATCCTTCTAGCTCTAAATCTCCAGTCCTATGAGTTGATAAAACTACTCTTCTTGCTTTGATCCTAAAGAAAATGCAGAGAACCCTATGAGAGATAACATAATTTTTAGCTATTCCACATCTTATTATAAAAGCAGGATCTTGGAACAGCATTTTAATGTGGGAGAGGATGAGAAAGCATGGGAGTCCTAGGTTTTTAGATGGGGGAAGCTGTAAAGGCCTACCACTGAAGGGAGGTGCATTTAAGTCACAAGGCAGAGCAGTTGGAGTTATAACAAGGAAACTGATCAACTTCACAATTTTTTTGAGAGTCATATCTGGTACCTGGATTAATGCTTTTAAAAAAATTAGTTAATTTTTAAAATTTATTTTATTTTGAACTTAAGAAAAATGAACATTTCCTTAACATAGTAGAATAGCAAAAAAGATGATTGCACATGAAACTGCAAAATCTATTATCTACAATTTACTATTCCTTTTAATATTTAATAAAATCATCATGTAACTTTTTTCCTTCTTCCTTCTCCCCTACCCCCAACCCATTAGACACAAATATATATATATATATATATGTAAAACCATTCTATATTTATTTCTATTTATTGGTTCTTTCTCTGGATGCAGATAGTGGCTTCCTTCATAGGTCCTTTGTAGTTAATTTGGGTATTTATAATAGTCAAAATGATTTGGTGGATTAATGCTTAATAGCTGGTTTTCCATGAGCATATATGAGTCCTTGGCATTGGAACAGAGCCTCCCTATAGCTATGCTCTCTCAACCTAATTCAGGTTTTCTATATTGAAGGAACTTTGAACAAATCATTTATTTATAAATAAATGTTCCCTTCGGCCCACCAGGTTGCTGTTTAAGAAAGCAAAACTGGAAGGAACAGTGGGCTTGGGCTCTTCCACCAACAATGAAAGAAGAAAAGAAAATGCAGCTATTGGTGCTGCCAAGCTGAGAAGGCATAAGACTCGGAAACAGGAGAAGGGCAGCATCATATATCCTGCAAAGGACAGCTCCAAATAATAAATCTGAATGCGAAAGCACAATTTGCAGTCTCTTGACCTCTTTTTTCTTTTGGCAGGTGGTGGAGTCCATCACTGCCTTATTTGCCTTTGAATTCTATGGCTGAAGAGATGTATAGACACATGCTCTGCCTCCTTAGCATTTGAATACCACAGAAAAACTCTATGTAAAAAGAAAACTGGGTTCCAGGGAAGGAAAAGCAGTTTACCTCCTTCATTCAGATCCTCGCTCACCCTGTGCCCCAACCCCATCTCTTGCCTCTTGACTTCCTACAGTCCCAGGTCAACGCCCACTTGGTCATTGTTTGGTCCCTGATTGGCTCAGAGTGAATATAAATAGCAATTGTCTCTGTTTTGGCCAGAAATCTTGAGGGTCTTCCCTTCCCAGATTGATTTTTTTTTTTTGACTAGGAAAAAGAGGCCATTGTCTGCCTTATTTCTTGGGTAGCCTTAATCACTGAAGGGGTGTTGCCTCAGTCAAACTAAGTTCTGTTAAAGACCCTAGCTTAAAAATTCCAAGGTCTCCCACTTCATCCAGAACCATCTCTAGTCGTCCTGATATATAGCTTGCCACTGGACACAGATGATTCTGGAGGAGAGAGTGAGGCTAGTGACTTTACACAGCCCTGCCTCACTTAAATCCAATTCACTTGCATGTCATGGTGTCACTTCCTCGATGTCATGGTCCTCTTCAAGAAAAAAGGACGAATAAAAACAAAAACAACAAAATTCTGTCTAAGTGGCTTAGCAAGGGATATAGACCCATTTTGGACTCAGATTTCATGAGCCCACTGAGGCAACAATGTTTTGAAAAATGAATTAGGAGGAAAGGAGAAGAGCAGTAAGCAGGAGGAAAAAATGGCAAGTCATCCTGCAAAGGTGTTGGGGGACTTTAAGATTTTTCCTCTCCTCTAGCAAAATCAGGCTTTGGGTTCTTATGTAACAAATAGTACTGATGCTGAAGTGGGAGGCTTCATCATTTCTGCTCATGTCTGGCTTGGTAAGAGCCTTAGAAGTTGTTGGAAAGGACACTCACTTTTCTATGAAGGCAGTGTTCCCATCTAGTACAGGAGTGGTTTCCAGATCCAGAAGACCCGTTTATTATTCTGATGTTCCTAGTTTCTCTAAATTGGCCTTGAGACCAGAGACAGGCCTTGGGGATAGGGACAGGCTGGACGCATGACTTCCCATCTCTCCAGAGGAGGAAGCAAGGTCAGGAAGAGATAGAGTATTCACTGGGGACCACAGAGGGTTGAGAGAGTTAACAGATAATTTATTTTCTTGATATTACAATGTTTGTAGTTTAAGGTAAATTGCTCCCTTAAAACCAAAATAAAACTATGATATGAAGTCTAAGTTATTTTAATAGCTTCAGCCTCATAGGAGGCTTTTCAGCTGAAGTAAGAGTATAAGCCTGAGCCCTAAGCAGACTAACAGGAAGGTAGCTGTGGGTAGACTACCCATGCAAAGACAGAATGAATGATACAACCTTTGTCCTTCATCACTACAACATGAAAGAAAGGATTCTTTACAGGATGTGTAGACAGACTTCTATTTGTTTGTTGTTAGCACAGCAGTTTTAGAGGGATGCTGGGTAGAAAAAGAATTCTATAGTGTGAAGTAAATTGTGCATTGGTGTGAAGACCTGCTGTGTGAGCAAATGCTGTGTGAATCATGCTGGAACCACCTTCTTCCTCAACAGAAAGGGCCCTGAGAAGCTTAGCTTCATTGGTTCAGAGCTGTCTAGGCCTTTGTGTTTTGCTTTAGAATCCCTTTAAATAGACTATACAGTTTATTCATTCCTATCTTTGCCTGTTACCTGTTACCTCACTTTCCTGTTTCGGTTTTATATTGTGGTACTAAAAAATCCCACAATTCGAGAGTCATTCATTTGGGTCGGAATGCTTTCTTTTAAAATTTAAATTTACTCATGAGAGTTATAACATTTCAATTATTGTGTGCCATTTGATGCCTTAATGTGAATTAATTTATCAAATTCATTTATTTACTTCTATAAAACCAATGGACATCAGAGAAAGGAAGGACCAGGAATTTTGAAGGGTCCACATTGCTATTACTTCCCCCTGAAACACATACAGATTCTGCGGCACTGCCTAATGTACTCTAACCCTCATGTGACAGTATTCCTATCTCTCTTCTCATTCCAGAAGAAAACACTAAATATACAACCTTGATGTCTCCCTCCTGAAAGACAGCAAGCCCCAGAGCATGAGTTGTCTTTGGTATGTGAATTGTTGCTGTTGTCTGTCCTCCCTTCTTAAAGAGGACCATGATATCAGGAAGGTGATACTGGAATTAAGTGATGGAGGGCTATGCAAAGTCACAAGCCTCACTCTCTCCTCTGGAGCCATCTGGGATCAGTGGCAAGTCTTTGGTGGAATGCAGTGGTCTGGGTCCAAGGCATCTCAGATTTTCTTTTAGGAACTGACCATTATGGGGCACTTCAGTCAAGTTCTCTTCAAACTTAAGGAGAAGGTCAGAAGGAACAGAGACCTAGGTAGAGCTTTGCTAAAGCAGTCCCTTCAAACCTTGTATTTCCCGGGACTAAAGGAATTTCAGAAGAGCAATTCATTTGTTACAATAGCATGGTGGCAGGCAGGGATGCTGTTTAGTTTCGGTGGAGAGAACTGAGACTGGAGTTGCAGAGTGACTGTGACACACAGAATTCAACAGTCCTCAAAGAAGCAGAAATACGTATCACACAAAGGACAATGGAGAGATGCATTGTCAGTGTGAACAGGCTGCAACATAGAGTATTCCAAAAGTCTTAGTGTAGTTTTAAACTTTAATTATTCCAGAAGCATAAAAGCTACAAACTTATTTTAAAAACAACATTTAATAGGTTATTTCAATTTAGAAATTTTGATATATTTCTTATTAAAATTCAGCTTAAGTACCACTTTGTGCTACACAGTGCTGGTCAACTTTTGAATTTTGGGAAAAAAGTTAATTAGCTCCTGCTTAATGACCAAAAAGGAGAGGTTTTGATACATACACTAGAGTTTTAACATGATTTCCACAAGAAAAAAAAGTCTAATTGAGATAGATCAGATGACAGAGATGGGCAAGCAAGAGGCTTCCTCTAGTCTGAGAAAATGTCAGAGAGAAACTAACACATGCAAAATACAATGACAGGGTGCACATCTTGCCAGCCAGCCAGTCGACAGACATTTATTAAGTACCTACTATGTGTCAGGTATGGTGCTAAGCATTGGGGATACAAAAAGGGGCAAAAGACAACTCCTGCCCTCAAGGAGTTCACACTCTAATAGGGGAACTGGAAAGCAAATATATGCAGGGTAAAAGGAAATAATCCACAAAGTGAAAGCATTAGAATTGAGGGATTTGGAAAGGCCTCCTGCCTTAGGAAAAGTATTAATTTTAAATTTAATTAAAATTAAACATTTACTTTTTCAAAATGGACAAAACTAAAAGTGTAAATGAAATTTAAATAATTAAACTTTCAAGCGATTTTTTTGGAGCAAATTTGGTAAATTTATGTTTCTCAAATATAACTCTGTCACCCTATTCAATACACTTTAGTGTCACCCTCTAACCTCCAGGATCAATGATAAAATCCTCCGAATGCTGTTCAAAGCCCTTCATAACCTGTGTGCAGCTCACATCCCTCCCTCCCCCAACTGGCTCACTCTTCAGTCTGGTGACACTGGCCTCCTTGCTGTTCTCTCACCTGGCTAATGTTTTCACGGGCCGTACCCCATGCCTGGAATGCTCTTCCTCTTTATCTCTATATCTTGGCTTCCCTGGCTTCTTCCAAATGGCTAGAATCCCACCTTCTACAGGAAGCCCTTTCCATTCCCTCTTAATTATGGTGCCTTCCTTTTGCGGATTATGTCCAGTTTATCATGTTCATAGTGTATTCTCATGTAGTTACTTGCATGTTGTCTTCCTCGTTACACTGGGATCTCCTTGAAGACAAGGAATGTCTTTTGCCTTTCTTTGTGTTGCCTTACTTAGTACAATGCCTGGCACATTGTAGGTGATTAATAAATGTTTTTTTTTTTGGAGTGGGGGCAGTTTGGGTTAACTGACTTACCCAAGGTCACTTGGTTAATAAGTGTTAAGTTTCTGAGGCTGGATCTGAACTCAGGTCCTCCTGACTCCAGGGCTGGTGCTCCATTCACTGCACCACCTAGCTGCCCTGAGTAATAAATGTTTGAAGACTGACATTATTAAATCTTAAAACTGTACTCTGGCAGATTCTAATATGCTAGACAATCTTCCAGTATTCTCTAGGAAATTGACTGTGGCTTCATTCCAAAGACTAGCATAGCATAGTAGGAAGAAGTTCATCATCACTGAGTTGAACCCTTGGTGATGAATTCTTTGACCCAGGAAACCCATGAAGAAAAGAAAAAGAAAAAATGCTTTTGGGACACCTTATATAATGAATAACTTTGAAGAAGAATAAGAATAAAAAAATGTGATAAAGGAAATATATGCAAGGAGGAAAAGATAGATGGTTACATGGTGAGTGACTAGGGTTGAGAGGTAGAGAGTCAGTCAGAATGCTCTCTTAGTACTCACGAGAAGTAATAAAAATCAAGAAAAGCCTGTGAACTCTTTGAGAGCTGTGACCACTTTTTGTGTGTCTTTCTTTGTATCCCTAGCACTTAGCATAGTGCCTAGAACGTAGTGGAGTTCATAAATGTTTGTTGACTTGACTTGACTTGAGTATATTGAATTAACTACCCACAGTGAATTCATGGGAGAACACGGTCAAGATTTGCTGAGAATGGGAGGCTTGGAGGATTGGAATCTGCACCTTGGGAGGAAATTTCCAAACCAACGGTGTCTCTGATGCATTTGAATGTTTTTCTGCACCCAAGCTTATGCCTACCTTTGCACTGAAATCATTGAGTATCAAACATAATGTTGATTTAATTTGTAGGATTTTTATTGTTCTTTGTGATTTTCTTTGTCTCTTTATGCTTTGAAATGAATGTGGTATAATCTTCATGGTGGCCTTTTGCAAATGCTCATTATGAGCACTTTAATACAAAATGACCAAGTATACCATGAAATGATATTTCTTGTTATTTTTTGACATATACTAATATCAATTCTGCCAGCTTATTTATTTGCGTTTCCAAGGAGAACTTGTAGCCTATTCTTCCATTTAGTTGTGTCCTTTTTGTATCTTCTGGTTTAATTTATAACAAGAATATGAAGACTGATTATAATCTAGTCCTTCCAGTTTTATATCTACTTAATCACTGGCCAAGGATATCATATTTAGACAACAATTAAATTATATAATGTTTAAAAACAGCTGAAGAATAATATAACTCAGCCCCCTGCTCCTTTTTTTTACCACTCTGTCACTGTCACTGCTGAAGTGGAAAGAGGTTGCACAGGAATGAGGACCACTGTGCATTTTTTCTTTTTCTTTTCTTCATGGGTTTCCTGGATCAAAGAATTCATCACCAAGGGTTCAACCCAGTGATGATGAACTTCTTCCTACTATGCTATGCTAGTCTTTGGAATGAAGCCACAGTCAATTTCCTAGAGAATATTGGAAGACTGTCTAGTATATTAGAATCTGCCAGAGCTTCTGACCTAGTGGAATAGCCTTTGGATACCAAGGTAATCTCTGTGCCATATTATGGTGCCAGAGAAGGATTTTTGTGATGTTTGTTCCTTAAGGAATCCCATTGTCTGAACTTGGCCCTGTATTGTTTAACAATGTTTATCAATGACTTGGATAAATATATAGATGTGATCATCATCAGATTTGCAGATGACACAAAGGTGGGAGGGGTAGCTGATACAATGGAGGAAAATCAGAATCTATAAGGATCTTGACAGGCCTATTATCTAAGAATAGTTGTTACATCTTTAAAAACAAACAAAAAATTAAATATAATTAAATACAAAAAATTATTTTAAAATGTAAAAAAATAATTCTTTGCTTGAGGACCGCACAAAAACAGATGACAGGTCAGATTTGGCCTGCAAGCTGTGATTTGCCAACCCCAGGCTAGAACAATTGGTTTGAATCTACTTAGATGAAATTCAATAGAAATAAGTATATTGCACTTAGGTAAACAAACAAACAAACAACTTTCTTAGGATAAAAAGGGAGAATAGTTAGATAGCAGTTTATTTGAAAACAATATCAGTGTTTTAGTGGATCGTGAGCTTAATATGAATCAGCAGTGTGATATGGCAGCCAAAAAAGCTAATACAATCTTGTATTGAATCAAGAGAAGCATAGATTCTACTAATAACGAGGTAATGGTTCCACTGTACTCTCTCCTGATCAGACCACATCCAAGTATTGTGTTCAGTAAGGGTATCACAGTTTAAGAATTGAATTGAAGGAGTGGAGCCAAGATGGTGGAGTAGAGGAAAGAACTTACTTGAACTCTCCCCAAATTCCCCTCCAAACAAATTTAAAATAATACTCCAAATCAAACTGTGAAATAGCAGAGCCAACAAAATGTTGAGATGAGACAATTTTCTGGCCCAAGATAGCTTAGGAAGTTGGCAGGAAAGGCCTGTGACATCTGGGGAATGGTCTACCTTGTGCCTTGAGGGTGGCTACAATAGTGGCAGCAGTAACTTCAGGAGTTCTTAGCCCACAGATGGCAAGGGAGTCAGACAACTAATAAGAAAGAGATTATAGGAGACACTTTGCTGGTACTGTGTGCAGGACCCTATTGCATTATCCATATGCAGTTTTGGATTTCAGTTCCAGGGTAAAGAGGAGCACTAGTGCTTGCAGCTGCATAGGTGCAGGGGACCCTGGTCACAGTTCTAGGGTCAAGAGGAACACAAAAACTTTAGGCTATAGGAGAATAAGGTCTTTTCCTGGGTAAAGAGCAGAGCACAGGTAGCACGTTGGAAGTACCAAAAACTTACAGACCCCCCAAACTAGCTCTGAAAACAGCATCATGAAAAACCTAGAGCTTGGGACATTACATACTCTACTTCAGGAGCAGAGTTAAAAACATAAAGTTAAAAGTAAAGAGATAGGCCAGAATCTGCATTTCTCTAACCAATAATGATTTCAAGCATTTTTTTCATAAATTGTTTTGATTTCTTGACCATAAATTGTTTTGATTTCTCCATTGGAAAACTGCCTATTCATATCCTTGACCATTTGTCAGTTGGGGAATGACTCATAATCTTACAGATTTGACAAAATTCTTCATATATTTTAGATTTGAGACCTTTATCTGATAAGCTGTCTATAAAAATTCTCCCGCCCTCCTAATTTTCTGCTTTCTTTCTGATCTTGGCTTATATATGTTTTATTTTTAAAAAATTTTTTAAATTTAATGTGATCAGAATTATCCATCTTACACCTAAGTTTGCTCTTTCTCTCTTGTTTATTGATAAATTGTTCACTATCTATAAGTCTGATAAGTATTATGTTCCATGTTCTTCTAATTTTTTTCATAAATTCTCTCTTTATATCTAGGTCATATATCCATTTTGGCTTTAATAGATGGTAGTACTTAGTAAATGTCATACTGTTTTCCCAACAATTTTTCTTTTACCAAATAATGAATTTAATTCAGAATAATACAACCTTGACATACCATTTTATGCCAACCAAATTAACTATAAAGGACACATGAAAAAAGAAGCTAACTATATCCAGAGAAAGAACTGATAAATAGAAGTATGTATCTAATAATTATACGTGTATATGTATACATGTATATAGTCATACACACACACACATATACACACATATATACATACACCTATTTGTGTTTAATTGTAGCCATCTCTAGGGTGATAAGGAAGGGAAGAAAAAAGGGAAAAAAGGAAATTTACATGATACATGATAATTTTTTTTGTATATTTGAAAAGAATAACAAGTTGTCCATAGTAGATTTAGAGTTTCATGTGCAATCATCTTTTTTATTGTACTATGTTATAGAAATTCTTGTTTTATTCCATAAATTAAAAATAAAATAAATTTTAAAAAAGAAAAAATAGAGCAAACTACAAAAAAAAAAAAAAGAACCTGACTATAAAAAGTTACTATGGTAACAGGGAAGATCAAGACATAAACTCAGAAGAAGACAACAAAGTCAAAACCTACAAACAAAGCTTCAAAGGAAAAAGAAAGAGAATTGGCGGGGGGTGGAGCCAAGATGACGGTGTAGCAGCAGCAACATATCGCAGCTCTCACATAGCCACCCCAAAATACCCATAAAATAGGACTCTAAACCAATCCTAGAACTCCAAAACGCACACAAAGATACTTCCCACTAAAGTCAGCTTGGCTACGAGGAACCATATCAGCACTGTAAACCGAAACCAGCCTGCCCTGAAGCCACTGCTGTGCCCCAGGGGTGGCTGGACGGGAGGAGCAGAGGAGCCTCTCTGGTGAGTGGATTAGCGGCAGCTGTGAGCAGCGTTCAGAACTAGGTCAGTGGGACTTGCAATCGGGGGAGAAAAGTGTCTGGCCAAAAGGCCTCCAGAGCAGAAAAGTGAAAGGCAGAGGTTTTGCACCCACCTCCG
>CM053587.1:62809191-62841092 GCA_028646515.1 Pseudochirops corinnae
GAGAGAGAGAGAGAGAGAGAGAGAGAGAGAGAGAGAGAGAGAGAGATACAGGGTTAAAATAAGGGGCTGGAGCAGATTATTGAGCTATTGTGCTTCAGCTGAGGTTAAAAAAAAAGCTGTGGTTGAAATCATGATCTCAGACAAAGCAAAAGCAAAAGAAGATCTAATTAAAAGAGATAAGCAGAGAAAATACATTTTGCTGAAAGGTACTTAGATAATGAAGTATTCTCAATACTAAACATATAGGCACCTTATGGCATAGTATCCAAATTCTTAAAAGAAAATTCAAATGAGATACAGAAGGCAATACACAGTAAAAGTGTACTAGTGGGGGACTTCAACTTTCTCCTTTCCAAACTAGATAAACATATCTAGAAATAAATAAGAATAAAATTAAGGAGATGAATATAATTTTAGAAAAGTTAGATATAAAGAGACCTTTGGGGAAAATTGAATGGGAATAGAAGGGAGTATGCTTTTTCCTCACCCGTAGGTGGCACTTTCACAAAAATTGACCATGTATTAGGGTATAAAAACCTCACAACCAAATGCAGAAAAGCAGAAATATTAAATGCATCCTTTCCAGATCATAACACAATAAAAACTACATTCATTAAAGGGCTGTGAAAACATAGGTTAAAAATTAATTAGAAATTAAATAATTTAATTCTGAAGAATGAGTGAGTCAAAGAATAAATCATAGAAACAATCAGTAATTTCATTAAAAGGAATGACAACAATGAGACAACATATCAAAATTTATGGGATGCAGCCAAAGCAGTTCTTAGGGGAACATCTGTATCTCTAATACTTACATCAATAAAATAGAGAAAGAGCAAGTCCATGAATTGGGCATGCAATTAAAAAATAAAGCTAGAAAAAGAAACAATTAAAAATCCCCAATTAAAAATCAAATTGGAAATCCTGAAAGTCAAAGGAGAGATTAATAAAATTGAAAGTAAGAAAACTATTGAAGTAATAAATAAAACTAGGAGCTGGTTTTATGGGGAAAACCCCAATAAAGTAGATAAATTATTGTTTAATTTGATTAAAAAAGGAAGAAAACCAATTTGCCAATATCAAAAATGAAAAGAAGTGAATTAACAACCAATGAAGGTGAAATTAAAGCAATTTTTGCCCAATTATATGCCAATAAATTTGATAATGGATGGATAGTTACAAAAATATAAATTACCCTGATTAACAGAAAAGGAAATTTTGCTGTTTTCAGTAATTTTGGTTATGTCCTGCTTTTTGTGACCCCATCTGGGGTTTTCTTGGCAAAGAGTGGCTTGTCATTTCCTTCTTTAGTTCATTTTACACATGAAGAAACTGAAGCAAATGATTAAGTGACTTGCTGTAGCAGCAAGCACCCTGGCATACCCAGGATGGCTGCTAGCACAGGTTCTTAGATCTGCATTTCTAAAGGAAAGTAACTCAAAAGGCGTTAACAATCTTAACAACAGAAGGGGTTAACAAGTTTAATCAAGCATGTATCATTTACCTAATTAAGAGAAGAAAATCAGCACCCTGAACTTCAGAGAAAATACAAACAGAAGTTGAATGCAGACAAAAAATACAGAGAAAATAACACAATTCAACAAACCAACAGACAGGGCGTCTAGCTGTCTGACTATCACATACATACAGTGTTAGTTGCCAGAGAGAGCGGCATCAACATCTGGGTTTTCTAAAGCTGGGGGCTCAATGGCTGCCCAGAGTCTCATCTGGCCAAATCCCACAACTGTTCCCATAAGTGATCCTTAAAGCAAAATCTCATGTCAGGGTATAAATATAGCCTTCTCCAGGGTCAGAGAACATCACAACCTTCATTACCCACTACCTAATTAAAAAGTAACAAAAGGTGTGGACCTTCCTGAAAAACAAGCCTCTCCTAAGCAAGCTTCTCTAGTTGTACTCCAAGTGAGGCCTATTAGGGGAAGGGAAGATCTTCAAATTCCCTAGACCAGTGGTTCTCACCTTTCCTAATGCTGAGACCCTTTAATACTAGTATGTGGGATTATCTGCATGTGGGCGGACCTGCCTGAAGATGGATAGAGGAGTGCTGTCTCAGTTGCTAAGATCATCAGAAATATGTGTTTTCTGATGGTCTTCGGTGACCCTGTGCACCCCCAAAGGGGTTGCGACCCACAGGTTGAGAACTGCTGCCCTAGACCTATTAAGAGACACAGAAGATATTCAAATTCCCTTTCTATTATACTTGCCCAGAGTTACACAGTTAGGAAACCAGATTTTAAGTCAGGAAGATGAGTTTCTGAATCCAGGCCTAGCACTCTATCCACTGTGCCACCTACCCACCCTAAAAAAAGACAGAATACTTAAATAACCTTATCTTAGAAAAAGAAATTGAACAAACCATAAATGAGCCCCTAAGGAAAAATCCTCAGGACCAGATGAATTCACAAGTGATTTCTACCAGACATTTAAAGAACAATTAATTCCAATACTATATAAACCATTTGGAAAAATAGTCCAAGGGGTCCTACCAGATTACTTTTACAATATAAATACTATGCTGATATCTAAACAAGGAAGAGCAACAACAAAGAAATAAAATGATAGACCAATGTTCCTAATAAATATTGATGCAGAAATTTTAAATAAAACACTAGCAAGGAGATTACAGCAATATATCACAAATATCATACATTATGAGGAGGTGTGGAGAAGAAAATACAACAAAGGCAAACTGAAATGTGTTTTCTTTCAGTTAGATAATAGTTTATTAACAGTGACTCATATAGCTGTTCACAAAGCAGGTCGCTCTGGCCACCTCAGTAAATGCAGGGACCCTCATGAAAACGAAAAGACCATTTTTATTGATATACAGGAAAGAAGAGGATTCGTGTAGTCAGGGAGCCTTATAATTGACTGAGCTGAGAAAGGTGGGCTGGTATTCAGGTAAGACTGATCACATCTCTAATAATTAAGAAATGTTAATTTTTTTATAGTGGCCATTTGTATCCTATAGTTTTTGCTAGGGGCAAACTTACTGTCTCTTTGGTAGAGATAAAACTCTCTTAACTACACAAAACCAGTAAAAGACAGAATATATCTTTTGACCATGGTAATTTTTGGGGGGTAAAGAAATAGATGTTCATGAAGTAGGGGCTACCAGTATGGGAGGAAAGATAACAACCTTTCTTTTAAATTAAACTGCCTGTGAGCTAGCTCAGCTGGATTCCTGAGCTCAATTTAAGCCAGGTAGATACAGAATCAGCTGGATTCTTAAGCTAAAGTAAAAATAGGTGGATGTGGACCCAATTATAAAATTAATATGACATAAAATCAGTTACATTGTAGAACCAATACAGTAGAAATCCATGCAAAGGCTGTATTAGCTTTGACAGTGGGATTTATACCAGGAATACAGGACTGCTTCAATATATTATCAGCATAATGGGCCACATCAATAATAAAAACAATAAAAATCATATGATTATTTCAATAGATGCAGAAAAAGCTTTTTGCCAAAATGCAACACACATTCCTATTAAAAACACCAGAAAGCATAGGAATAAATGGAGTTTTCTTAATATGATAAGTAGCATCTTTCTAAAACCAAGAGCAAGCATTATCAGTAATGAGGATAAGTTAGAAACCTTCCCCAAAATATCAGGGGTGAAACAAGGATGCCCACTAATTACCACTATTATTTAATATTGTACTAGAAATGCTAGCTATAGCAATGAAAAGAAAAAGAAATTGAAGGATTGAAATAGGCAGTGAGGAGATAATACTATCACCCTTTGCCAACAATATGCTAGAATACTTAGACAACCAGCTGAAAAAGTAGTTGAAACAATTAACTTCAACAAAGTTGCAGGATGTAAAATAAATCTATATTGGCATTTCTATCTATTACCAACAAAGTCCAGCCGTAAGAGATAGAAAGAGAAATTCTATTTAAAATAACTGTAGACAATATAAAATATAAGACAAACCCAGGAACTACATGAACACAATTACAAAGCATTCTTCACACAAATAAAGTAATATTTAAACAAATAGATAAATGTTAATTGCTTATGGGTAGGTCAAGCCAATATATTAAAAATGACAATTCTACCTAAATTAATTTGCTTATTGTTATGGGAATCTGAAGATCTTCCCCGCCCGTAGGCCCTTTGCTAAAGTGGCTACGTGACTCTGAGGACCCTTGGATATTTGAAAGTATACTCTGTTCCCTAACAGGCTAAATGTGGTCACGTGGAGCCTGTGGCGCCAGGCTTGTTTTTCAGGAATGCCCGTGCCTTGTAGCTTTGTGATTGGGCAGTGGGTCTAGAGGGCTGTGACATTTTCCAAGCTAGGAGAAGACTATATATATGCCCTGATGTGAGGTTTTGGTTTGGTGCTCACTTTGAGAAGAGTTGTGTGATTTGGCCAGAAGAGACTCTGGGCAGCCGTTGACCCCCCTGGCTGTGAAAAACCCAGATGTTGGTGCTTCTCTCTCTGGTAACTGAATAGGTAACTGATGTAACGATCAGGTGCTGGAAGCTGTCTGCTGATCTGTTTTTCTGTTTGTTTGTAACTTCTGTTTGTATTCTTTGAAGTTCAGGGTGCTGACTTTTCCCCTGAACTAGGTAAATGATATGTTTGATTAAAGTGAGATTGTTAACCCATTTTGAGTTGCTTTCCTTTAGAAAAGCAGATCTAAGAACCTGTGCTAGTAGCCGCCCTAGGTATGCTAGGGTGTTTGTTGATACACTTATTCAGTGCCATACCAATCAAACTACCAAAAATTATTTTATCAAGCCAGAAAAATAATAACAAAACCCATCTGCAAAGAAGAAAAGTTAAGACTATCTAGAGCAGTGATTCTCAACCTTCCTAATGCTGCAACCCCTTTAATATTCGTATATGGGCATATCTGCATGTGGGCGGACCCACCTGAAGTTGGATAGAGGAGCGGTGTCTCGGTTTCTAAGACCATTGGAAATATGTGATTTCCGATGGTCTTAGATGACCCCTCGTGAAAGGGTTGTTTGACCCCTAAAGGGGTCACGACCCACAGGTTGAGAACCACTGATCTAGAGAATGAATAAAAATAAAGGAAAGGAAGGTGGCCTGTAAGCACCAGATTTTGAACTGTATTATATAGTTGTCATCATCAAAACAATCTAGTACTAAGAAATAGAATGGTGGATCATTGGAACAGATCAGATACATAACATACATCAGTAAAAGGCCATGGTAATCAGGTGTTTGACAAACCGAAAGTTCCAAGCTTTCGGGACAAGAATTCACTTTTAATAAAAATTGCTGGGAAAAACTGCAAAGCAGTTTGACAGAAACTATATATAGTACACTATCTCACATAATATTCCAACATAAGATCAGAATGGGTACATGATTTGACACAAAGTATGATATCATAAACAAATTAGATAAGGATAAAAAAAATTTACTTGTCAGCTCTATGAATAAGGGGAAAATTTATGACTGAATAAGAGATAGAGAATATTGTGGTATGTAAAATAGATAATTTTGATTACATTAAATTAAAATGTTTTTGCAAGGCAAAACCAAGGCAACCAGTATTAGAAGGAAAGCAGGCCACTGGGAAAATTATTTTTAGTAAGTTTCTCTGATAAAGGCCTCATTTCTCAAATATATAGAGAACTGAGTCAAATTTATAAGAATACATAACATTCCTTAATTGACAAAAGATTCAAAGGATATGAATAGGCAGTTTTCAGAAGAAGAAATCAAAGCCATTCATAGCCATATGAAAATGCTCTAAACCACTATTGATTAGAGAAATGCAAATTAAAACTCTAACCCTGCATCAGATTGGCAAATATGACAGAAAAGGAAAATGAGAAATGTTGGAGAGAATGTGGGAAAACTGGGACACTAGTGCATTGTTGGTAGAGTTGTGAACTGATCCAACCATATTGGAGAGCAATTTGGAACCATGATCATAGTGCTATAAAACAGTGGATGTCCTTTGATGCAGCAATACCACTACTAAGTCTGAATCCCAAAGAGATCAAAGAAAAAGGAAAAATAACTATATGTACAAAAATATTTATAGCAACTCTTTTTGTGGTGACAAAGAATTGGAAATTGAAGGGTTGCACATCAAGTGGGGAATGGTTGAACAAATTGTGGTGTATGATGGTGATGGAATTCTATTGTGCTTTAAGAAATAATGAGTAGAATGATTTCAGAAAAACCTGGGAAGACATATAAACTGATGCAAAGTGAAGTAAGAAGAACCAGGAGAACACCATATACAGTTGATGCAAAGTGAAAGGAAGAAGAGCCAGGAGAACACTGCACACAGTTGTTGTTTGTTCTTCATTTTCTAAGAGGACCAATGACACCACAGGGTGATGTCTTTATTCATGTGTGAATTGGATTTAAGTTAGGTTGAGTTGAACAAAGTTGTCAGTCTCACTTTCTTTTCTAGTCATTGAAATCCAGTGGCAAGACAAAAGTCAGGACAATTGGTAATTGCCCAGGATGCAATGGACGACCTTGGCATCTTCAATGTTTGACCAAACTCTAAGTGCTCCAGCTGCCTTCATGGCTGCTGGAATAAATTGTTCTCATCCTGCCCATTCCACTGGGGGAAGTCTTCTGTACACAGTAACAACACATATGGTGATCAACTGTGAATGATTTAGCTACTCTCAGAAATAAAATAATCCAAGACAATTCCAAAGGATTCATGATGAAAAATGCTATTTACCTCCAGAGAAAGAACTGATACAGTCTAGACTGAAACATACTTTTAGAAAAACTTTCTTTGGTTTCTTGTTTTTATTTATCTTTTTCTTCTTTTGCAACATGCCTAGTATGAAAATATATTTTGCATGTGTTAACATGTATAATCTATATTAAATTGCTAATTTGTCTCATGGAGGAGTAAGGGGAGGAAGAAAATTTGGAACTCCAAATTTTAAAAAATGAATGTTCAAAAATGTTCACATATACTTGATAAATATTTAATGTCATAAAAATATATTGGGGGAATATATATTTGTGGTTATTTGAAATTAAAACTTTGCATTTCTTCTTTTTTGTTTTATTGGTAATTTATAGTGTGATGAGTTACATGAGTTTATTTTGTATTTTGCTATTCAACTGAAGATATTGTTTCAATTAATTTGTAATTGAGGTTCTGGGGTTTTGTAAGTAAGATATCATGTTGTCTGGGAGGCAAAGCCTTTCCTGGTCCTGTAGTTCTCTAAATTGAAGTTGGAAATCAGTGTGAGAGCATTTATTCCTTTTCTAGGGGCTGTACTGATTATTTAGGGATAAGGAATATCTCAGAATTATGTTCTCAGACAAGGTAGTATAGTCCTTAGCCAAGTCTTCTGCATGACACCCTTGCTAATCTGACCAATCTGTCCCATATACTTAGTCATAGGAAGCTACAGAAAAGTTGTGTCTTGACCCAAGGTCCCAAATGATTAAATTTAAATAATAATTAACCTCGTTACGTGCAAGGCACTATGCTAGGCATAAGAAACAGACAAAAACAAAACAGTCCCATCCTCAAAGATCTTACATTTTACTTGGGGAAATAAAACATATGCACAGATAAATAAATACAAAATGATTTGAGGAGGGAGAGAACATTAAAAGTTAGGTGAAGGGTGGTGGTGGCGGTGGGAGATAAAAGGCTTTATATCACAGGTGACATGGGCTTTACTTTGATACAAGATAAATATTCCTATTGGACAGTGGATAGAGTGCCATCTTCCTGAGTTCAAATCCAGCCTCAGACATTTACTAGCTATGTGATCCTGGGCAAGTCATTTAACCCTGTTCTCCTCAGTTTCCTCATCAGCAAAATGAGCTGGAGAAGGAAGTGGCAAACTACTCTAGTATCTTTGCCAAGAAAAACCCAAATGGGGTCACAAGAGCCAGACATGGTTGAACAACAATAACAACAAAGTATTCCAAGAGGTGAAATGAGGAGAGGGGGGATGGGTGGTGGGTAGGGCATAGATTGTGTGTAGAAAAGGTGTTGAGATGGGGTAGTGGCAATGGAATATCAAATATGGGAAAGGTACTAGTTCAGTTTGGCTGGTATGTAGAGTGCATGAAAGGGAATAGTATGTAATGGCTAGAAAGGTGGTCCAGAGTCAGACTGTGAAGTGCTTAAAATGTCAACATGAGGAACTTGTATTTCATTCTAGAGGCAATAGGTTAACTTTTTCTGATTAGGGAGATAAAGATGAAACACTACTCCAGGGACCCAGACCCTAGGGAAAGACATGGTGGAAAAAAATACCAAAAATCAAACAAGAGGAGGAAGATTTCCAACCTAGTAGGTATGGAACACTCAATTCACAGTCTTACACACATTTCATTGAAGGAGTCTGCCTTTTCTCTCAATATTAACATGTTCTTAGGTGCCCCTTGAATGGGGAATGACTGAACATGTTTTATTTTTTCTTTTTATCCCTGGAATGTAAGACAGTGCTTGGCAAATAGTAAGTGCTTATGGAATGTTTGTTGATTGGTTGTTAGTGTGGTATGTGAATATGATAAAGTGTTATTGTGCTGTAAGAAGCAATGAACATGAGGAATTCAGAAAAGTATGGAAGGTTCACGTGACCTGATACACAGTGCAATAGTCAGAAAAGGAGAACCCCATACACAATGACTGCAGCAATGTAAATGGAAAGAAAAACAAGAAGATTAAACTTGAATGCTGCAATATTATAATAAGTAAGTTTGGCTTAGATATGAGCCTACCTTCTTTACCGAGGTAGGAGACTATGGGTATGAAATACTAAAAATAATGTCAGACTTTTAAAATATGTCGGTTAGTTTTGATTCTCTCTCTCTCTCTCTCTCTCTCTCTCTCTCTCTCTCTCTCTTTCTCTCTCTCTCTCTCTCTCCCTCTCAATTCTTTGATATAGGGGATGGCCAGGGCAGATGGGAGATAGGACAGATACATTGTGAAGTGCAGGTAGTAGAAAAACAAAATATCAATAAAACTTATCAATCCCTAGCATTAGTCTCAATCTTCAGTCATGGTCATCCTATATTGCTTATAAGTTCAAGATGGAATAGGGAATTGATGCCTGAGTTAAGATGTTCCCAGGTGTACAGCTGTGGCTGATTACTTTCTCCCCAGATGGATCAGTACATTCTTAATTCCTTTTAGCTTTGGTGCTTGACAGCTGGTCTTGATGTGTGCTATTATATAAAGGATGTGACCTTTCCCCAGTGATGGCAGGCATCCTCCCAAACCCCATTCCCTGCTGCCCACACTGAAATGAAGTGTACACCATGCTGACTATAGGTCTGCCTTGACTTCATCTGATATCTTGCATAGGGGCAACTGGCAGCTGACATTTCTGATAAGCAGGGGATGGATGCATATGATTTCTCAGAAGCCTAGTTTATTCCCAGGAAGTGGGAGTTATAAGGAGAGAAGGTTGCTGGGAACAGATTGTTGACCAGGCACTCTAACAGATATCTAATCCTTACAATTTTCACTTCATTTCACTTCTCTGGTTTAGCTGGGTTTTCTTTGAAAGTAAGTTAATCAACCTCCTATGAGTTAATAACTTCTGAGACCGTCCTACAGGAAGAAAATGCCAAGGTAAGGACAAGAAAAGATAGGAAGGTCTGGGGGACTTTAATCTTTTTCTATATGTGCAGATTTCACCTTAGTATCCTCTGCATTGCAGAGATGAAGAAGTATGGGGACTACCAAAGGTCCTTTATTTTATAAACTAACTGAGAGTAAAGGAGATACTTTCTTTTTTTCCCTTGGGGATGGTAGTGGAGAGAAGGATAAAAAAAAAATCAGTCTATTCTGCTTTAAAAATTTTATTTATATCTTCACTTTTACACTACTTTTATTTCTCTGTATGTCTCTTTTCCAATAAGTTATTCTTACAACAGCGTTGTCAAATTCAAACAGAAACAGGCGGCAATGGGGAGCTCCTTCCAGAGCCTCCATTTGAGGAAGAGAGTTGCTAACTATCTCACTCTTACTTGCCCTTCATCACTTTGGACATCATCATGCCTGCCTCCCCTTTTCAGCTTCTTTTTATGTACTCTCTTCCCCCTATTAAATTATGAGAACCTTTCCTTGTCTCCCCAGTGCTTAGCACAGTGCCTGCACACAGTAGGCCCTTAATAAATCTTTATTGATTGACTGGAATAATTTTACACCCATAGACTCCCCTTGGTTTGCCAAAAAACCTAGGAGCCTGGGGGATTAGTTCTCCTAGACACTACACTCTCCCCAGGGAGAGGGGTTATAGAGCTGGCAAGTGTGATTTCCTAACATTTTTCCATTCATGTCAAAACCCTCTAATGTCACCATGCTGTCTGTTGTAGGGACTCAGGGACACAGAAAACCCTGCTGGTATGTGACAGAGTGTGGAATGAGCTCTGGCCTGTCCTAAAATTCAGGAAACCACGGCCCTACGCCCCAGGAAAGGTGTTTTGGGTTCTTTTTTCTCAGGCATGTTCCCTCAGCTGTGTCTCTATCTTCTTCACTTCAGGCAAGTGTGTGTGTGTGTGTGGACATTCCCCTCTAGCACATAAACTCTCTCACTATGCCTATATAACCAGAGAGGGAGAATGTTAGGCTCTGCCAGCAGGGTGTCATTCTCTCTCCTCCCTTCTTCAAAATGAGCTGAGTCCTTTTAAAATGGTCCCTGACTTTCTCTCCTCCATCATTAAAAAGCTGTGTGAACTCTTTGGTTGTGCTTATCCCTGGAGTAACATGGGAGGAAAAGGGAGTTCCACCATATCTATGGTAGTTTTGCTATTTAGAGATTGCTTTTACTTATTTAAGATAAATATGCCAAAGTCTTTCTGCTTTCAAAGAAGAGTACTGCCCCAGATAAAGGAGGTATTGATCAGGGTCTGAGCATAGAGCTCAGAGACATGACAGCAAAACTTGTTCATAAATGGACAGTGAACCATGGAGCTGTAAAATGGTTTATGGGGAAACTCATTAAAACTTCAAACCTTCTTTATAGCTGATCAAGAATCATTTTAAATCATTCATCTTTTATTAGAAAATGACTGTGGCTACGAGTTAATCAATTTCAAATTGATTCTATTTACGTAAAATCGGATTTTTTAGAAAGTGAATTCATTGCTCCCAGCAGGCTCTTTCCACATGAAATTATTGAGATATTACTGGGATGCAATGTAGGATAGGACCAACTGCATTAATCAAATTTTGCCAAGTTGGACTCCTAATGATGCATTTCCAATTGTAAAAAAAGGCCCAAGTGAGGCTGGCTGCTTCTCAAAATCAAAGAGCAGGGAATGATGGATTCATCGGAATCAATAGCACATCATCAGAACATTTTATCCTAGGTTTTAGGAACTTCTTTTTGGACACAAGGGACAGTGTCTGCCTTCCTCAAGTGCTGTTTGTTCTCTCCCCCTGCTCCCTCTTACAGATTCCCTAATGATTTTTATGTGATAAAAGTGAAAAGGGCAGGATTTAGAGTCTGGAAATCTGAGTTTGATTTCTTGCTTGGCTATTAACTTGTTATGTGACCTTGGGAAAATCACCTCTACTTTTTGGGCCTTGATTTTTTTTTTTTCAATCTATTAAATGCTGGGATTCATTTTACTCAGAATTCTCCTCTGAGCCCTGTGGTGTAACGTTGCTGAGACTGAGTCCCTCCCAGTTGGAGTAAGTACACATCAGGAAACATCATGCAAAGTTCATTCTGGTAAAAATTTCCTTGTTTTTTTAATAATTCTGTTAAGCTGAAACTTGAGGCCTGTCCATCCAGAAGATCAATACTGAGTTGAAGAAGATGGGAAGTGGGGAGGGAAACAACGAAACATCAAAGCAAAAACCCCACAATTCATGAGCAGCTCATTTCTTCAGACTTGCAAGGTGAAGCTCACCTATAGAGTCACAAAAAGAAAGTGTTTTGGTTTCTTTTTTTTTATTCTTTAAATAATGGTGATTTAACATCTGAATGTTTAGAAGTATAGGTCGTCTTCCACATTTGAAGTTCATTCATTTATTATTGATTGATTAAAATCCATTCTTTGATTATCTCTGCTTCATTTGTTGAAAAGAAGAGTGGAGTAGTAGATAGATAGTTGTCACCAAAGTCAGGAAGACCTATGTACAAATTACCTTTGACACACTCAGGCTGTGTGACCACAGGTAGGTGACTTAACCTTTCAGAACTTTAGACTGGAGGAGTCAAAGAGGTACCGCTGGCCCATGTGTGGCACCAACATGTCTAGGGCTGCCTGAACTAGATTAAAATGCAATTGGACAATTTTTTAAAAACAATAAATAAAAATATATGAAATATTGATACCATTACATTTCAAAGCTAAGTCAATATGTGGTCCATTGGGATAGTTGTTCCTGTTTCTATTTGAGTTTCTCACCACTGTTTTAGGGGATAGTCTAAGACTATAAGGTATAGAGAAGGTGCCAACAAGCATTGGTAGAAGTCTTACCCAGGAGTTCCCTACTCTAATGAAAATATAGATTCTTTCCCTGACTCTGTCCTTATAAATTCCATTGAGTCACCAGAAGAAGATCCTTAGAAATTCTGTTAAGAATAAGAATGATTATGATGATAAGGATGATGAAAAGAAGAAAGATGCTTCAAGAGAGGCTACAGGAGATGATCTTATATCTCAATACACTTCAGTTTTTGAGAGGTAAGGTTGTCACCTGTAGGTTTTCTTGAAGCATCCTTATCTACATGAACATAACCCAGGCATGCAGATTTTTTTTTTTGTGGAAATGCAGTTTAATTTGACAATTGAGGACCAGCATCATCAACAGAACTTATGGAAGAGTTATCCTAAGAAGTATTAAATTCTAATGTTTTCATTCAGCTACAGAAAAACATTTAACTTATTCTCCTTTGCAAGAGTAGTATGTAAAGGATTAGATATTAAAAAGCTTAATGGCAGGCTAGTGATTTGTCCTTGGGTATCCCCATCTAAATTCTAGCAAACAAGATGAGAATAATGAAATAATTGACATTATATAGTACTTTATACATTATCTAATTTAAACCTTACAAGAACTTTGTGAAGTGAGGATTACTGGTTGCTGTTTTTTTTTTTTATTCCTACTTTAGAAATGAGAAAACTAACCTCAGAGAGGTTCAGTGACTTGTCCGTGCACACAGCTAGTAAGCATCAGTTTGGGTTTGAACCAGTCTTTCCTGATTCTGATTCCAACCTTGCCATCATACCTCTTGTAATGTTTTGAAGCTATTTTTAAAAGTTTATAATAATAGTCTGATAATTGTTTTTGATGGTTTTTGCAATGGAGTGTGAAATGCTCTGATAGCTGCTGGGAGTAAATCTGAGAAAAAAATGAATGAACAACAACCACTGTTTTCCAGTCCTGCTTTGATTTGATAGTGTTTTGAAGTAAAGCAGCTGATCCTGTAGTTTTGATTAAGTAGAGGAGATGAAAGGATCAGTTGTTTCCTTCCAAACTCAGTTCCAACACTACCTTCATCATGAAACCTTCCTTGATGCTCTTAGCTTTAAGGAAAAATTATCTTCCTTTAATAATTACCTTGTATGGTCATGGTGATGCATGCCTGTAATTTCTGCTACTGCTGAGGCTGGTAGATTACTGTTCAGGGCACCACCATCCTCCTAGTTCCTCAGGCTCTCAACATAGGTGCAATCCTGGATTCTTCACTCTCTCCTTCCCTCACCTCCACTGTTCCCCGTATGGAAGCTGTTTCCAAGGCTTGTGGATTTCACCTTTGCAGCATTTCTCGAATAAGCCCCCTTTTCTCCCCTGACACTGTTATGCCTCTGTTGCAGGCTCTCATCACCGCATGACTGGACCATTTTCATCTGGTGGGTCTACCTACCTCGAGTCTCTTCTCCAATCCGTCCTCTATTCATTCACTAAAGTCATTTTCCTGAAATGCAGATTTGACCGTGTTGGACCCTGCTTCCCCCGCCCCCCCCCCCCACTATTTAATAAACTCCAATGGCTCCCTATTGCCTTGAGGATCAAATACAAAATAAATACAAAAAACAAAATAAATGCTTAGCATTAAAGTCCTTTGTAACCAACTCCCTCCTACCTTTCCAATCATCTTACATTTTACTCCCCAACACGTCCTCTTTGACCACTGATACTGGCTGTTCCACAATCAAGATGCACCATCTCTCAGTTCTGGACCTTCTCTCTGGCTGCCCCCCAGGCCTGGAATGCTTTCCCTCTTCCACTCCAACTACTGACCTCCTGGCTTCCTTTAAGTCCCAATTAAAATCCTGCCTCCTACAGGAAGCCTTCTTCAAGCCCTATTAATAATTCCAGTGCCTTCCCTTGTTAATTATTTTCTATTCATCCTGTATGTAGTTTGCTTTGTATATATTTATTTGCATGTTTTCTCCCCCATTAGATTGTAAGCTCCTTGAGGGCAGGAACTAACTTTTACCTCTTTCTGAATCCCCAGTGCTTAGCAACAGTACCTGAAACATACAGGGGCTTAATAAATGTTTATTGAATTGAATTAATTATTTGAATTCAGGAATTCTGAACAGATGTAATTCCAAATTCCACAGTAAGTCTGGCCCCAATATAGTGAGCTTTATGATCAGAGGGCCACCAGGTTTCCTACAGAGGGTTGAATCAGCCTAGGCCAGAAAAACAGAGAATATCAAGGCTTCTGTTCTGGTCAGCACTGGAACTAGGCTGCTGAACGGTCACTACACTTCTAGCCTGGGTGAGACAGGGAGATCGAGCCTCAGAAACAAAAACACCTTGTATCTCTTTTGTATATAACTATGTGTGTACATATTGTCTTCCTTATAGAATATAAGGTTCTTGAGGATAAAAACTGCTTAACTTTGGTCTTTCTATTTCTATCATCTAGCAAAGGGGGAGGTGTGTAGTAGGTGCTTAATAAAGTCACTAGTGACTAGATGCTTGTTGACTGAAAGAGGGAAGGAGAGAAGTTTTGTACCAACTCTAACTTTTTAAATTTATTTTTTATTTCTTTAAAAATTTATTATTATTATTATTTTGCAGGGGGAAGGCAGGGCAACTGGGGTTAAGTGACTTGCCTAAAGTCACAGATAGTAAGTGTTAAGTGTCTGAGGCAGGATTTGAACTCAGGTCCTCCTGACTTCCAGGGTTGGTACTCTATTCACTGTACCACCTAGCCACCTCCCAACTCTAACTTTTGAACATTCAATTTTAAGAGGTGTAGTGTAGTATAAAGTGCATTGTACTTGTAGCTAGAAGGCCTGGATTCTTTCATTGACCAGACAGGTGAGCAAGTCATACTACTTGAAGTCTCAGTTTCTTCATCTATAAAATGGGCACCATAATATTGGCATCATCCACTTATCAGGAACAAGTATAATATAAATGTATGTTATTATCATTCAATTATCATGCCATCATGCAATAAACACATTTTAGACATTTTCAGTATGCAAAGCACTTTGCTGGGTGTTGGGGAGATTTAAAGTTTAGTTAAGACTTGTTTCCTGCTTTCAGGCATCTTACAATCTGATTGATTCTCTAGTTCTTTTATTCCCCTATCGTCATAAACAACAACAAAGATATATTGATTATGTTACTTTGAAAATAACCCTAAGGCCGGCAGAATGATTGAACACCTCTGCTGGATGCAGGGAAATTTATCAAGAGAAAAAGAAGTCATTATCTTTCATTTCCCTGGGTTTCTTTTTATAAAGAATTAGTCAATATTTACTCCTCCCCACTCAAATACCTCTTCAGGTCCTTGTAAGTTTCAAGAAGATGGGAAGAATTATTCACAATTAAATGTTTAATTTTAATGTATTTTATGCCAAACATGAGAGTTTTAGTTCAATTTTATGACCCAGTGGAGTTGTAGAGTTTATATGCTACTATGTTTCTGCACCATATGTTTATAGTATATAAACATATCCTATAGAGTTTATATGCTATATATTGTCCTTTAGAGCTTCTTGTATAATGGTATAATCCCAGCATTAGAGCCAGAAAGGATCTAAGAGGTCATCTGGTCCAACTCATTCTTTTTATAATCATCATGAACAGGAAGAACATGTAAACCCATTTTATAGAATTTGGAGCAGACTATACTATTTTAATTATTCAAAAAATTTCAGTATAGCTTTACTTTTACAACAAGTTGTAGGTTATATCTATCACTCTTTTACTATAGAGTCCTAGGTCAGGAACACAGTCTCCAATTATGAAATTTTCCCAATGGAAAACATGATTCACTCTATAAAAGGCAAAAGTGTTATTTGTCTATAAAAGGCAAATATGTTAATTAGTGTCATTATGACAATATTTTCACCCATAGTACTCTTAGTTGTTTTTTAAAAATCTTTGAAGACTGGATAATCTATAAGGTCTTTTCAAGCTCTAAGATTCTACAACAAAAAAAAATTAGTTGGAAAAAAGTCTGTCAACCTTTTATACATATGACCAATTAGCCAAAAGATAAAATAGTAAAGCTTATTTAAATAATCCCTCAATTGCTTTGGTTCTTTTCTTTCAATGAATTAAAAATGTTTAATATTTGTGAAAAGACCAGTATCTATCAGATTCTGTTAACCAGAGTCTTCTCCCTTCTATTCTCCACTGCCTCCAACATGGGTGAGATTAGATTTTCCTTAAAAGGCAACAAAAGCAAGACTTGACTGGCCTGGTTTGGGGTAAGATAATGTGTCTCCCTTGAGACAGCTTCCTGGTGGCCCCTGGCTGTGTTTGAGTGCTTTCCAGGCCATTTGGATACATAAAGGTACCACTCACATGGGGTTGGTGCCCTTTCTACTTGATGTATATCTGAAAACCATACCCTGGATGGCCGAACAGAGATGGGAGAGGGAAGTGGGTGGTGGCAGTGCAGCAATAGAAGCTAAATGCCATGAAAACCTTAAAATATCTCCCCCAAACTCAAACTATTCAATGATGTGAATGTACCTCGTATAATCCCAATATGGAATCTGAATGAATGATACTGGTCTGTGGTCCACTCCCATACCATCTAATTTCCTCAAGAGAATTGTAGGATTCTGATTTGAAAGAGACCTCAAATGTCATCTGTACCTTAATCTTATTTAGATTATCTTCTATATCTTCTATAATCCTCTCCAAAAGTGGTCATCCAGATTCTTCGAATATTTTCTATAATGGAGAACTCACTGCCTTTAGAGGCTACTCATTCATTTGGATAACATTAATACTTAGGAATTTTTTTCATATGTTTAGTATCTGCTTTCCTGTAACTTCTACCTTTTCATCCCAGTTTTTCCCTCTGAAAGCACACTGAATAAGTACATTGAATCATGATCTTAGAGATGTATGTCCATAGGTATGTAGTATGTAGGTAGCATCTGGGGACTTGGAACTTAATGCAAGGTAAATATCAGCCAGAGAGAACAGTGAGAAGTGGTTAAGATCAATGACATTCAACAAACATTCATAGAAGACCTATCATATAAAAAGGCACTATTCTAAACACTGGGGAGTGGGGGTGGGGGAGGGTATTTTACAAAGGCATGAAGGGAAACTGTCCTTGCCCTCAAGGAATTCATATTTCATGAGTCAGATACAATATTGAAACATTATGGTAGCCCTTGGGGGATACTCACATTTGGGTGGAAGATCTGGCACAGACACTGAAAAGGACATGGTCAGGCAGATAGACGTATACCTAGGAAAACCAAGGGAGGAGACAGTATGCAGGAGGAGGGGGTGCTCAATAGCATCAAAAACTGTTGAAAGATCAAGAAAGTGAGAACTTTGAGTATGCCATCAGATAGGACAGTTAAGACAACCCTAATAATCTTTGGGAGGGCTGTTTTGGTTAAGTGGTGGGGTCAGAGACAAGATTACAGGGACCTGAAGAACCAATAGAAAGAGAGGACATATAAGAGTGAAATGGAGAACCATAGGCCAACAGTTTGAGATGATGATCAAGAAAGTGATGGTGAAGAAAGCGAAGATCAAGTGAAGCTTGTTAAGATGAACTCCTGAAGGAGACAGATAGGGATGGGATGGCATGGAATGGAAGGCATAAGTAGAGGGATTGGTCATAGCAAGGTGAAGAAGTACCTTAACTCAGAGACTGGAACAGAGTATTGTGGGTAAAGATGGAGAAAGGTTTTGAAGTATGGAGTAGACAAGAGTGAACTCATGTCAGATGGTCTTGGTTTTATCAGTAAACAGAGGGCAAGGTCATCTGCTGAGAGAGAAGGGGTGAAGGTAGAATAGGGGGATTCAGGGCAGAGGAGAAGATGGATATAGCTAAAATAAAAAAAAAACCACCAATAGAGTCAGTCAGGAAAGCATAAAAAGATTGACTTATAGTAGTGGAAAGGATTCAGTAGGATTAAATAATATGCATTTGCTGGGAATCCTGCTGGCATGTTTTCATGACTTTCTTGAGTCGTGTTCAGAAAGTGGACAGTTGCTAGGAGTAAGGGGTATGGTAGGGGTTTTCCAGAGCTGAGGACTGGCAAATGATGAACAGCAGAGAGACAAGGGTGCCAGTGATTCTGGAGTGGAAGACAGTGCCCAGTTGAACTGGTTAATAATGGGGTCAAGACTGAAAGGAGATAAGTGAGACCAGAGCAGTGGTTTTATGCTTAGAGAATAGGAAAGAGTAGAGGGTCATAGAACAGAAAAAAAAATTGAGTTAGGAGGAATCAGATAGAGGGGAAACAAAAGAAAGACAAGAGATAAAGATCAAGGAGGGGAATTTAAAGGTCCAAGATAACAGAGGCAACAGCATGATGATTGCTTAACATAGGAGATGCTTTTATCCAATATAAATGACATTCACTCTGCCATCTTAGCACTGGAAATGAACTAAAGAAAGGCTGCTCAGAAACAAAGCTTCTTCCTCAGCTGGTTTTCCCCAATATGCTGGTCATTGAAATTCTCTTTTTCTCCTTCCTAAAGCTCACCCCAGAGAAAATTTCTTCTTTATCATGAACCAGATTCTTTGACCTTTGTGCCTGAAGGAAGTTCTCCCTCCATTTCCCTACACAAAGATACTCTCAAATCTCATATGCCATTGGGCTTAAATTCATAGGATTTTTACAAATAAGGAAACTGAAATCCAGAGAAGTTGTATTGCAGAACCAATGTCACATAGGTACTGAGGTTAGTAATTAGGAGTTCTGGAATTTAAACCCAGGTCATTACTATATAAATCCAGTCTTCCTTCCATTATATCCCAGAGTGACTAAAGACTGATTGAAAAAATTAAAAGGAGACTGGGATACAGGAAAATACGTGTTTTTTTTTTTCCAAGATGCCTCTGCTACCCTGGGAGCAAAAGACTGCTCCCCTAAAGAGCATTTCCTTATAGAAGATAGGAGGAAAATGGATAGCCCAGTTGGGGGTGGAGGGAGGAAACCTTTACAAGTCTTCATGTAGGTGACATATGTCCTAAATAAAGTAAAAAATGAAAAGCATAAATTTCTATTCAGCAATAAAATAAGATGAAGAACAATAACAAAAATGCAGAACGGGGTTAGAAAATCCCTATTTGCCATATTTTTAGCTGAGTGCCTGTCAAGGTACAGAGAGTATGCTTTAAAATTCCATTTTAAATATTTCACTTATTCACTGTTTAGATTTTAAGAGAAAACATACACTTAGACTTTTTCCTGGAAAAATTCAATTTAATTTATTTTCTTCAGATACAAAATTTATTAAAAGAGAATGTTTTGATATTTTCAAATGAATTCTATCCTTGTTTGCTCCACCTTAGAAACTGCTCTCTTTCTGGCCTTTAGGAAGCCAATGTCTTTTCTGGGTAGGGATTAGGGTATAGATGGAGAAGATGGGGGCACTTGAGAAGAGAAGAGAAAGGTTGGAACAGCTGTTTAGGGAAGTGAGATAGTCCATCTAGGAAGAATAGAAATTTTTTCTATGAAGCACTGAGCAATTGAGATTAGAAAGCATGAATTTGTTGACCATGTTGACAGTTTTGTAACTTCCTTCATTGATGTCTACCAGCTCAGGAACATGAGTAGAGAAGGAAGATAAGGTGGTGATCTGAGGTTGATGATGGGCAAGACAGAAATAGGACATGGGGCAAGGGTGTCGAGGATGAAGACATAATGCAGATTACTGTTCACCTATGGATAGTATCAAGACTGTGATGACCAGTAAGTGAACCCAGAGTAGGGATAATAGATTGGGAGAATAGGGAGGAATGGAAGGATTGGAGGTAATACTGAGAATTAAGAAGAGTAAGGCAGAGGGAGCTATATAAGAAAATGATACTGATCAGAGAGGCTGACCTTTTTATTCTCATAGAGGCTAAACTTTCAAAATTGACTTTTAGAGAACATTTTATATCAAGCTAAGTCACTCAGCCAAAAAACCCATGTTAATTAGATTAAAAATCTCTTTGTTCATGTCTTTTGTGTGTTGTTTTGAGATAAAAATAATGGGAGTAGCACAGTAAAGGGCAGTGGTGAGGTCTAAGGTATCTTTTTGGTTGTTTGAGATAGAATGAAGCTGTGGGACTTGAGAAAGTCATTAATTAATTCAGTGGGATTTTTTTGGGGGGTGGGCATCCACATGTATGTTTAATGTCCCAAGTATGAGGACAGTGGTCTAAGGAAAAGACCACAAGCTAGGTAAATCAGTAAATCCTTGAGAAAAGAGGGAAATTGACCTGGAAGTTAGTTGATTACAATAACAAAGATCTGGACCAAGTGATATGGATAGGTAGCATGAATCTTAAAAGAAGAGAGGTACCATTAGGCTTTACAATTATAGTCTCATTTGATCCTCTCAATAACCATGGGAGGAGCTGTTGTGATTGTCCATCTTTTACAGTTGAGGGAACTGAGGCAGGCATAGACTAAGTGACTTGACCAGAGTCACATAACTAGGAGGTGTCTAAGACAAAATTTGAATTCAGATCTATAGGTCTAGCACTATCACCAGCACCACCTGACTATTTCCATTCTATATGGGTTTGCTGTGATAGAATTCTTCCTCTCCCGGTGAATTCCTTGACCTGACCCCAACAGCATTCTGGTTGATGTTTTGGATCATGCCTTTGACCACACCCTTTTTACCCAAGGTGGGAGGGAGTCTTTCTTTATTAATTGCTCCTTCTTATTAGAACAAGTTGACTTCATCCCTAAAAGTGCTAGACCAAATATATATGGGGACGAAGTGAATAAACTGTCTTGCTTCTGGCGCAAGGGAAGATCATTACCACTACTCAAAATATAAGTAAAACCTGCCACATCACAACTTTTCCCATCATAGTTTTGATATATCACAGGCCACTTAATTAAATTAATTTCTAATAAATAATTAAATAAAATTTATAATATTTAATATAAATTATATTATAAATAAATTATAATAATTTAAAAAATTAAGTTAAATAGGAATTTTGGGGGAGTTTTGTGGAAGCTGCAGACATGTGAAAGCCAGCACATGACATAGAAGAAGTTTGGAAACCCAGAAATGCATAAAATATATGCATAGTATTATATAATATCAACATATTTTACCTTTTAATACTACAATAATTCAAATTTCTCTGGTAGGAAGGGAGGGTCAAAAAAATTTTACACAGATTTTCCATATCGAGGGGGTGACACATAACTAACTCCTGTGATGCAGAAGGGGTAATGGTACCTTCTTCCCTGAGCTATAAAGTGGACTATTTAATGATTAGAGATTTATTCCATGGATTGAAGAAAAACCTTTTCAGTCATTTATTTATAGCTCGATGTTAGTGGACATATTTACTTTATTCTTGTGAATAAGGCTTCCTTTTTGAGAAGGCAAAAAGTCAGAGAATAGGAGAACACTGGGCCTGCGTGTTCTTTACTTGTTAATTTAAGGAGGGTTGAGGTGCATGGAGAGTGAAAGTAAAAGGATCCTCTTAATTCTTTTTAATAATGAACCTACAAAGGTTATAATCAGCATAAATGAGGGACTGTTTGCCATTCAACACAGACTACACTTATATCAAGAATTTCCTAGTTGGGTCTGAGACTGCTGCCAGAGTAGGTGTGACAGTCTGCAAGAGAGGAGCATACCGGGAAACAGGTAGCAGGTTTCCAACGGACCAGAAATTTACTACTTTGAGGCTAAGGCAGGCTGACATAGACCCTGGTCTCATGTAACTTTAGTTAGAGCTGACTCAGCCCTCCTAGCAGGATTTTACCTACTGACCAACTGCATTGGGCAAATCCATAGAATTTTAGAGATAGAAAGAAACCTCAGACACTGCAATCATTTTTTTTTTTTGATATTAGGAAATGGAGGCCAGAGAAATTTAATGACCAGTCCAACATCATATAGGGAATGACAGAAATTAGACTAAAATCTGCAGTGAACTTCAGATTTCTAATCATACTATATATATTTTCCATTTATATAATTATGCATTATAGTTTATGAAGAGCTTTACCTTCATTATCTAATTTGATTCTTAGAACTCCATGAGATGGTACAGTGCAGATGTTATCAGTTTATTATTACTTTTTTCAACAATTACCATTTTACATATGAGTAAACTGAGGCTTAGGTTAGTGAAATGATTCATCTAAGGGTATAAAGATACTAAGTCACAGAGTAAGAATATTTTACACAGTTTTTTTGTGTAAGATTATGTAATTATAAATTCTCTGGGTATCAACTGGATTCCAAATACAGTTCTTTTTCCAATACACAGTACTGGTGTCTGACTTCTTCGCACCCAGGGAGACAGATACCACCTTAGACTTGCAAAATTATGAAAGAAAACAAATAAACATGTTTCTGAAAATAGACTACAGTAGAGATTGTGAGTTCGAGAGAAAACAGGGGACCTGAGAAATAGCATGTATGCCCAAGGTTGTGGGCAGCAAGGCTCAGCGAGGAGCCAAATCCTGAGCAATCTACTTGGCATGGGCCAGTGGAGGCTAATTGTCACTCTGAGCAAGGGGACAACTTTGGCTCCCTTTTATGCCACATTCAGAAGTGAATGTGATGGGACAAATGGTTCCAGAACAGCTTTATCTAACCTGATCACTTGTGCTGGATCAGCTCAAAATTTGCTGTTCAGTCACCTAAGTAGAATCACAGCTCATTTTTTCTAGATTGGTCCTAACCAGTATCTCATCCATCATAAATGGCCCATTCAGTGCAATAACCCCGTAGCTCAGTAGTTCTCAACCTTCCTAATGCCGCGACCCTTTAATACAGTTCCTCATGTTGTGGTGACCCCCAACCATACAATTATTTTCATTGCTACTTCATAACTGTAATTTTGCTACTGTTATGAATCATAATGTAAATACCTGATATGCAGGATGTATTTAAATTGAACATAACCCACGGGTTGAGAACCGCTGCAGTGTAGCTAATATATAGGGTAGGTATGATAAGGGTCTTGGCTATACCCAGGAGAAAATGCCCATCTATTCTAGGCTAAGCTTCATGCAGACTAAAGTACATGATTAAAGCTGAGTCATTCTTAGCACATAAGGAGTTTTTGAGGCGAGATAGACAGATGGACAAACATCTACACATTTACACACACAGAGACAGAGAGACAATGAGAGGCGAAGAGACAGAGTTAGGCAGTTGTATGACTATGGGCTTGTTGGGGGGTTAGCTAGTAGAAACACTCTTTGTTTGAGGTATTTCTTAAATACAGCACCAATTTTTTAGAAGAGGGAAAAGACACCCAGACCTCAATTCCAACTAATCTGTTGGCAAACTTCATTTAAAAAATGCCAAATCCCATTTGCCCAAACTCTGCAAAGCTCCATAGAGGTACCTGATACTGAGATGATGATTTAAAAAAAAAATGAAACTCTTTATAAAATTCCTCAGTAACAGGTCTAACCTCATTTTTAAACCTGTCTTCTTATCTCCACTGCCTAGCACAGTGCTTTTCATCTGTTTCTACTTGAATTGAAGTGAATTGAAAAAAAAACACAAGCAACCAACTGAAATCTTTCTTTCAAAAAGTCCTACTGAAATAATTTTCAGTGTAGTATTAGGCCTCTAGCTACCTTATCTCAAGGAAATAATTAATGTCTTTTGCCCGATACATGACAGCTCTTTAAAGTTTTCAAAGCATTTTATATACATCACCTCATTTGGTCCTCACAACCACCCTGGGAGGCAGATGCTGTCATTATCCCCATTTCACGGTTGAGAAAAATGGGGCTGAGAGGGGTTGAGTGTCTCGCCCAGGATACTGTGTCTGAGATTGGACTCTAACTCAGGTCTCAGTAACTCCAAGCCCTGCACTATATCCATTTCTTCACATAGCTGGTCACAGTACAGTGACGAAAGCAAGATTGGAAATAGTGTTCATTGATTTGGGTATTTTCTCATTGTCAATGGCTCTTGGGAAACATTGTGCAGTAGGGGAGAGATTTTTTTTAACTATCAGAGTCCTAGGTGGAGTTCTAGGCTGGTTTCAGTTACTGATTAACTGAGGTCAGAAATACTATTTACTTCCTTCAACCTTATATAACATCTTACCCATCTATTATGCACTTTGCAGAATCACAGAATCTGAGAGTTGAAAAGGGACCACAAAGGCCATCTGGCATAATCTCTTTGCCTAAGAAGGGATCCTCTCTTCAGCATTCCTGACCAGTGGTTACCCAGGTTCCACACAATTACCTTTAATGTTCAAGAAGCACCTTTAACTTTTGGCCAGTTTTAATTACCAGTCATTAAATGCATACCATGTTCCAAGCACTGTGCTAAGCGCTAGATTAGATTATGTTTATTATATGATTATTCAGTTTTATATTATTATTTGTGCATATGTTCTATCTTTTCTATAAAGCCATTAAATTCTGTGCCAGAAAAGACTAAATCCTATTCCTCCATATTAAGGGGGTTCTCAACAGGATTTCAATGTTCCTATAATGCTTTGGGGCTCAAAGATCCTTGTTTATTGGGACAGTCTCTGGATTACTTGTCCCAGAAGGCTCTAGACCACATATTTGAAAATATTTGAAAAAAAAACATTGAGAATTTTCAATGAGTTTGAAACAACTAAAATCACTTAGCATGCTAGGACCTACTCCTCTAAGGTTACTTTGGATTTGTTTTATGTATTTTACAAATACCTGTGATGAATGAAAAGCCCTGAGAGACAGAATTTCTGGTAATTAATAATCAATTTGTTAATTAGGCTAGATAAAATTAACAAATTAATGGTCAGCGGTTTCTCTTGGCAACCAAAGAAAAGACATAGAGAGCCTGAAAGCTTTAAATAATCCTTGAAAGGGAGTTCCCTTGACAACTGAAAATCAGCCCTGATTGGTGGATATTTAATGAAGAGGTAGCTTAGAAGTCTTCAGTTTCTCCTGTTGAGAACATGGCTTGCTCATGAGATAAAGTCATCATCAGGACAACTGGGCAGGGGAATTTGCCTCTAACCAGGCCACTCTCATTGGTTTTCTTCTTCATGAGCTGGATCACCCTAAACTCTAATGGAGGGGTACAAGGAGGGGATCATTTCCTGTGAGTAAGAACTCTTCTAGCCTGGATTCTATTTATACTCTATATAGAAGAAAGGTCTCTTCATTGGGTGGGGTCATGCCCAAGATAGAAGAGCATGTTCCTTGAGGACCAGGGTTAATCTAAATCTGTCATGTCCTTCAGAGGCTGATCTTCCACAGGAGCTAGGTCTCAGTAAAGAAATAGAAGAGAAAAGCTTGGATACCAACTTAACAATTAGCTACTAATATCATAGCAAAATAGTAATTTCTCTCATACCTATGTATGTTATTATGGACCAGGCCTAATTCAGGCTGATCCAGTGGTTCAGGTTCAGATTAGAAGAAAATGAAACAACAGTAGGTCATCTATCATTTAACAAAAGGAGATTCATTAAGTAAAACACATTGACTCATATTCATATTTAGTTTTCTAAGTTGTCTCGTAACCTTAAAGAATATTTCAGTTCCTCTCAAATTTCCTATTAAGAAGGAAACACAATATTGATAAAAATGGGATCAGGGCAACTCACACTTCCAGAGCTGTCACAGACATTTTCCAGGTAAACCCAGCTGGACCTTACCTGTCACTTACCGCTTCCCTGAAGAGCAATTGATATCCTCTTACTGGTTGTTGCCATTAACCTTCAAACTATTTTATCTTTATCCCTTGAGTTCTAGAACTAGAGTAACACAGACTTAAAGAAAGAGAAGAATGTAGATAGACAGAAATGAGAAGAAAGTGAGTTCTAGACATGGGAGAAAATCCCAAATGTACAAGAATCAGGAAGTGAATGAGATAAAAAAAATAGAAAGGAGTACAATTTGACCAAAATTTATATTATGTGGAGGGTAATATAGATTGGAGCCAAATTAGGCTAGACCTTAAATGCTGAGTGGTTTTTTAAAAAAATGTTTGCTGGCAATTTCTGAAGGTTTTTGACTAGTAGAATAACCTAGTTAGACTAGGTTATTGAATTAGAAAGAGGCTTTTGGAAGGTAGATGGAGAATGATTTGGAGATGACAGATATCAATGGCCGGAGAATAGTTAGAAGAGTATTGTAGTAGTCTTGGAGAGAGGTAGTGTGGTCCTGAACTATAGAGGCAGCAATATTAGAAGACAGGAGGAAATGAATGATAAAGATTTTGTAGTGAGAAAATTGATAGGACTTGGCAACAAGTTGGATGTGAGGACATGAGTGAGTGGATAGGCTTAGTTTTAGGTGGAATTCAAAGTATTGGTGAGGCATTCAGGTGAAGGTATTTAAGAGGCAGTTTAAAGATGTAGAATGTCAGGGGAGATTCTGGGGCTGAAAATAAGATGTGGCAGTTATCTGCATGGAGGTGAAAACTGAATCCACTATTTAATTATTCTGGTTTTGCACCTCAAGAAATTGAGCAATACAGTCACACAATCCTTGGTTGATAACAAACAAACCACTGGTTGAAGATGGGTAGGTGGTTCAGTGAATAGTGTGTTGGGCCTAGCATCAGGAAGACCTGAGTTCAAATTCAGCTTCAAACACTTACTAGTTTTGTGACCCTGGGCAAATCCCTTAACCTCTGCCTCAGTTTCTTCATCAGTAAAAAGAGGATAATAACAGTGCCTACCTCATAAGGTTGTTAGGAAGATCAAATGAGATAGTATCCATAAAGCATTTAGCACATTCAGTGCCTGACACAGAGTAGGCACTTAATAAAAGCTGTCATTGTCATCATCATCATCATCATCTTCTTCTTCTTCATCACCATCATCATCACTCATACACAAAATATACAAGAATACAGAGGACAATCTGCTTTGCTGTCCACTCAAGACTGATGTTCATTCTGGTCTCTGAGAGGTGAAGTAGCATACAGGAGAGGTACAGGAAAACTAGCTTTTATTTAGAGCTACAGACTTGATCTTATTGAACTTTATGGTTAAGTACTATCTATTTCTTAGAAGTTGGGGATGGGGAAAAGGACTGGACACTTTTAAAATGCATCAATATAGGATAAGCAGAACTCTGGCACTTTTTGAATAATCCAATCATAATAGGGTTTGGTAAAATTCCTTTGGCTTCAGGGATTGCACTTTTTGATTTGTTAGTCATTTTAGCTGTTTCTTTTGATGTGTCCATGCCCTCTTCCTTCAACCCACCAAAAACCTTAGTTTGATCAGACTATAATAGGAATACATGAGATCAGCAAGGGAGAGAATGTAGAGGTGGAAGAGAAGAAGGTCAAGAGGGCATCCATGGAGGACATTCACAGTTTGAGGGGCAAAAGAGAACAAGAAGGAGCAGTCAGATATGAAGGAGGAAAACTAGAGGAGCTCAGTGTTACAGAAGCCAAGGAAGGAGAAAGTATCCAGAAGGGCTATGGGTTGGTAAAGAGTATCACATATGGCAGAAATATGTATATGAAGACAGAGAATAGGCCATTGGTAATTGGAGAGATCAGTTTCAGTAGAATTGTGGCATCAGAAACCAAATTTTCTATGAGGTTTTTACAATTATTACACACCAAATTGAAATGAATCTTTGGAAATCAAATGTTGCTGGTATCTCTTAATGCTGTCAGCAAACTTTACCTTGGCTGGATATTTAATTTAGCAAAGATTTACTCCTCCCTCCAGCTGAGGAAATTGGGTCTATTTCAGGTCATTAACATGAATCCAGATGTGCACAAACTTGATGTGAAAGGTACTTCTTGCCTTGTCAAGTCAATCTAAGGTACAGAAACGGTAACATTTGGATCACTAGGTCATATTAGCTGTTTTTAAACATTAGAAGGGCTTTCATGTGAAAGATACAAGAGTGCATTAATCCTGTATAGACCTAGAAGGCAGATTTGAGACCAATAAGGAGAGAGTACAGTAAGACAAATTTCTGTACCACATAATGAAATCCTTTCTAATCAGTTTTCTAGGAACTGGAACATAGGATGCGTGAGGAATTGAATTCTTTATATTCTCTTGACTAGAAGCATTCAAGTAGGGGCTAGATGAATATCTGTCAGGGCTCCTGCAGAAGAGGCTCCTGTATTGGATTAGAGGTTGAACTAGATGACCTATAAGAGCCCTTCTGACTCTGAGATTCTGTGATTCTAGCTAATGAAAGGATTTCCTTTCCTATGAAGGGTAATTTGCTATCATTGTCCTAATTAAGGGATTGAAACTTATCTTAGTCAATGGTCATCAAGTCCCTGTTATCTTTATCATGACCAATATCTTCACAAAAGAATCTCCTCTAGGGGATATTTTATCACTGTAAAACTATTCTATCTTTATTTGTAACATTTAAAAATCTTCAGGCATGGCTGACCTTATATATCAGCAGAGTAAGTTGTTGACTGATTCATGTAATTTTAGAAGTCTTGTTCAGACTCCCTGTAGGACTATTTCTCTTAGAGTAGTACCCACTTCTATGATTAAAATTCGCAACTTTGGGTTTCCACTTGTGTTGACCTTTCCATGCAATCCTGTTTTAAAATACAGATACTTATAGAAAAGGTAACACAATTTCTCCTTGAGCATGGAGCTGGGGCAGATGGAAAGCACTGGGCACATGGAAAGCACTGGGCACTCTGGTATGTGGTCCATTGAAAGCAGGAAAAGGAACATGTTTCTCACCTTTGATGGGGGCTCCTGTCTAAATTTTGTGCTCTTTTGACACAAGTGGGGCTTAAGGAGTGGTAAAGAGAGGTTGTTGCTAACTCCATTTATAAACTTTCTGTTCTTTCCAAACTGATATTTTCTGTCCCCTCAAGCATGTCATGGAATCTCCTATTTTTCTGCCTTGACTTACATTGTTCCCTATGGCTTGAATAGTTTCCATTTGATTATTGCTGGGCTGGTTCAGGTGGTAGAAGTTTCCTTCTTTACTGGGGGTCTCTAAGCAAAAGTTGAATGACCACTTATCTGCAAAGTTGTAGCAGGGATTCCTGTTTAAGCATGAGTTGGATTAGATGATTTCTCAGATTCCTTCTCACTCCAATATTTTGTGAATTTCTTCCCATTCTTTAAAGCTTACCTCAAGCACCCCCTCCTCCAGGAAGTGTTACAACCCAGAGACCTTTAATGATCTCTCTCTTCCGTGTCATATAAAACTTCTGTGGTTTTAAAATGCACTTATATGTCTTATTTCCCTATTAGCATATAAGCTCCATGAAGGCAAGACCATATTTTACTTAAGTTTTGTACCTCACATTACATAGGAAAATAATATGAATCCTGTAGGTGCCTTATAAATGTTTGTTGATTGATTTATTGTAATGTAGTGATTATCAGACCAGATAGTTAAATATGGATTTGGTAGACAGGCCAACTCTCTTCTCCTTTGTGTATGGGAAAGGTTAAGATTTGGAACTCTTATGCAAGTCTTGCAAGTTCATGCCCCCAAATCACCTGTGTATTCTGGGTCCAGTTCTGGTTGAAGGAAAGAAATTGGGGACAAGGAAAGATGGAAAAGATTAGATAAGTTCCCTTCTGGAAGATGGTGTGATGGAAAGACCAAAGGGTAAGGAACCTCTTCACAGTTTTTTAGTTCTGACTTTGTAACTGGTTTGCTTTATGGCCTTAGGAATGTCACTTCGATTCTCTGGATATTATGCCCTGTCACTATAACTCAGAGTCTTTGTGTGGACCAAAGGAGAAAATGAATATAAAGATTCTTTGCAAAGAATAAAGTAGGAAAGTATTTTTTTTTCTATCTGTGCCCAATATGACAGTTTGTGTCTTCAAGAAGGAGCTAAATTTTTATTAGCAAGGCCAGCCTCTTGATGAGTAGAGTAGGAGACTGCCTGTTATGTGATTCCAGAGACTATGGGAAGGCTTAAACAGATGCCCAAATAATTCTCTGCATTGACTGATATTAGAAATTTCACAAAAGGCTTTGATTCTGCTTAAAATGTACCTCTTTTGCCTACCCTCCCTCAACTCAATGCATGAAGTAGTTCATAAACCATTACAATGGGCAAATCACTGTGCACCCAGCATCCTATCACCTCAATGTGAATGGAGCTAGGAGACTGAAACATATGGGCACTGGACACTTAAGGGGAGCCAAGAGAGGTAAGGAATTAGAGATGAGGAGCATACTAGGTGGACTAAGGAAACAAAAGACATTTACCTATTACTCAAATTTGTCTAAGGACAGTTGAGTTTCTTAATATAAATATAGAAAAAGAAACAGATCTACTAGGAAAAATACAGATCTCTTCTCATTTCACTGTAAAAAAGCTTCACTGCCACTTAAAGTAAGGTTCATTTATTTAAACTTCTTATTTTCTTAGCAAATGCTACAATCTCCTGATACTAATTTCTGAATGTGATGTTGGGAGCTCATCACTCATCTTAGAGACCTTACTCAGTAAAACATTTCAAGTTGGACTCAGTGAATATAGTCTTTGAATAAAGTCCAATAGATCTCAGCAATGTACTATTTCCCTGCCCTGTCCATGGTGCTGATGGAAACCTCTTCCTGAAGAAAGTGGGGAAGGGTTTTAATTGGGGCAGTCAGGCCCAGGACAAGGAGAAGAAATTATGGTCTAAGAAAACATTGGTCTATGGTTCATGTTTTGTGAATCAACAAATTGACATTTATTAGCTATGGGTCCCCAACCAAGGTTCTTAGCCCCTATGAGTCTCAGTTTCTAATTTAATACTTACATTTCGTAGTTATTGTGAGGAAAATGCTTTGCAAATCTTATAGAAATTTCAGTTATTGTTATTAAATAACACTCATTCCTCTTCTTCAAGAAATTATACTTCTTTCCCTACCACCCAGTTTTCCCTCCTAGACATCATTAACATCAGGGTTTGATGCTCTGATCTTCTGTTCTTTCCCTTCCTGGACATGGTAGTGTATGGTTATTATCCTGGGGCCCAGGATCTCAGGTCAGGCAGCCCATCAAAGCTCATTATAATTGCCATTGTTAAGAAGTCTTCATCATGCATATCCACTCTCTAGTAAGTTCTTGCAGACAATGACCTGCTTCTCTTTGTATGCTTCAAAGTACCAATCACATTAACCTGCACATATGTGATGCTCAAAAGTATTTCTTTTTTTTTTTTAATATACATTTGTTTTTAAAACTTTGAATTCCAGATTTTTTCCCTTCTTCTCTCCTCACCTACCCCCACTGGGAAGATAAGCAATTCAATAATAGGTTGTACATGTGTAGTTATGCAAAACATTTCGATAGTAGGTATATTGTGAAAGACCGACTATATTTCCCTCTATCCTATCCTGCCCCTCACTTATTCTATTTTCTCCTTTGACCCTGTCCCTTTTCAAAAGTGTTTGCTTCTAACTACCCTCTCCCCCAATCTGCCCTCCCTTCTGTCCTCCCTCCTTTTATTGCCTTCCCCCCTATTTTCCTGTAGGGTAAGATATCTAATTGAGTGTGTATGTTATTCCCTCCTTAAGCCAAATTCAATGAGAGTAAGGTTTTCCCATTACTTTTTACC
>CM053587.1:62841592-62860087 GCA_028646515.1 Pseudochirops corinnae
TTTTTTTGATCATGGCTTTCAGATAGTCCAATAATGTTTAAATGATCTCTCCTGGATCTATTTTCCAGGTCAATCATTTTTACAATGAGATATTTCACATTGCTTTCTATTCTTTCATTTGTTTGGATCTGTTTTATAGTATCTTGATTTCTCCTAAAGCCATTAGCTTCCATTTGCTCCAATCTAATTTTGAAGGAATTATTCTCTTCAGTGAGTTTTTGAAATTCCTTTTTCATCTGGCAAATTTGCCTTTTTAAGGCATTCTTCTCCTCATTGGCTTTTCGGGCCTCTTTTGCCATTTGAGTTAGTCTATTTTTTAAGGTGTTATTTTCTTCAGTCAGGCTGTTGACTTGCTTTTCTTGCATCATTTTCATTTCTCTTCCTAATTTTTCCTCTACTTCTCTTACTTGGTTTTCAAAATCCCTCTTGAGCTCCTCTGTGACCAGTTCATATTTTTCTTAGGAGTTTTTGATGCAGGAGTTCTGACTTCATAGTCTTCCTCTTGTTCCATGCTTTGATCTTTTTGTCCCTGAAAAAGGAATTTATGGTAGGATTGTGTTTCCTCTGCTTGCTCATGTTGTCAGTCAATTACTTGACTTTTGAACTCTTTGCCATAGTAGAACTCTGCTTTTAGAATGGAGAGAGCTTTGTCCCAAATTGCTGGGGTTTTAGCAGCTGCCAGAGCAAGTAACATAGTGGCCTCTCTGTAGCTCCCACAGGCTTTGGCATCTGACCACACACCCTAGGACCATCACCCAAGACCACAATCCAGATCCAAGCAGATTGAAGCAAGAGTGATTACCCTCTGAATGGTCACTTGGTCTGCCTATGATCAGCAGGCCAGGAGCTCCTGAAGCAGCCACTTGGCAGCAGTTGCAGCAGCTGTGTCTCCCTCTGCTGCTTTTTGCCTGGGGGCAGAGGCTGGACTGAGCCCTTCAGTTCACCCCTGTTCCAACAGAGTTCCACACTGACCTTTTACTTTGTCTTTGGTGTTCATGGGTTGAGAAGTCTGGAAACCACCACAGCTGTTGGTACTTCACTCTCATGAAGTCTGCTTCTGCCACTTCTGGTTGGGGCTGCCCTGGGGCTAAAACTATATGCCTCATGGGGGCTTGGCTTGGCTCCTAGCTCAGTGTGATAGCCCCTCCTGCCAGCTTGCTGGGCTGCCTTCAGTGGGAGATTTGTTTCTCTCTGCCACTTTGTGAGTTCTGTAGCTCTAAAATTTGTTTAGAGTCCTTTTTTTACATGTATTGGAGGAGGTGGAAGCAGGAGCCTCAGGGAAGTCCTGTTTCTACTCTGCCATCTTGCCTCAATCCCTAGGTCTATGGTTCATTTAGAGTGAGGTAATGCCCATTCAGTGAATAGGCTGCTTTAAGAAATGTTTGAAGGGATGGTCTCTTTAATTAGAGAGAAAAAAAAATCAAGCTGGGAGGGGAAGACCCTCAGGGTTTGCTGCTCCAAAGAGAAACAGTTACCATTGACATTTACTCTAAGCCTGGAGGGCCCAAAATACAGCCCTTAAGTGGAGCTTGGGCAGGGATCTATTGTGGTCCAATCTCTGAGCTTCAGAGTGAGCTGGATTTAAGGTTATGTGAAAGAAAGGAAGGAAGGAAAGAAGGTAGGAAGGAAGGAAGGAAAAAGGAAAGAAGGAAGGTAGGAAGGAAAGAAGGAAGGAAGGTAAGTAGGAAGGAAGGAATCTAGCCAGTAAACCCCAAGTTAAGTGGGTAGCTTCTGGCCATCAAATTTTACCTTCCTTTGGAGAGGAGGAGAGGGAGAGGGAGAAGGAGAGAGAGAGGAAGATAATGAGTTGAGTTACCTAATTAGCTGGGTCTCTGTTCAGGCAGCTTGATCTGCTCACAGTTTGTGTTTGTCCTTCGTTTTACAAAGAGGACATTGGCATCAGGGAAATGATGACATGACTTGTAGTTGATTTTGATTTGAGTGAGGGCGGGCTGTGCAAGGTCACCAGTCTCATTTTCTCCTCCAGAGTCATCTGGACAGCAACCCTGAGGGTCTTTCCCTCCCAACTTGATTTTTTTCTTTTTCTTTTTTCTAATTAAAGGGGCCATCCCTTGACTCACTTCTTAAAGAGGCCTATTCACTGAATGGCCATTGCCTCACTCTAAGTGAGTAGCTGAAAATGCCTTAGCTTAAAAGGGCCAGGGTTTCCCTTTGCATCCTGGATCATCTCCTGTCGTCCTGTCTGGTCACTGGATCCAGATGGCTCTGGAGGAGAAAGTGAGGCTGGTAACCTTGCACAGTCTTCCCTCACTCAAATCTAAGTCAACTGCAAGTCATGTCATTATTTCCCTGATGCCATGGTCCAATTTGAAAACAAAGGACAAGCACAACCAACAACCTGGTGTTTGGTTAGGTATATATGTCTTGAAACCATGAAAGGTCCAGGAGTAGCAGTGTCTGAAATGGAAAATTAAATAGGACCAAAGTAGTGGTGAAGTGCAAAGAGAGGGCTAGGTTAGTATGAAGAATACAATCAAGTTGGGGTGGACAAAATAAGAGGAAAAGCCTGAGTTTCAGTAATCAAGGATTTGGTATCAGATGAGCTTTAGGCTATTGAAGTAAGCAGACATTTTCCTTACAGAAATAGCTGCCTGGTTCTTTAACCATTTTATCTAAGAGAGTTTTCCTCTTGCTTAAAAGGGCTTCTTCAGCTTTTATTTCCAGGTCATTCAGCCAGTATGTGATAGTCAACCAAATCCTCTGCATGTATTGATCCCCAGGAGATTTCATCTTCCTTCAGATAGAGAATTGTCTCCAACGGGACTTGTATGTCATCAGGAGATGGCCTCAACCAAGAGACTTGAAGTCCTTGATCATTTGTGTCTTGCCTCTGATAATGAAATATTTTCTGGTGGCTTCTGATGGGTTGGTTTGAAAACTAAAAACACTACAGAGATGAACAATCAGTTGTCATAGAGGTCTCATGTTCAGAATTAGAAACAGTTACAAAATGTATTATTTCACACTTAATTCTAGCTGTTTGAGTAGATAGAACACTGGGTCTGGGGTCAGGAAGACCTCAGTTCAGATTTGGCTTCAGGTACTGATTCACTGTGTGACCCTGGGTAAGTAATTTAACTCTGTATTCCTCAGTTTCCCCACCCATAAAATAAGGATGATAATAGCACCCATGTTTCAGGGTTGCTGTGAGGATCAGATGAGATAACATTTGTAAAATGTTTAGCACGGTGCCTGATACAGAACAGGTACTTAATAAATGTTTGCTTGCTTTCCTTCCACTGAGCTAGACAGATAAAATTCTAATTTTCCCTCCTTTTCTTTTCTGCTGTAGATGTGAAATCGTAAATCTGATCCAATATGATTAGGGACCTGCCTTCCCTACAGCATCTCCTAAATTCTCTTCACTTAGATCTAGAGAGCTTTTACTTTCATCAAGTACCATATCAGCTGAGGAATCTGTGATGGTAAGGGAACTAATTGGGAGGTGGTGTCCATATTGATCTCTTTGATTTCTACCTTAAAGTTCCTCTTTTCAATCTCTTGTTTTTTGGGAGGCAGGGAGTGAGTTGCCAGCTATGTTTTCAACTCCCTGTAAACAAACTTCTAACAGTATATAGATCAGCACTTACTCTGCAACTTATGGTCTTTGAGAGTTGCCTGGTAGCACTGAGAGATTAAATGACTTGCCCAGGGTCCCGTAGTTAATATGTATCAGAGATGGAGATGTAAACCCCTTTAGTCTACTAAGACACTGCTCTATCATATAAAAATTGTGTTTGTTGATTTTGAAAAAATAAGAAATTGTGCTTGAGTTCTTTAGTTTCTGATTTTAATTGCTGTTCTTTTAAAGAATATGTGTGTATGTGTGTGTGTGTGTGTGTGTGTGTGTGCGTGCGTGTGTGTGTGTGTGTGTGTGTGTGTGTGTGTGTATATGAGAGAGCTAAAGGTTCCTAGTGAGGACGAGTGAACAGAAAAAAACATTAAGTGGAAAAGAGAAAGTATTAATAACAGCACAACATATTGATGAACTTTAATCCTGAGAGCTTATTTACTCTCCAAAAGGGAAAAAAAAACCTGGTAGATGAAATGAATTTCCTTGTTCTGCTTTAGGTCTTTGCTCAGAGGGGAAATGACAATCTTGAGAAACCAGCAGCCAGAGCTCTTTAAAAACAACCCACCAACAAACAAACAAGGAGACAAAATGGTTTTATTTTGATGTGAAATCATTACTATAAGCCAAAAGAGCAGAAAAAAGAGCAGCATGCTTCTAAAACTGAGAAGAGTTTCCATTTTGATTTGGTTTGAAAGAACAGGTGAAGGTTTGAGTTTTCAATTCCCTCTGAGGTGATTTGCCCTAATTTGAACTTCTGATGCTGAAAATTGAATGGAAAATGAGAACTTTCTGTAGTTCAACCATTGCCATTGTATCCGCATTATTATGACTTGGAGATTGTTGGGCACTTTCAGTATGATGTAGGAGAGAGTAACCTCAGTCCCTGCCCTCAGGGTTTACAACTTCAATCTCAGGAAATATTCTCCTGGCTTTGCATCAGCTCCTGAGAGGAAATAGGTCTGCTTGTGCAGGGGAAAGTGTTGCTTCCCCTGATTTGAGTCATGGCCTTCTTGTTCCTCATGTACACAATTCCCCTCCACTGAATTTCCTCATTTTCATTTCTTTCAATGTGGTGGGATAAATGGTTCTTGGGGATGTGGTGGCAGAGTTGAGAGAACAAATTGCCTATTTCCCTTGCAGCCTTTAAAGTGCCTTGCACAAAGTTGGAGTTTAAAAGCTTATAGTGACTGGGCCCCATTCCTAGTAAGGCTGATAAATCAGTCCATGCTGCTTAGATAATGATTGACCATGTACTAACTGTATGACTTTTCCTAAGTCATATTTGTATTTTAACAGAGAACTTCTGGAGAAATCTTAAAGGTAGCTGTTTTGGTGGAATAAGAAGAGCAAGGGACTGGGAGGATACCTAGGCTCAAACATTTAGATTGTTTCCACTTATTTATTTATTTCTTATAATAAAGTAAACAGGTAAGTGAGATTAATCATACACTAATCTCATCTGAAAGTTCATGCAACCTTAAGGAGCACCTCATAATTAGCCTTTAATGTTTTTCTTATATTTCTTTTGGATCTTTTGTATTAAATTTTTCATTAAGTTCTGGTCTTTTTGATAAAAATACCTAAAAGTTTTTCAGTTTGTCAAATGCCCATCTTTTTTCATTCAGGATTATATTCAGCTTTGCTGGGTAAGTTATTCTTGGAGGCAAGCCCAGCTCCTTTGCTCTTTGAAATATAATGTTCCAAGACCTATGGTCTTTTAGTGGAGAAGCTCCTAGGTCTTGTGAAATCCTTTTTTCTTGTATGCAATATTTTTTCCTTAACCTTTCACATCTATAGTATGCCCACCCACTTTTAAAAATTAACAGGAACTTATTTTTCTTTCTCTTCTATCCTTTACCCCTTGAAAAAAAGGAAAGAAAATGAATCTCTTGTAACAAATTCTCATAGTCATATAAAAATCTTTTAAGTCTTCATCTCTCCCACTTTTACCCATCATTTCTAATTCTACCTTTTGGGGTCAAGTAGAATAAGCTTAATCTCTCTTTCACATAGTAATCCTTTAAATATGAGTATAGCTATCATGTGATCCATAAGTCTTCTTTCGTTAGGTTCAATATTCCCAAAAATTTCAATTGTGATTTTTATATTTCATGGTTGCTAGTTGTCTCTTCATATGAGAAGCCATCTTCTGGATACAATCTAGCTTATTAATGTCCTTCCTAACAAGTGACACATAGAACCGGACACAATATTCTATATGTGGTCTGATCAGAGAAGAGGTCAAGGGGACTATAACTCCACTTTGGGATACTACGTTTCTCTTGTTAGCCCAACATCACATCAGCTTTTTGTGGCTGCCATGTCACATAACTGAATCATAGTGTTGTGGTTTAAACCTGGGGATGCCCAAAACTGTTGTGGTGGGGGCTCTACCCACCCAAAAAACTGTTGGAGTTGCATGATGTGTTGTGGTGGAACTGTCTCAAAGAATTCAGGACTGGACCACCTCTAATCGAAGTATAGGTATTTATTGAGATTGATGTCTCTCATGAAGGGGGCTAAGTTCTAAGAGGAACCAGCAACTTTAGAGAAAGCAAGATGGATTTTTATAGGATAAAGATGCAAGTACATTAAAGAAATTTACATATAATAGAGGAATATCATTAATATTAAAAAGGCAGGAAGAGTTTGGTAAGGGATTAGGTATTGGAGGAAGGGCCCCATTTATGGTTTGGTGGTTAAATGTTCTGGTCATGCTGCCCTCCAACTGGCTAGCTATTGTGGTCCTGTCTTGGCCTAGATGGATGATGTGATTGTTATTGAATACAAGAACACTCCTGTTTCTGGGGGAGTGGGTCTGGGGGCAGTGACCAGGTAGAGGCAGTAGCTAGGCTCCCATCACATGGACACATCTACTGTTTCTGTGGGAACTAAGAGTTCAGGGACACAGCTGTTGTTCCAGTGAGCAGTGAGGCATATATGGAGAAATTAGGGCATTGGTGGGGGGCTAGGTAAGTATTGTGGGCCTGCAGTTCAGTAGGACCAGGCCTATAATGAAACTAGAATATTAAGACTGGGGGCAACTTTATTAGGATTCCATCATTCGTCAAAGAACTGGGGCCCAAATTCATTTGGGAGAAGGCACGAAGGTCTCAGCTTCCATAGCTTCTTCAAGTTGAAAAGGGGAGTAGAACTGTCCCTGTCTCAGTGGGTCCTGAGGAGGAGGTTGACTGGAACTGAGCATAGATCACATCCAGGGGATGATGAGTGAGTATGGACTGGCTTCCACTGTTTGCTGCCAACTGTAGATGAATGGGCCTGTAATCTGAGAGACACAAATCTGACAGATGAGCTCAATATGCAGGGCCCAAGAGATAAGAAGAAAGACCCTTTTACTAAATTATTTAGGCTGTAGAAAAGAATATAATTTTAGTCTGAATAGCTCAGATCTAACACACACTTTGATAGTTCAGATGTATCCCAGCCTTAGTATATGGGATAATGATTAACACTGTGTTTGTACTTTTGTTTCACAAACTTCTTTTCCCTTTGTCTAGTTGTTCCCATGTCATTCAAATAAAATATCCTATTCCGGGAATTTAAACTTTCACTTTACTATGCAGGCAGGCAGATGACAAGCCTGCGTACTAATTTACCCAGTTGTTTGGAATATGGAACGACCACACATTCAGATTGAAAACAGCAAAATTTTACATACCTGCATTGTATTTATGTCTAGTTTGCTAAAGCCCTTGGATACTTTATATAGCAATTACTATCTAGCCAAGGCCTTCTCATTCTTTTGAAGTTGAGTTTTGAGCTCAGATGTGGGATTCTATAATAATTATCCCAATCAAATTTAATTTTATTACATTTAGCCCAATGCTATTGCTTATGACCTCTCTGAATTTTGAGACTACGAACCAGTATGTTAAGTATGTCTTGTAGCTATGTCATCTACAAACACAATTTAGACAAAGGCCTGATCTGTGAATTGCTCTAGTAGACACCTATTTCTATGATGATACTAATCTTTTTAGTTATTCACTGTCTTCTGAATTCAACTCACAGCCCACATCTTGTCCACAAGAATAACTTGAGAGACTTTGTCACTTGCTTGACTGAAAGCTAGATATATTATATCCATAGCATTCCCATAATCACTGTCTAATAATACTGTCAAACAGACAATGAGATTAGTTTGTTATGATTCACTTGATCTAATCTATTTTGGGGACTTGACGGGGGTTTCACAGAAGCATTAGTCAAGTTACAAAATGCAATGGATCTTTTTGAGGGCCCAGTTAAGAGAAGGCTTTGTGGTTTGACTGGAAAAAAGCTAAGGCTAGGAGCACAGAGGAGGAGCAGATGGTGGTGGAAAAGGAAAGGAGTAGTACCCTCACTCTCCTAAATAGGGCACTAGCTGACACTTATAACATTAGCACAGTACCCATCCTCAACAGAGGGATCAACTATGACTCCTCTAAATTTGCCTGGTGAGATCAAAGTAGGTTTATAACTAGGAATGTTATGAAGCACTAGCTTTCAGTCATCACTTCATATTCCAGCTGTCTTCTTGTCATCTTCCCAGCTGCTAGCGCTTCAAACATTGGGGGAGACAGGACAATAGTGTCATGCAATTCAAGAAGACTGAGAAAAGACCATTGAATCAAGCAATTAAGGGACCATTTGTGACCTTTTAGAGAATAGGTTCAGAGGAGTGGTTGAGTCAGAAGCCAGATTACAAAGGGTTCAACTTAATTCAATCAACATTTATTAAGTGCCTATTATCTGCCAGGCTTTGTTCAAAGTTCTGGGGATTCAAATAAGAAAAAGAAACCATCTCTGCGCTCATGGATTTTTACAATCTGATAGGGAAGACAACTCATAAAAGGAAGCTAGAAATGGTGGGTGACTGTAGAGGGAGATACCAGGGCAGGCATCTTATTTCTTGTACTTTAAACCAAGCAGACGTGCAAATGGAAAGTAGTATGAGTTAAAAGTCTGTATCTTGCCCTTTGTAAAGAAAAACTTTGGGAGGAATTTAGTCAACCTCCAGACCTTCAATCAGAGGGAAGAAGAGGCTGAGGGAGTTGGGAAGGTGCTGAGTATGGCATCAGTAGAGGAAATATTTTGGGGCAGCATAGCGTCTTCAAATCTTAGCACATAGACCTACTCTGGTCAGGATCATAGGATAATAGATCTAGAGATGAAGGGATTTCAGAGATGGTCTAGCCCATCCCTTTCACTTGATAGAGGCACTTGAGATCTGCAAAGATGATGTCATTTACCCAAATTTGCTCATATAGTATTAGCATTGGGATTTGAATTCAGGTCCTCTGAAGTCAGAGCCAGTGTTCTTTCTATCAGCACATGGCCTTTCTAATAAATCACAGGATATAGAATGTGAAGGGGGAGATTTTTCTAGTCCAACCATCTCATTTTAGAGATGAGGCAAGTGAAACCCAGAGGAATGAATTTTTTTGTTCAAGGTCTTATAGGCAGTAAGTAAGCAGTCAAATCTGGATATAAAAGCAAGTCTTCTGACTCAAAAATCTATTGTTCTTTTCATTGTATCATGCAGCACAAGTATAAAGCTAGCCTTGCCAACAGACAAAAAGCTAGGAGCCGATGGAAATGAGATTGGCACTGTAAGAAAATCTTTTCAAACAATGAAACTTCAGTTAACAAAGAGAATGGTTACAATTGTGGATCCATGAAGACACGATTACTTACATACATACACACAAACATGTGCACACACACACATACACACACCCATACCCACACCCACACACCCACACCTTCTGCACTTTTGGTGCTGTCAAGTTGGGGTAATTGAATATGAAACTTCAAGGCTCTCTTCTCTCCACTGATTCATCACCCTTTTCCTTTCTGTACCAGGAGAACTTCCTCCCCATATAGCACGCACCTCACTTCCCCAGCTTGCCTGGTACTGTAGGCAAAGCACCAAACAAATGTCAGCCAATCTTACTGTTACTTCTGAGTCATAGAAAGTTGCAGCTTTAAAGGATATTAGAGATCATTTCCAGGGGTGAACCTGTCTTTTTTTTTTTTTTTTTTAATATTTTGAGAACTGTATTTCAGTATGATTGGTTTCCTTTGTAATTCTAAGTATTTTGTTTTATGCATTTAAACACATTCTCTGAAGGGCTAAAATAGGCTTCATCAGACTGGAACCAAAGTTGTCCATGACACAACAATTCTTAAGAACCCGTATTTCATCCAACCCCACCATTTTATAAATGAGGAAGCTGAGATCCCAAGGTTATTCAGTCATTTCACTCATGTCTGACTCTCCATGACCCCATTTGGTGTTTTCTTGGCAGGGATATTGAAATAGTTTGCCATTTCCTTCTCCAGCTCATTTTTCAGATGAGGAAACTGAGGCAAACAACATGAAACAACTTGCCCAGGATCACACAACTAGTAAGTGTCTGGGGCTGCATTTGAACTCAAGATGATGAGTCTTCCTGACTTCAGGCCCGGCATTTTTTCTATTGTGCCATCTACATGTCCTTTTGCAAAATTACAGTTAGTTAATGATAGAATCTATTTTGAGATTCTCTTCACTGTGCCATCTTCTCATTCTAGGGTAGTTTTAGAGTTTTCCTACTCTTCATCAGTCATAGTTCACTCTCTCTCACTGTCTACCTCTCCCTGGGGCATGGAGGCAGGGATAGGGGAATTAATTTGTCCTTATATGAAGTTAATAGAAAGGTTCAGGTCTGTGTTAGAGCAAGGAGAGTAAAATCCCAGCATTTATCCTGCCTTGCCCTCCCACTCCTAGCAGTGTCTGACTTGGATCAGCTTGGATCAGGGCCAAGGGTGGAGATCTTTGGCAAAAACTCCCACCTGTTTTTATAGTTTGGTCAGAAGAGTAGAATGTACATTGAAAGATCCTAAACCTGTAGGTTCATGTCTGTGGACAAAGGATGTGGTGTTTGCTTGGAAAGCTAGCTGTTTTAGGCCTCAGGCAATAACTTTCATGTGATGGACTATAGTAGTACTGCTGAATAAACCAAGTTGGTCTTGAATCCATCATGAGAAGGGAACCCTTACCTTGAATGCACTTGTTTTTATTTCTAATAAAAACCAGTATTATTCTTGGGATCTTAGAAAGTTAAAAGCTAGAAGGTACCTTGAGACCCATCTTATTTTATAGGTGAGAGCCTGACAAGTTACTTATTCAGAGTCACTCAACTTTTATAACAGAGCTAGGATTCAAAATGATTTCTTCTCACTCTAAATGCACTGTCAGGTTCTGTTTCCATAGAAAGTACACTAGCCTAGGAGTCAAGAATTCTGATTTCTAACTCTAGTTCTTTCCCTAACTTACTATGGGACCTTGAGAAATACTAATAATGTCTATTTAGACTTTAGTCTCTGGCACAGTAGATAGAGCACTAGGACTTCATCTTCCTGAATTTAATTCTGGCCTCAGACACTGTAATGATAATGGAAATTTGAAGATCTTCCCTGCCCCTAAATAGGCCTAGAGTAATCACATGAAGACTGTGGTGGGAGGAGCTTGCTGAAGTGGTAGAGCAGGAAGGGTGGAGCAGAGTCCGGAGGAAATCAATTAGAGCAGTTAGTTCAGAGAGAGACAGAGGACTCAGATAAGAAGACAGCTAGGCTTCTGAGTGTTTGTTTGTGGGAAGACCCGAGCAGGGGGAAGGCTTTGGGATGGTGTTGCTGCCTGTGGTGATAAAGTGTATTAACTTCTTTGTTGCTATGATGGATTCAGTTTTCCAGTGTTGGGATTTGACTTTCTGGTGTTGGAATTTGACTTTCCGGTATCTAAATAAATATTTTGTTTCTGTCTTCTATATGGAGAGTCTGTTACATTTTATAATTTCAGAACTATGCTGGCATATTCATAGTTGCCGTCATTGCTTTGAATATTGCCTTGGTGATACAGACACTAGCTGTGTGACCCTGGGTAAGTCACTTAACTCTGTTTGCCTCAGTTTCTTATCTGTAAAATGAGCTGGAGAAGGAAATGGCAAATCACTCCAGTATCTGCCAAGAAAACCCTAAACAGGGTCACAAAAAGAATGACTGAACAACAACAATATATAGATTTTACTACGTACCAGGCACTATGCTAAACACTTTGCAATTATAATTTCATTTGATTCTCACAACAACCTCGAGAGGTATGTACTATTATTATCTCCTGGTTACAGTTGAGGAAACTGGAGCAACAGAAGTTAAGTGACTTGCTCAGGGTCACATAGATAATAAGTGTCTAAGGCTAGATTTGAACTCTCATTTTCCTGATTCCAGGCCCAGTGTTCTATCTACTACAGCACTTATCATATTTAGGCCTCAGTTTCCTCAACTGTAAAATAGAGGTTTTTATTAATGCAACAAATATTGAGGTACCTAATATGTGCATAACACTGTATTGGGGATACAAGGGTGATATTAAAAAAGAAGACACCATTCTGGAAGCTTATGATCTAATTATATAATCACAGAATATTAAAACTTGAAAAGACTTGGGGACTACTTAATTCAACCCTTTCAGAGAAAATATTTTCAGGGCTATACAATTATCAATGTGTTAATTATATCAAAGATAATAAAATTAAATAATTTCTGATAATCCAGAACAAAGTAGGACCACAGATTGACTACATCCTCCATACTTGAGAATTTGTTATGGCTGGTAGACAGAAAAAGGAAAAGTCAAGCCCTCAAAAGTCTGTTCCTGTGAAATCCAACTGATATTTTTAAGTGTTCTCTAAGTTCACTTTTCCAGAGTTGGGCTGGCTAATCTGTCCGTCAAGGATCTCAGAGTACACTGAGGTATGTTAGGTATGTCTCTTCCTAATGCCATCACCTCGAGCCCCCCCCACAATTTGTGTTCTCTCTACTATCTTCTTCCAGTGCCCCAGTAGTATTTAACCACTTAGCACCAATTTGTTTTTATGAAGGGATGTTGAAAAAAGTAAAATTCAAGAAACAAAACTACAAACATTTTCCCACTCCTGACACCTGAGGGCACATGATCTTCTATACTACCTTGGTTTCTAGGGATGGTAGTATCAGCCTTAATTCAATTCCCATATAGAACTGGTCCCACTAAAGTAATTTTTAAAAGCCTGTTAAAAATAAATAAGCTATTGGATAAGTAATTAAATAAACAAGAGAGTAGAAAAAAAAAAAGAAAAAACTTCTAAAAAAAATACCCTAAGTGAAAGGAGAGGAAGACAACTCCGTGAAAGACTTTTGCGTTCTTTGAACTTTTATGTATATTAGTCTTATGTGTCTCCCCTGGCATTCACTAGTTGTATTATTTTATTAAAATATAATAACGTATAAATATATAATATATTGTGGCATTTGATATTTTGTTATAATATAAAAATGATATGCACATATTATTATGAAAGTGTAATTATATTAAAATTATATTTATTATAACAGAGTAGAATTTAATTATAATGCAACTAATTAAATTATATAATAATGATTATAGTAAATAAAATATATATGAGATATTTTGAGGGGGAGGCATTGACTTTCCATTCCTCTGTGTTGTTATCTTGGATCCCTGTTTATCCAGTATTTCTGTGCCTGAGTTTGTGATTCCCAATACCCAACTTTTCCTGGCTTGGCTTTTGACCACTGCTCCCTATCACCTCCAGAGTCAAATATATAATATTCTACAACACTCTGTTTGACATTCAAAGTCCTTCACAACCTGCCAGGCCTCCCTGCTTCCACTTTCTTTTCAGTCTTGTCACACATCTCTAGTTACATAGTCTGCAGTCCAGTGACACTGGCCTCTTCGCTGTTCCTCACACAAGATACTCCAACTCCAGACCGTGGGCGTTTTCATTGATTGTTCCTGACAACAAGAATGCTCTCCCTCCTCATCTTTACCTCCTAGCTTCCATGTCTTTCTTCATATCCCAGCTAAAATTTCATTTTCTACAGGAAGTTCTGACCCCCTTTGATGCTGGCGTCTTCTTTCTGTTGTTTTAAATCACAGTTGCTCTTCAGGACTGCCTACAAAGGTATGGATAGTCTATGCTGTCTGTTGATGGAAGGAGTACTCATACTGACAAAAGTCATAGACCCTGAATGATGAAATGTAATGTAATTACATTTGAATGTAATAAAATGAAAAGTAATTTCATTTAATTTTTCAAGCATGCATGTCTCAGGAAGGGTAGAGCTTGAGAAAGTGAAATGAAACCTAGCCTTGGAGTTAGGAAAATCTGGGTTCAAGTTCTAACTTTTAATGCATAATAGCTACATGACCCTGGAAAACTGATGTAACTTCTCAGTACTCCTCTCTAGGTCATAGTCCAGGTGTCCTTCTATATAGATACAGGGTGGTCCCTCACTGTATCTTCCCTCTATTACTGAAATTACATGCCCTGTCCAATTCAAAATAAGTTATTAGGTAGACTGGAAATTACTTCAGGATGGGTGCCATATATGTATCTTGATATCTCCCATGATGCCTTGAACAATGCTTTGTTCATAATATACAATCAATAAATGCTTGTCTGATGAGTGAATGTATGAGACTCAGACATTTCCCTGTTGATGAACATCTTCTCTACCTTTCAGTTCATTTCCAGGGCTCATACTAGCTATCTGAATCCTGGAATGAACCATAATGATTAACTGGATAACTACTAGCTGTAAACAGTGACTGAGGCTTTCGTTTAGTCAAGAGGAACAGTCTCGAATTAGGTAAAGATAATTGGACATGCCTTCTGTCACTGGTTCACTGTTGTACTTTTTCTTCAGTTCTCATCCCAGACAAATCTTTAGAAAGATATGTGGTTAAACAATGGTTGCTTGGGGGAACTTGTTCTCTTAACGTGAAGGAAATCGTCATGTTATTTCTTTACTGAAAAGCTTCTTCTAAAACAAAATAATGCACGACATCATTAAACCTCCTTCAGCCTGATGAACAGCATCTATTTTTCCATTAGGGACATTTGACATCTGTTTAGTGGCATGGCTTTTTGTGTGTTTACACAGAGGTGTTTTTTTAAAGTTGCCCTTCATGATTTTTCCCTAATCTAAATTATGCCTCTGTGCTATGTAAAATTGGGGTCAATTTTAGTGGATTGACTCACTGTGTAACTTTAGGTAAGTCAAGGCTCCTTATGAACATTTTTTCCTCTATGAAATGAGAGCATCAGATTAGCCTGTCCTAGCTCTTTGGATATCTTTGTTCACCCTATGATCCCAGGTAGCTTAATGGAGGGAAAAATAGAAAAACCATCCAGGGAATTTGGAAAAGGTAAGTGACTGGCATCTGGGTCTTATCCCTAGTGGGCATTAACACTGACTAGCATGGCTTAATGAACATAAGGGTTATTTCAATCCAGAGAGATCTAATGGAGCTGCTGCCTTTAGGTGATTTGGAAAGGTTCCTTTGGCTAGGCTTCAGTTTCCTCATCTATAAAATGAGAGGATTGGCTTAGACAACTTCTAAGGGCAATTTCTTTTGGTTGCAATTAAATTAAATTAAATTCAGCTTATACTTATGAAATAGCTACTGTACTTCATATAAGACACTACAGTAGGCACTGTAATAATATTTAATCTTGAATCTGTTACTCATCCATCTGAGTTTTGTCTTAGCTTCCTGTCTGTTAAGTTTTCCTCACATATCCAAGTTGTTAAGAATGCTGAACAGGACAGGGCCAAGGACAGGGCTCTCCTGTCCAGTCATTTCAGGCCCAGACTGTGTTGTGATTTTGCAGATTCAAACAAACAAACAAACAGAACACTGTTTTGTTTTTTATTTTTGGTAGACTTAAGCAAGAGGAAACTCACTTGAAATTCAATCTAGGTGTCTGGTTTGCAAGCCCCATGACTTATTCCTTCCTATATGCTCTACCCAGATCCTGAGAAATGTTTGCAATTTTTAAAGAACATCAGCATAATGAAGCACAAAAGAGTGTTAGATTTGGGGTCAAAGGGCTAGTGTTCACTTCTCAGATCTGCCCTTACTATCTATGGACATGAGACAAGTCATTTAGCCTCTGTTGGCCTCAGTTTCTCTATCTGTAAAATAAGAGAGGTAGTCTATGTCAGAGGTTATCAATTTTTTTTTGTTTCCTAGACCTCTTTATACTCTTTAAAATTATTGAGGACCACAAAGAACTTTTGTATATGTGGATTATATATGGTAATTTACCATGTTAAAAATGAAAACATTTTAATATTATTATGAAAATAAATTTTGACCTCACAGATTCCTAAAGCCCCCAAAGAGGGATTATTCCAGACCACACTTTGAGAACATATAGTACAGATGATACCTAAGGTCCCTTTCTTCTTTAAATCTATCATCCTGTGATGGATCCTAAATGGTTTCAGTACCATTTTTTTTAAGAGTTTTGAGCAAATAGCTTATCTTCCTGAATCTCAGCATCCTCATCTGGTGGGTGGACTGGATAATCTCTAAGGCCCCTTCTCTCCAGGCAGCATAGCTTGATAGATAGAAGTGCTTGCCTAGGAGTCAGGAAGATTTCAGGTTCAAATCCTGCTCCTGATACCAACGGTGATCATGGCAAGTCACAACCTCTTGGCACCTTAATTTCCTCAACTGAAAAATTATGTTGGAATAGATGACCCCTAAGGTCCCTTCCAGATCTAAATCTATGATTCCATAATCTAAAATACTATCATTTGATAATTCCCTCAAATGTGTAGCTGCCACCTGAAGCTTTAAACCTTTAAAATCAGATTCCCTCCCTGAAGCAAAGTGAAGCCAGAATTTCTGCAAGTTGGCTGAGCAGGATTTGTGGCAGCATCCTCTAATTGCTGCCCGGGGTGGCTTCCTTAGCAAGATCCATATTGGGGGCCCCAGAGAAAGGGCGCACCACTGCGAACAATAAACCCAACCTTGAACTGTTTCCAGTCGGGGCTACTAGATGGCGCTGTTTCCCCAGGTTTCCGTCAAGCCCAGGTTCAGGCAGATGGCTCTCGGAGGAGAGTTAACAATTAATGTCCAACATATCAGCCAAAGCCTGCAGAAAATATGTTCTACTCCAAGAACGAGTGAGAACTAAAATTGCTCAAAGACAATCTTTTGCCAACTTGTTTCCCAGCTAGCCAAAATCATAATCAGACACTGGCCTGGCCCCTCTTAAATTGCCTCCCTGCCCCTTTACGTGAGATGTTAGTAACAAGTGTAAATGTGGACATTATTTCAGATGGTCAGAGGCCTAATCTTGCAGGCTCGATGGCACCATTCTTCCTGTAACAGATAAGCAATTGACACCAGACGGAAGGAAGATGGCAGGGACTGGGGATAAATACTGGTGCTTGTCCTCACTGCAGCATTGAGAATAGCCAAAGAAAACTTGGTGTGGGGAAAGAAGAGGGGTGAGGATGGGGTTTTTGGGGGGTGGTGGTGGAAAGATCTGGAAGTCCAGATGGAGCATATCCAAATGGCTAATGCTTTTGTCAGACAGGGCCAGGGAACGAGCATTTCTAGAGTTTTCCTGCCCTGAATATTTCCGTTAGGGTGTTACTTGAGCTAGCAACTTGTAGATGCAGGACAGTCATTATAGTAAAAGAGAAAGACTTACCCTATCTCAAAAGAGAAAAATCAGAGGGCAGTTAGAAAAGGCTAACAGATTAGTCCGTCCATTTGGAGCTCTTTCATTCTCTATTTCATAAAGATCAGCGCCTCCATTAGCACAATAGTTCGTTTCTTTCATCTCCTAAACAGTCGACCATGAAAGCTGTGAGGAGAATGATGGGTAAAGTCCTTCCATCCCAAATCTGCCCATTTTCCCGTTTCTTCTCTTTCCCCCATTCCTGTATGGCGCCTGACTGCTCCCTGGCTCTGACCTGAGCCAGTCCAGGACCAAACCACAAGAAGTGCTAATCCTTCTAAGGTAAGTCACAGGCTGCTTGGACTTGCACTCTTGATTTTCAGTCTATATTTGCACACGTCCTTGTCCTTTTCCTTTTGCCTTTCATGATGTGATGATATGTATTGTTTTTATTTAGGGAAACATTTCTAATGATGATTCCTCCAATGTGCTGCTAAAAAATTCGTTTTCACTAAGTACCAGCTTTGGCTGCACACTCTAAAGCTGAAGTATCCCACTGTATGCCTCATAACAGGATGTCTAGGAGGGGCAAGAGAGATGACCCTGGATAGGGATCCCTGGTGGCTATTTAAAATTCTCTCCCACCCTCCCATTTACCCTATGGACTGAAATGCAATCACAAAGGGAACTGAACACATCAGGGGACCCCCACGGCCTCTTGAGGGATCCTCCAAGATTATGGACACTTATTCATCCAGCTAGTGAAGGCTCCAGAGCAGGGGGCCTAATTAGGCAATATTTGGCCACCTGAGAAGACTCCATGTGTCTCCTCCCCCCTTCTAAATTCAGGACCCAGCTTCCCCAGCTGTAGGAGCTTGGGAGCTTGTTTAGTCCAGCAGCTGCCAGGGCTAATTATTGTGGTGTAAGGTCCCCAGGTGGCACAATCAGCCCTGGGGAGAGGGAAGCTGGGGTCAGAAGCAATAACACAGAAGGGAATTGAGGCAATAGACAATAAGAGGGAGGGAAGGAGAGAGGAAAGAGAAGAGAGGGAAGATGAGTGTAGAGAAAGGAGGCTGGGAAGAGGCAAGGGGGAGGGGAGATGCTGTGAGCTGGATGAACTTTACAAAGCAGATTTTTCAGAGACAGGATCACAGACTAGAGCATCACAAGCTAAAGAATCTAGAAATCTTTTAGTCTGGAGCTTCTTAACTTTGGGGGTGTGTGCCGTGGACCCCTTCTCTGAATAATGATTTTTTTCCTACATTCAGAATAGAAGAGAATGTGAAACTTCAAGGTTAGCAAAAAGTAAAGCTGGAATTTTAATTCAAGTCTATATAGACCCCTAAAATGACCCACAAATTCCTTTTGGGG
>CM053587.1:62860587-62877405 GCA_028646515.1 Pseudochirops corinnae
GGGGGGGGGGGAGAAGGGAGGGGAGAAAATCTGAAACTCAAGTGATTGTGGAACTGAATCTTGTAAATTAAAAGTAAATGAGTAAATAAATAAATAAATGAATGAATAAATAAATAAATAAATGAATAAATAAATAAATAAATAAATAAATAAATGAAGAAGTCCTGGTGAATCATCAGGGTAGACCTCACACCAAAGGATTTCTCCCAAATGGGATATTCATCCTTACCAATGCTTCCTTCAAAGTTCTGCTCAGACACCACCTCCACCATGAAAACTACAGATGCGTAAGGATCTTCCCATCGGGGCTCTGGAGACTGGCCCGGGACTAGAAGACTTCATGCTCTAACAGGCACTGGCCTTTTGGAATCTATGTTCAGATAGAGAAGATTTCCTTAGATTTCCCAAAGCCAGGCCAAGATTGGATCCAAGGGCTGTGGTAGGGAAGATTCGTATGACTCCTCATAGCCTCTTGTCATGATTCTGACCTCACCAGTAAACCCTGCAGTTAGCTATAGAGGCAACACCACCGATAGAGCACTGGGCCTGGAGCTAAGGAAGACCTCTCTTAGAATCCAGCCTCAGATGCTTACTAGTTGTGCGAACCTGGGCAAGTCACTTCACCTCTTTCTGCCTTAATTTCCTCAACTGCAAAATGGAGGTAATCACAGCATCTACCTTATAGGGCTGTTATGAGGATCAAATGAGGTATTTTTAAGTGCCTAGCAGAGTTCCTGGCACATATTAGGCACTTAGATGCTTGTTTCCTTCTATCCTTCCTATAGGTAACTATAACTGTAACTGTTTCTTGAAATAATCTAACTTATTGCCAGAAAAAAAAAGAATGCAAAAATACAACTGAATCTGATCATTTTACATGGATTCTTCTAAGACATATTGAAAACCAGCTGACTGCATATTGTATATTACTGGGTGAATTAAGTGATTGATTCTATTTAGACCAATTAGAATTTGTCAGCAACTGTAGGAATTTGTCAGCAACTGTAAGAAAGAGGAACAAAACAAGTTGGAAACAAGAAATTGCAGGCAGTGCCTTGCACAGGTGTTTCTACCTATAGATACCTGGGTCTGACTCTCCCAGTCCTCTGCCCAGAGCTATTGTAGCCAAGTCACTTAAAAGAAGAGAAGAGTGTTGGGGGCAGCTAGGTAGCACAGTGAATAGAACACCAACCCTGGATTCAGGAGGCCCAGAGTTCGAATCCAGCCTTAGATGCTTAGCACTTACTAGCTGTGTGACCTTAGGCAAGTGTAATGCCTTGCACAAGCAGCTTCCCAAAAGAATGCTACTGTTAACAGCTTTTAAGTTTCTTTATTAAGTTTCTTTAAGGTTCTGATTACACAGTATAGTGAACATTTATTCCATAACAAATCAAGGCAAACTTTCTCAGAAAATCAAGGTACAGTATAATATTTACAACATTACATCTTATCACAGAAAATCACAATATAGTGTTCACAACAGCTTAACATTAGAATGACAACATAGTTTTCACCAAAGTGGCCACAGTATTTAGAACAAAGAACAAAGGAATAATCATCTGGTTTCCCTAAAGGGGAAACCCTCCTTACTTAATCATTTAATCATTTCACAATACAAGTCAGTCTTCCACTCATGTGGCAATCATAAGTTAACTTAATCAGTCACTTATCCAGATTCACAATTACTAAGTATCATTAATCACTAAATACAATCATTAGAAAATTACACAAACCCTCCACCCCTTGGTGTCTAGTAAACTTCAATTTCATCATATGCTCAATATCCAAGGAGAGACCTTTTCTTCATCTTGACTTGGGGTGGTCTCTCTCAAATTCCCTGGATCCCCTTCCATGGTCCCAGCTCCTACCTGAATCCACCAATCACCTGGATTCAGAGGCAGACAGCTCCCAGGTCTTGTCCAGTCCTCTGGGCAAGTTCCTGGTACACACTGAAGTTCACATGGTCCAGCACATCTCAACACCTTCACCACTTCTGTTGCTGGGAACTCAAGAATCAACCAAGCCACAAACAAAGTCTTATCCTGGTCATGCTTCTTCAGTCCTCCAGCAGTTCAGCTGGCCCTAGGACCCAGAAGAAATTTCAGCTTTCCAGGTACCTGGAAGTACTTTGGCCTTCACCAGATTCTGGTCTCATATAAAATTCCAACTCAGTTCTCAGTCCAGTAGCAGCCCACCTCCCAGATGCTGGAACAATTCTGCTTCCTCCACCAGGAGTAAAAATTCTTGATTCTCACTCTTTCTTCTCTGGGCTCTTCTTAAATACACACACACACACACACACACACACACACACACACACACACACACACATTGGCTTCCTGTCTCAGCAACCCCTTCCTGTTATTTCAGCAACAGGAGACAGAGTTCACACCTTCTGTTTCTTTCACAGAGGTACTTAGCCCCTGCTAAATTAATTACCATTACATTTTACCATTACAGAAAGTCACTTAATCCCAATTGACTTGCCTTACCCCCTCCAAAGAGAGAGAGAAAGAGAGAGAGAGAGAGAGAGAGAGAGAGAGAGAGAGAGAGAACAGAGCAGACTATTTTGAGTTAACTTGCTAATGTAGTTAATTCTCCAGTCAACAGAGAGATTATATGTGGGGCTAGAGGAGGGCAGGAGCTGGGGGAGTCTTGCAGCTATCTTGGCAAGCTCACAGTGGAAATGGGCAGAGGGCCTCTTTTGTGTTTTCCAATGGCCTTCCCTCTGAGAGGGCAGTCAAGGAAGACAACTGGGTCTGTCCCTGAGATATTCTGTGAATGTCGTTTGTGCATCATACCAGAGCTGGGCAGACTTTCACTGAAGTGTTTCACTGAGATAAAAATCATTCTCAGGGTCAGCAGAACACATATCCCTGACTTCTGTCAAGAATCAGCTCAAATCCCATCTTCTGCAGAAGACCTTCTCCTTTCACATTATTTTCATCTATTCTCTTTACATTTTTTTATTTAGTGACTGGTTGTTTGCACATTGTCTCCCCTATTAGAAAGTATGCTCCTTGAGGGCAGGGACTGTTTTTTCAAGTCAACAAACACTTATTAGATATTTACCGTGTTCCAGGCATTGTGTAAAGTGCTGGGAATATAAATACAAAAAGAAAGACAGTCCCTGCTTGAAAAGAACTTATAGTCTAACAGAGGAAGACAAAACATAAGAAGAACCTGAAAAGTAGGGGTTGATGCGGGGAGTACCTGTGGTTAAGATAGAGAAAGTCTGGAGAATGAGTAGTTCAACTGGGAGAGGAATGAAGATATCTGGTCTGGGCATCCTCCAATGGAGATTCTGGGAGAAACCAGCCAATCAGAGGAAGGGGCTTCAGGGAGCAGATGGTACTTCCAATGTGAGAAGTCCAGGAGCAAAGAGAATTTTAAGAGTGAAAATGTTTCTGTAGCATGGTAGAAAAAGTCCAAAGAGGAATGGAATGTGTAGCCTTTCTTTTTATCCCCAGTACTTCCAGGTAAGAAGTGCTTAATAGATCCTTGTTGACTGACTGAAACACTTTTGCTCCCTACAGGTATGCCCATGCCAGAAATTATGGGACTCTAGCAGTCAGAGGTCATGTGACTGACAATTTCCATCGATATCAAAGAGTTATACCCTCACCACCCCCTCCCTGCTCCAGATAGTTTATTAGGGATGGGATAAAGACATAGGGAGTAATCATGAGAGTTACAGGCATAACTTCAAGAAGACCCTGTTAACATATCTCATTATAGAACAGCCCATCATTGCTTCCTACTGGAATCTGTGATTTTTTTTCCCCCTCTTGCAAATATCCCTACATATTTTTTTCAATCTCATAAGATCATAAATTTAAATCTGGAAGGGACCCTAGGAGTCATCACTTGCCCCACCCTGCCAGTTTACAGATGAAGAAACAGAGCCATGTGTAATAATTTACACAAGGTCACACATGTGGTCAGTAGAGCTTGAATTTGAGTAAAAGTTCACTGATACCAAACATGCTATTCCTTCAACTCTACCACACCTGAGGACTCTTATTCAAAAGTCCCTTGCCTATTAATTCACTTATCTGTTTGGTGTATTTCAAACTCCCTACTGTGTTTCTTCTCTATAGCTTCAGACATGTCTCTAGAAGTACTTCTGGACTTATCATAGTGCCTGGCATGTAGTAAGCTATCAACAAGTTAAAGAGATCAACTCTTAGCTCATTGTACATATCACCATAGAGTAGCCATGTATCTATTCAAAGACCTAGACTCACAATAGTGGTGTGAGAGTAACGATCTGGTGTAATTCTTTCTTACATTAAGGCTTAATCTTCCCCACTACAGTTTGTATCCATTGTTTCCACTTCTACCTTTGGGGACCAGGCAGATCCAGTCTAATCCCTCTTAGATCCTTCATCTACTTGTATAACCTCATGACATGGTACTCCAACTCTGGATTTACATGGCACATGTTCACACTTGAAGATTTCTCCAGAAAAATCCTAACTCTTTGGCTTGTTTTATTCTCAAGCAAGGTTTGATCTGATCAATATCAAAATATCAGAACACGGTTGATGTCTAGATCTCTACAAACATAGGTAAAAGGATTCTGAGATTACCTTCAAGCCCTCAAAGTAACAATGTATTTACTGAGTATACTGAGTTCACATATGTTCACAGAGGACTAGCACCTCCAGTGTGGGGGTTTGCCAAGCCTTTCCCAGGGTTGCTTACCCACCTTTGGTGTCCACCTCTCACCCAACTCTCACCTGTGGCTCCAAGAAGTTGTAGCATGTGTAGCAGCTGCACCCCAATAAACATCGACAGACCAGCTAGACCAGGTTGTGGGTAACCTATGGGCCTCAAACCCATCAGTGAGTTGGGGGATGTTTACCCTAAGCATGTAAAGACTTCCCCTGGTGGCATGAGTGAATGAGAACAATGAGAGCAATTTGTTTTCATGACTCAAAAAGGTTCTGCGAGGCATGGTCTGATATCAAAGATCTTTGATATAATTGTTCTTCCTTGAAAACAAAGGATGAATAACATTCCATGCCATAGAAAATGATAAAAAAAAAAAAACACATAAAGGATTAACTATAGTCTATAAACAGTCTGTACATTTATCCTCCCTTCTTCTCCCCAGGGTCTTAGATAGTCTATCAGACTCAGAGAACTACCCTCTGATTCGGACTCCCCTCAGAAGGGGAGCAAACTTGAAATTTCTCTCCTGCTAGAAAACCACTTCCCTTGACATTTCAGTAGTTCCACATCCATGGGGATGCTAAAGGCCTCCAGACTTATGATATACCCTAAAAAAATTAATTTGCAGTTGCTAGACTCTCATCCCACTGGATTTGTCTTATATAAGTAGCAAGAATATAAAAAGGGTCAAATCAAAGAATTTTGCTCTCCCATTCCATGGCCTAGTGCCTCCAGCTCCAGTAACCATGTATGTAATCTTCTCAAGAAACTAGAATCTCCTCCCCCTCCCAAAAATTTCCCATCTCTCTACAAGAAACTAGATCCCTGATCTCTCAAATGTGAGATTGTTAGAGAAGCAGCTAAAGACTGACAGACCCAAGGGAGTCCTCCCTGGAATCCTCTTGTCTCCGAAAGGCTGGCACTGTCCCCATGCCCTTCTCTAAGAGGTTGAATTCCAGAATTTTGTGTCTAAGAACTCACCTTTCAGCTCACTTCATTGAGAACACACACAACCTTTCTTCTGAGGCAGTCATTAGTGGCTCCTGGCAGGGACCGATGATGGGAGAGAAAAGTAATGACTGTGCGCATGCACTAGATTCCAAGCCTTTCTCAGGGCTGCTCATTCAAGTCTACAATTAATATTAGGGCTTTCTAGTATGGCCTCTGGAGAGGAAAGAAGGGCAAAAAGTGGCACCATTTCAATCCTTTATTTTAGGCCAGCACAAGAAATAGCTTTTGTCCACAAGTCTAAGCCAACCAATCCATCCCCAATGAATAAGACACCACCAGCATCAAAGTTCGCCAGCCTGTAAGCTCATTAAATTGATCAGGGAAGTTCTAGATTTACTCTTGGTTCTCAAAAGCAGCTCTCAACATCCTACTATTCAGTCTTCTTCAGGTTAAATATCCCCACTTTATTGCTATCTATGACAGATCTCAAGGCACTGGGGCATTTCACTATCCTACTTGCACTTCTCTGGATGCTTTCCAGTTTATTAGTGTCCTCGCTAAAATGTAGGGCCAAGAACTAAACACAGAATTTCAGATATAGCCTGATTACGGTGTTAAATAGTGGGGCAATAGAGTGGGGCCCTTCTTCTGAGCACTATTCCTTTCCTAATTAATCCTAAGGTTATATTAGTTTTGTGTGTGTGTGTCAGGTTGTACTAATAATTCATGTAGAACTTGAAATCCACTAAAACCCATAAATATTTCCTAGGAACAGCTAATCATATTTGACCCACTTGGTATTTATGAATTTGATTTTTAGACCCAAATTTAGAAATTTGCATTTATCATGGGAAATAGTATGATATTCTAGAAAGAGAAGCAGGTTTGAAATTACAGGATTCAAGATTTTGTTTTTTGCTTTGCTACCATCTAGTTATATAATCTTGGAAAAATGACTTAACCTCATCCCAGGCTTCATTTTTGTAATCTGTAAAATGAGATAGTTAGACTAGATGTCCCCTAAGGTCCCATCAACATTTAATTCATTAATGATAATTTCCTTCTTAATATTTGGCCAAAATTTTAATCTATCAAGATCTTTTAGGATACTAATGTGTTTGGTAGTCCTCCCATCTTTTAATAATTCGTAAAATCTGGAACTTTGCCCAAAGGGCTATAAATAATTGCATACCCTTTGACCCAGTAATACCACTTCTGGGGTTGTATCCCAAGGAGATCAAAGAAGTGGGAGGAAGACCCATATGCACAAAAATATTTATTGCAGCTCTCTTTGTGGTGGCAAAACACTGGAAATTAAGAGGATGCCCATCAATTGGGCAATGGCTAAACAAGTTGTGGTACATGAATGTAATGAAATACTATTGTACCATAAGAAATGGGGAGGAGACGGTCTTCAATATTCACCTGGAGAGGCTTATATAAACTGATGCTAAGTGAGAAGAGCAGAACCAGGAAAAATTTGTGCACAATCACAGACACATTGTATGTGTGACTACCAACTTTGAAAAATTGGACTCTTCTCAGCAACGCACAGTCATAAGACAACTCTGCAAGTCTCAGGCAAAATCCTTCTATACAACCAGACTAATGTCCAATGTGAAAGTATTTGCAGATCCTATACTTGATTGTATGCCGCCATGCGTGGGAGGGGAAGAAGAAGGGGAGAAAATTTGAAACTCAAGAGACTGTGGAACTGAATCTTGTAAACTAAAAGTGAATAAATAAATCAATTAAAAGAAAAAAGAAAAAATAATAATTCATAAATTCATAATATGTAAACTCATAAATTTGATGAGCATGTCAATTACACCTTCAGTCAAGACACTGATGAAAATATTAAACAGCACAAGTCACTTAGCTATAGAACTTCTTCCAAGCTGACAGAATGACTAATGATTACTACTCTTTAGATCCAATTATTGAATAGATCTAAATTTAGCTAATTATGCAATTCTCTAGTCTTTGTCTCTTTATTTTTGTCCAAAATGACTTCATGAGAAACTTTGGCAAATGCTCTGCTGAAGTTTATATAAACTGTATCTACAGTATTACCCCACCTTGGCCAATCTAGAAACCCTATCCAAAAAAAGAAATGTACTGAGGTTAGTCTGGTATGGCTGGTTCTTGATGACACCTCTTTTGATGGCCTCTTTTGATCACTATTTTCATTTCTAGCTGTTTACTAACTATCCTTTTAATATGTTCTAGAATCTTGCAAGAAGTGGAAGTTTAGTTCACCAGTCTATAATTTGCAGACTTCATTCTTTTCACTTCTTTGGAAATTAGAATATTTGTCCTCCAATCTTGGGGTATTTTTCCCATTGTCCACATATGTTCAAAGACTATTGGCAGTAGTTTAGGAATCACATACTCCTTTAGGAAGTGTGAATAAATCCCTTTATCAATTTAATGGAATAATAGAACGGTTAGCCATTGTCTGGACAAAGAAGCAGATACAACCTGGTAGCTTTTTTAAAAAAACCAGCTAGCTCAGTAGACAATATATTCTGTAAGGCAGGCGTTCTTAACCTTTTTGTGTGTCATGAATACCTTTCACAATCTGGTGAAGCCTACAGAACCTTTCTCATGTTTTTAAATTAATAAAATAAAAAACCTAGGATTTTAAAGGAAATGAATTAAATTAAAATAAAGACTAATTTTCTCCCATTCAAGTTCATGGATATCTCCCCCAAATCTCTCTGACAAGAGTGAATCAAGACAGGAAGAGTACTGCCACTCTCTCTAAGGAGTCATTTCTGCCCATGGAGAATAGAGTCAGATATGGAGAAAGAACTCAGTTCTTAAAAGAAAATCATTCTTTACTTGCTCCCTTGTGTCTCTTTCAGAGTGCAACAAGGGGCAAGGAGAGGGGAATTCACCCTCCCACATCCACCATTGAAAATGGTATCTGGCAGTAGAACAATTCACCCAATAAAAAAAGACCACAAACAGCATAGAGAACAGTAAAGACAGTTAACCTTGCCATTTAGGAGTTGCAATGAGGAAAGAAAAAGACCCACGGATCCCTGTGGGGCAATCAGCAGAGACAATGTGCCCAATGGGAAATTTCATGAGGGCAATACAGGAAGAAAGAAGACATTCAAGGTTCTGTGATGTTGGGAGTGTGACTTGCCTTGACCATACATGCTCCTTAAGGATCAGATACTCCAAATGCAATATTGCTCCTCTCTCCTCCTACATTAATCTTCAACTTCCTGAGACAAGTAGGTCAGTACCTTTTTCTGCCTCTTTGGATCATTTTTCTTCTTTATTTTTAGCTTGAGGATCTTGGCCTTTTTTTTTAGGGAGCCCTTCATTCACTATAGCATCCTAGAGAGTGGAGTGGCTTTTCTTTAAGGAAGATCCCTGCAACTTTTACAATTTAACTCTAGGAAACACTGGCCCTTCTCTATATTACTGAACTGAAGAATTTTCATGACAGCCTCCTCCAAGAGAGCTTCCTTGCCTCTAACAGTTCCTCATATCTAATCCAAGCCACGTTATAGAGTCACAATGATTTTCTTTAAGCACTGTTTTATCCCTGTGAAGAAATCTACGTGCTTTGCCCAGGAAGCCCATAGACTGACGTTCTCGTGGCATGTTAGAGTAAAGGATTTCCAAGATCAGCTCATCCAAGCCCCTTCATTTTATGGATGAGAAAACAGAGGTCCAGACAGAAGGACTCTTTTTTATTTGCTTTCTTCTTCCATTGCCCTTTGCTCCTGGCCTAATCACAATCATATTTCCCTGCATTGTGGCTCAGACATTCCAGCATCCTAAATTAGAACGAGCCATTGAAAACTTTGGAATCAACAAGACATCAAGCGCTTCCCTTCCAAAAAGGGCACTTTTCACACATGTCCATCGTCATTAATATCATCATCATTGGCATCACCATCATCATCATCATCATCATTAGCCTCATTGCCATCACCAGACAGTATCCATTAAGCTCTTCTTTTTGTCCAGGTCTAGGCATATGAAGGCAGCTCTCAATTCATTTGCATTGAAGGGTCCAAAGCAGCTGAACTGGCTTCAGCAATAGCAGCAGAATGTCTGTGAGACATCTCTTCAGGAAAATATTTTTTTGGCAAGAATTTATAGAAACGATCTATGATAGGATTTGCTCTAGCAAAAATTGCCATCTGCAGAATGCTCACAATTTTAATTTTACCTCCTCATTTACTAGTTAAATACTCTGAAAGAGAGAAATAACACCAGGAGAGGGCATGTGTAAGAGCATTTGGCTTGTAGAAGTGGGACTTTAATATTAGCTGTGAGAAAACATGCTGTGTGTGGCTTCGCATTGAACACTGTTTTCAGGGAGAGCCCCCTACTCAGAACCCTATTGGCACAACATCTCTCGGGCTCTAATTAATCCATGACCTGCTTTTTCCATTTCCTCTAGAGGTGCAAGAGGCTAGAAAGGAGCAGAAATCATTATTTGCTGTTAGGAGAATCGGGTAGTGATAATAAAGTCCTCAGTGGAGAAGAAGGCCCCAAATGAGATTGTTTCTGTCCAGGGCTAATCTTGCTAAAAAGAAAAAAAAATTGCCTTGGAAATTACATATTCCAAATGCAATATTTCAAATGCCTGATTGCCCCAGTTAGTTCAGTGATAATAATGGTGATCCTTCTAGTGGCTGAAAATGCTGGCTCTTTGAGAAATGATGGCTTCTTTTCTAGGAATAATCAGGTTCACTGTGCATTCCTTCTCAGGAGAAGGTTCATTACTGGGCCTACAGTAGGATTTGGGTTTGTCTCCATTTATTTCCCCAAATGCAGAGTATTCCTTTTATATTAGCTAGAATTTCTTATAAAAGGAAAAATATTTAAATTTATTCCCTTTTTTATTCTTTCATATGCACACACACAATCCAAAATATAAAGATATCTCCCTACGCACCTACCCCGCATCCATCCCTTCAGCATGGCTTAAACACTCACCTACCTGAAGACAAAGAGCTGCGTACAATGGTCTCTTCCAAATCCACAGTATTTCATATGAGACCTCTCAAGTAGAAACATCATCTGTTTTTATCATATTGATTAAAAGTATGAGGAATATGGTACTGATTACCATAATGGTAAAGAAAATGGTGTCATTTGTTGCAAATGACAATCTTCTCTCATGGGCACTAAAATCAGGTATATCCATTTCTGACCTCTGGTCTTCCTTGACAATTGCTGCACATGAAGAGTAGTAACCCAGACCTGGGTAAGAGTACAATATTTTGCTAAGAGAAGAGTATCAGTTTCCACCAGAGTCAAAGAAGTAAAGACTAGGAACCTCCCTGTATAGGAGGAAAGAGTAGAGATCAGGAACCATACCATGGAGAGCAGGATGATGAAAACCATGAAAAGAAACAAGGGAATGGGGCTGCTTCTTGTAAAATGTGGAGCTTTTTTTTTTTTTTTGAGCTCTTGCTACATAAGACATAAGGGTGTGATTGGTATGTACATCCCACAACCAGGTATGCACAAGACCTGCAACAAGGTCCAAAAGGACAAGTATACATCATATAGAACATATTCCAATATTATGTCCTGACAAGTGTATCAAATTTCCAAATATTATAAGTCAGACAATTCAAGTCACATGGTAGACAGGCAGCCATATAAACACAGCAATTCAAAAATCAGGAGTAAATCTAAGAATAAAAATTTATCCAAAAAGAAATAATTGCTATTCCATGTCAAAGGGAAAATTTATCAGTCATCTGTTGTTTTTAGTACTTTATATCTCCATCTTCTCCTGCTCACTTCCAGGATTCATCCTACTGCAAAATGGGCACTAAACATGAAAACTCAACAGTTGGGAGTAAAAATAAAAGACATGCTTCCTTCTCCAATATGGAACCATGCTGCCATCTTTTTTCCATGGTTGCATTGAAACCACAGCAGTCAGTACTAGGGCTTTCACACAAGAGCCTGAATGTGTTTGAGTGGTCCAGCTGATGGGCAAGGTAAAGCCAAAGAAGGTAGAAATCTGACCTAGATTTCACTCAGGGACGGGTTGGCAAGCAAGAACAACATTAATCAAGTGATTGAGTAATATATGGAACACTTGCAATGTACAGAATATTATGACAACTCTAGTGGGAAATGTAAAAGATGTCATTTAGTGTAGGTGGTGCTATAGATAATTCTCTACTATAGATAGTGGAGTCAGGAAGATTTGTATTTAAATTCAGCCTCAGACACTTACTAGCCATGTGAATCTGAGCAAACCAATTTACCTCTCTTTGACTTAGTTTCCCCATCTGTAAAATGGGGATAATAATAGCCACTCCCTCCCAGGGTTGTACTGAAGATCAAAGGAAATAATCATTGTAAAGCCCTTAGCACAGTGCCTGGAACAAATTCAAGTGCTTTATAAATGTTAGGTATTATTACTGTTGATGATTGATGATGATGATGATTATGATGATGACAATCATGATGACGATTGATGATAATGATGATGATGATGATGACGATTGAGGATGATGATGATGATGACAATGATGATGACGATTGATGATGATGATGATGATGATGATGATGATGATGACCTATTACCCTCAAGTTTACCAATAGCATATTGTAGTGGAAAGAAAACCATGCTGGAGTTAGAAGACCAGGGCTATAATTCCAAAACTTCCTAATTCTACCACTCCAGGCAAGTCACTTAAACCTCTCTGAATATATGTATATACAATTGGGTTGATAATATTTACTTTCTTGCTACTTCTCAGGTTGGTTTAGGAAAACATTTGTAAATCACAAAGAGTCAGAAAAGTGGATAGATATTACGTGAACAAGTTGGGGAGAAAAGACTTGCAAACATGAAAACTGAGGTTATGAACCAAAATGTATAGCATAAACCCTAAGTACTAATGGAAAGTCTGGAAGAAAAGACTGTTGTAAACCAGAGTAGCTGGGAAACTATCATTGGATGTGTTTGAACTAGAGCTCAGACTTGAATCATGGGCAGGATTTTTGCCTCCTGACTTCCTTCATGTCTCAACTAAAATCCCATCCTCTAAAGTGGGGCTTCTTAAACTTTTTCCACTCACAACCTCTTTTCCAGTTTCAGTGATATTGCATGGCCTGAAGGTACCCCCAGCACAAAGTGGGAATGCTTTGTGTTCAGAACCAAGGCTACAGTGAAGTTACCTAATGCAACATGGGCAAGCGCTGCCTGAAACACTCCAGATTGATTACCTGTTTGAATTTAAATTATTTTTCAGTTGTTGCACGTTCAGAAATCTTTTACTGTTGCCAAATTTTTTTTTACTCCATATGGGGTCTCCATCCACGGTTTAAGGAGCATTGCTCTAAAGAAAGCCTTTCTCAAGCCCTCTTACTTAATTCTAGCGCCTTCCTTCTGTTGATAATTTCCTATTTATCTTGTATATAGCTTCTCAGTACATAATTGTTTTGTTTGTTTGTTTGTTTGTTTTGTCTCCTGAATTAGATTATGAGCTTCTTGAGGGCAGGGACTGTCTTTTGCTTTTTTTTTTTTTTCACCTCTGGCACTTAGCACTGTGATTGGAATATAGTAGGCTCTAAATAATTTTTTATTGACTGACTGGCTGCAATTAACCAGCGCTGATAAATGGCCTGGGGCCTCAATCTCTCAAAACCTATCTTCAGAGATGTGTTGGTAGCAGTTGGTTGGTTGTTGAGCCAATATTGTTTTATGGAGGGCATGCCTTGAGGCAATTGATTATTCACCTCTTTCATTCATGAAGCTCCCTAGTAGATAGGAGAAGGGGTTGGAAAAATGAACCTTTGGTGAATGTGAAGGAAGAAAGGACAGATTTGTTATGGAAAGAGAGCAGCAAAATCAGATCCCAAAAATGTTCTTCAACAATATTTAGGTTGGTGGAGGGGGAGGGAAGGAGAAAGGGTGAATAAGGGGGAAGGAACAGAAAAGAAAGGGAACTGATGGGATATTATGGGGAAAAAATGGATTTGGAGCCTCAAGACTCAAGATCAACATATGGCTCTGAGACTTAACTGTCTGTTACCTTGGACAAGTCACCTCACCTTTCTGAGTTCTATTCTCCTTTTCTAGAAGATGAGGAATTCAAACTAGGTGATCTCAAAGATCTGGCCTATTGCTATAGCCTTTGTATCTTGTGAATTTCCCTAACTTAAAGATGACAGGAGAGTAGAGTTAAGTTTGTAGATGCAGGACTGGGTAAGATAGGAAAACTTTTTTTTTTTTTGGAGGGGGGAAGGCAAGGCAATTGGGGTTAAGCCCAGGGTCACACAGCTAATGAATGTGTCAAGTGTCTGAGTTCAGATTTGAAACAAGAAAACTTTTTAACTTAGATTTAGAAGTTAATAGAATATTAGAAGTTAATAGAAGATTTAGAGCTAGAAAGAATCTTAGAAATCATCTAGTCCCAATCTCTCATTCTACAGAGATGGAAATTAGGCCCAGAGAGGTGACCAAATGATTTGCCAGAGGTTGCAGAGGTGGTATGAAGCACAGCCTGTTGCCTCTAAACTTAAATCCATCTGTCTTCCCTGCCCTATCACCACAGACCAAGCAGATGAAAAAGCACCATGCCAAGAGAATGTGAAACCAAAAGGGATCACTTCCTAGAAATTAGGATCAATTTTTTGAGAAAAATTGGTGAGACAGAAAAAGGTAAATCCCAATGGTTTCTACATAGCTATACTAACATATCTTTCCAAGAATGAACCAGCACTGAATGGGGCCAACTCCCCAGATTGTTGAAGGCAAGAGATTTGTTTTCTGTCAGGCTCAGAAGTCTCTGATGATTCAATGAGAAGCTCTGCAAAAGTTTTCATAGGATCATAGATCAAGAGGAGGAAGAGGCCACAGAGACCTTCTAGTCTAACCCTGCTATTTTATAAATGAGGAAACAGAAGCCTGGGAAAGTTAAAGTGACTGGTTCAAGGCCACCCAAGCAAAAATTATCAGAGGTGAATTTAAACCCACATCCTCTGACTCCAAAACTAGTTCTCTTCCTATTGTACCCTGTTGCATTAACTAGGGTATAATGGTTCATGGGTACCTTACTCTTAGGGAATTCATATTTCATCATAGTCATATGCCACAACTAATGCGCTATAAGAAATGAGGAAATAAACCATTTTAAGAAGATACGGAATTATTTATATGAACTGGTGCAGTGAAATAAGCAGAACTAAAAGAACAATTTATAGTATAATATGATCTTATAAAAATGAACAACTTTGAGGGATCTTATAAACTAATGAATGAAATTAGCAAAATCAGAAGAATGAGTTATACAATAAACGGATAAAAACAAATAGCTACATTTCGTCAATTCATATGCTAAATAAACATGTAACTTAACAGTATTTTGCTTATCCAAGAGGTTTTCACTGAAGAATTCATCTTTTTTCAAAAGTTCAACGTCCTTCTGGGGAATAGCCACAATCCAATCTCCTGTTTGCCTGATAGGCTAGCTTCTCTAGAAGCCCTCTTGACTTCCATCATGGTCACTGATATAGCTTAAAACTGCATAAAGACATTTGAAATACCCCACATGACATTTGTTTTCCAGACTTAGTTGTTCACAGACATGCCCAAAGGGTAGGAAACTGATATCATTCATCAAGCACCTACCCCTGATTCTTTCCTGGCCCAGTTTAGAGAACTACAGAGGATCGTCCTGCTCTTTTAATCAATAATTGCAACCACATCCAATACTCCCAAGAGCAGCTTCTTTCATCATCACTTTCTAACCTCAGCATTATCATCCTCACCACTGTTACCCTTTCTACCTGACCTTTAAAGTCTCCTGAAATACCACCTCCTCCAGGAAGCCTTTACCTAATCCCTCTAATTGTTAACAACTTTTTTTTAAATTAACTTTTGTTTATTTTTAGTTTACATCATTCATTTCCATGAGATTCTGAGTTACAAATTTTCTCCCCATCTTTCCCCTACTCACCACCCCAAAACAGTGACCCCACTGTATACCCCTCTCCCCCAATCTGTTCTCTCCTATATCCTCCCCTATCACCCCTCTGACTTTCTGGTAGGGCAAGATGGATCTCCCTACCCCAATGCCTATATATCTTATTTCCCAGTTCCATGTAAATAATAATAATAAATATGTATGTTAAACATTTGATTTTAAAACTTTAAATTCTAGATTCTTTCCCTTCCTCCTTTGTCATCCACCACCACTGGGAAGGCAAGCAATTCAATATAGGCCGTATATGTACAGTTAAACAAAACATCTCCACAATGGACATACTGTGAAAGACTGACTATATTTCCCTCCATCCTATCCCACCCCCCAATTGTTCTATTCTCTACTTTATCCCTGTCCCTTTACAAAAGTGTGTGCTTCTAACAACCCTCTCCCCCAACCTGTCCTCCCCTCCATCATTTCCCCTCTCATCCCCTTCCTCCACTCTCCTGTAGAGTGAGATACCCAATTTAGAGTGTATGTCATTCCCTTCCCAAGCCAAATTCAATGAGAGTAAGGTTGACCCACTCCCTTTTGCCTTCCTGTTCTTCCCCTCCATTGCAACAGCTATCCCTTGCCTCTTCCATATGAGACAAATAACCCCATTCTGTCTCTTTTCATTATATTCCTTTCCCACCTCACAATTTCACATTATAAAATATCATCCCTTCCTATTCAATTTATCCTGTGCCCTCTGTCCATGCATACCTATACACATATACACATACTCACATATGTATTCATATGCATATATACCCTCCTATATAGATATATTTGTATGTATACATATATAAACATTTATATTCCCTTCAACTATCATACTGAGAAAAGTTTCCTAAGTTACAATTATCATTTTTCCATGTAGGCATGTAAATAGTTCAACTTTGATAAGTTCTTTATGATTTCTTTTCCCTGTTTACCTTCTCATGCTTCTTGTATTTGAATGTCAAACTTTTTATTCAGCTCTGGTTTTTTCATCAAGAATGCTTGAAAGTCTTCTATCTCATTGAATGACCATTTTTTCCCCTGAAACATTATACTCAGTTTTGCTGGGTAGGTGATTCTTGGTTTTAATCCTAGCTCCTTTGATTTCTGGAATATCATATTCCAGGCCCTTCAGTCCCTTAATGTAGAAGCTCCTAGATCCTGTGTTATCCTGATTGTGTTTCCACAGTATTCAAATTGTTTCTTCTTGGAAGCTTGT
>CM053587.1:62877905-62909489 GCA_028646515.1 Pseudochirops corinnae
CTTCATCATCACCAGGGCTATCACTATGACCAGCACTATCATCATATTTCTTGGTGACACACCCCTCTAGTTTGTATGTGTGCCTTTTATATTCTCATTTTTTATTTCACTTTCAAAAATATAATTTGCATAAGCTGTTCATCAATTTGGACTTTTATGTTAATTAGACCATAGTTTGCCTATCTCACATTTCCATTTTTCTGGCTTTTCTTTTTTGATGCCATTCTTTTGCAATTCCATAGGTTTCGTTATCCTCCCTTTTTGGGTTTTCCATGAGGGAAAGGCAGAGAGATTGAACTTTTCTATTTGGAGAAGGGAACAAAAACATTTATTAGGCACTGACTACATACTTTGCTAAGCAGTTTACAGATATTTTCTCATTTGAGCCTCACAATAAGCTGTGAGGTGAGTGCCACTATTATCCACACATATGAATAAATAAATAAGTAAATAAATAAATACATAGATTATATATATATATATATATATACATACATATACATACACACACACACATACATTTAACAGTGGAAGAAACTGAGACAGACAGAGCTTAAGTGACTTGCACAGAATCACACAGTAAATGTCTGAAGACAGATTTTGAACTCAGGTCCTTTTAATTCCAAGGTCCTGTTCACTATCCAATGTACCACATAGCTGCCTTTTTTCTTTATGGATTTGCTATGATAATGTTCTTGGAAAAGCACAGCTCCAGGTTGGATTGCATTTCTAATTTCTATTAATTATTGGTCTATTTTCCTCTTTCCTTCTCTCATGGTTTGCTTTATTGTTGTCATGTTGTTTGTGGACCCAAATTAATTTGTATGGTTGCCTTTTGCCTAATCAATGATTGAGAAAGTTGACATTATCCTAGCCTGGCACATACTGGTGCCAAGCATAGATTTATCAGAACGGCAGAGATCTAGACGGGCCATCCAAGTAATTTCTCTGCTTCCACAAAGAGCTGTGCTGAAGCCAGATTGTATTAGAGACGCAATAGAGAAGGATAATCTTGTACCTTACTAGAATTTATGCCAGCATTTTGTGGTTGATCAGTCTTTCAGTCATGTCTGACTCTTTGTGACCCCATGGACTAGATTGTCCATGGTGTTTTCTTGGCAAAGATTCTGCTGTGGTTTGTCATTTCCTTCTTTTGTGGAGTAAGCTAAACAGAGGTTAAGCGATTTGCCTATGGCCATGTAACTAGTCTGAGGCTGGATTTAAACTCAGGTCTTTGGTCAAGTCACTAAACTTAACTGCATTTTCACATGTGAAAAATGGTGGCTAGATTAGATGACCCCTAAGACCTTAGACCCCTAAGACCTTAGATCTTAGACCTGTTTGGAAATTCTTTGATTCTAACTTACTTTGGTTTTCTAACTTTTGTTTGACCACTTCAGTTCTGAGTTTCTAGACATACAAGCAGAGGTGTCATGGGGTCAAATGAACTAACAATTGGTATGATTAGCCTCTGGTGTAGTGATGGCATCATTTCTTGAGCTTTTAATTGCTCTCCTGTTAAGTGAAAGCAAGGAAGCTGGGTGGCACAATGGATAGCGCACCTACCCTGGAGTTAGGAAGACATCTTCCTGAGTTCAAATCCAGCCTCCCTCACCAGCTGCGTGACCCTGGGCAAGTTATTTAATCGTTTGCCTCAGTTTCCTCATATGAGGAAATATAAAATGAGCTGGAGAAGCACATGGTGAATGACTCCAGTATCTTTGCCAAATAAATAAAAGCCACATGGGGTCACAAAGAGTTAGACGTAACTGAACAACAGCAACAACAACAAAGCAAAAGCAGTGTGTGTAGGGCAATAGAGGAGCATTCTGGTAAATATTTACTGGAGTTATGGAGAAATGTAGGCACGAACACTTTTAAGCTTAATCTGCATTATTAGCACTTTCTTAAGTCTGGACAATTTGTAGCAATTGCCTTTTCTGATGTGTAAATGCTCATATTGAAAATTTAACAAAGGGTTCTTCCAAGCAAACCAATTTGAGCTGCCTCTGGCACATCTCTACATATTTCTCTCTACAATAATTCTCCACATTGTTTCATTTCCCTCAAATTCTTGGTCCCAGAACAATAGAATCAAGGACTCTTTCTCAAAAAGGCATTATTTGAGTCTCAAAATAACCAGAATCAACACAATTCAGTGGTGTCACTGAGTCATAATAGGGTATCTGTAGTTTATCTACATTTTTTGGTGTATTTACAAATTGTTTTCTAGAAAGTTGAGACCAATTCATAGCTCTACAAAAAGTGTGTCATTATGCGTATCTTCCAACAGAACCTGCAGTGTTAACCATTTTAATTTCATAGTCTCTGCCAATCGGACAGGTGTAAAGTAAAACCTTACTTACTTTTCATTTCTCTTATTATTAGTGATTGGTAGTGTTCTTTCAAGATAGCCAATATCTTCCATTTATTTCTTCTTTTGAAAACTGCATGATATATCCTTTGCCCACTTTTCTTTTGGGGACTGGCTGTTATCAATTGTATTGATCCTTTGTATATCTTGGACATCAGACTTTTATCAGGAATATTTGCTACAAAGTCTTTTCCTTAAGTCAAATCCTTCTCTTTTAATTCAAGTAACCCTGATTTTTTTCACATGAAAGTTTTTAATTTTATAGAGCTAAAATTGCCCCACTTAACTTATTTGATTAAGTCTACAACTTGTTTAGTTAAGATGTCTCCCCCAACCATATTTGTGCAAGGTACACCCTTCTATCCTCCCCTTCTTATGATGTGAACTTTTACAGTTAGATCATGTTTCTGTTTGGAGATTATTGTTCCGTATGGTTTTAGATATTGTTACATTAAGGAAAGCTCCATTTATTTGTATGCTTTTAAATATTTAAAATATGTGTATACACACACACACACATATATAAATACACACGGGTTTTATCCAAAGCTTTTTCTATATCTGTTTTTATAGTCATGTGGTATTTATTGGTTTGTCATTACAATTTTCTCTATATATAATTTTCTGGATGTTGAACCATCTCTGACATAAATACAACCTGGTTATCATCAATAGTTATTTATATTTGTGTTGTTGTGCCTTCTTTGATTATATTTTCCCGATATTTTTGAATTAATAGGGATTTGTGAAATTAACCTATAATTTATTTTTCGGTTTTATCTTTTCCTGGTTTGATCATTAGGATCCTATTTGTCTCATAGAAGGCATTTGTCAAGATACTTTCCATCTCTGTTTTTTGCCAACAATTTGAATATTATTGGAGTTAATCACTCTTTGAATGTTTGATAGAATCTACTTGTCAGTCTACCTGAGCTGAGGTTTTATCCTCTTATAAAAAATTTATAGCTTATTTAAGTTTCTGACATTGATTTATTTATAATTTCGATTTCTTTTTCTTTTAATCTGAAAATAATTTATCCACTAATTATAAAATTTCAGGTTTATTGATATATGTTATATGTGTATGTATGTATATATGTATATATGTTTGTGTGTATACACACACATAAAATTAGGTCAAGTATTTTTTTTTTTAGAGAGAGGAAGGTAGGGCAATTGGGGTTAAGTCACTCGCCCAAGGTCACATGGCTAGTTTTTGTGTTAAGTGTCTGAGGCTGAATTTGAACTCAGGTCCTCCTGACTCCAGGGCTGGTGCTCTATTCACTGTCCCACCTAGCTGCCCCAAGTAATTTCTGACAACTTATTTTCTTTCCATTTTATTTGATTTGAATTTTGCTTTTCAATTTTGATGTTGGTGATTTTGGTTTTCCTTTTTCTTAAAAATCAAATGAGCCAATGTGTATTTCATTAATTTTTTAATAACTCAATAGATTTTTGCCTTAAAAATTTTAAACTCTTCTTTAATTTCAAAATTTCTATTTTTGTGTTGATTTGAGGTTTAAAAATGTGTTGATTTTCTAAGGTTTTTTTTTTTTAAAGTCCATGCTCAATTCATTTTCTTCTGTCTTTTGTTGATGATTTTTAGCTATATCCTCAAATTTTTGGCATCCTGTCTAATCCTTTTCTCTGTTAATAGTATGTATTATTTCTGTGATTTTTTCTTTGATTCTCTTTTTTCTCAGGATTATATTGTTTAAGTTTACATTTAAGTCTGAATCCTTTCCTCAAATTTCCCTAATTGGTTATAATTTCTATTTCAGATGGTTTTGTAAATGAAATGCTTAATATTTGTTTTTTTATTTGATTATGAATTCCTGTCTTAGTACATTTTTACTTTTTCAAAACACAATTTCCCAGTCCAATTCAGCTCCCATTTTCTTTATGAAGCCTTCCCAGATTAATATTAGCAGACAAAGGTCTCTCCCTTCTCAGATAGGCAAGAGCATTAATAGTTAGGATCATTACTCCATTGTTCATATAGAGCCTTGTATTGTTTTATGGCTTAAGATGTGCCTTAAGAATATAATAATAGTGGCTAACATTTACATAGCACTTGACAAATATTATCTCATTTTATCCTCACAATAACTCTATGAGGTAAGTGCTATTATTATCCCCATTTTACATGAGAGAAATCATATTAATAGTGAATTCTTAAAATTGGGGAGGTCCAAGCTTTTTTACCTCTGTCCTGTTTCCTTGTCTAATATCTCAAGGATGGGGCTAAAGGATGGTAGACAACTTTCTTCTCATACTGCATACTGCTACTCTACCCAACTAGATCAAACTTCTAATCCCTTCTGCTTAGGCTTGGGAGGGGGATAAATTCTTTGAATAGATTGCCCAAGACTTGGGGGTATCTTAGAAGTAAGTGACATAATCAATGTTAATTAGGGTAAGTTCAGCCCCTCATTGCAATATTCATTTTCTCATTAATTAACCAATCAGAGTTAATTGCCACCTTTGGGAACACCACTCTTCCAAGGTTATATAAACCATGAGCCCACTGCCATGATCGTCTTTGTCATTGAAGGGTGCCCCAGACCTCCTTTTATTAAAATGTGGGCATTACAGAAATTATGTCTCTCAAACTTTTTAAACATCACATAAAGATGAGGAAACTGGAGCAAGGAAAGGCTAAGTAAGCTGCCCAGGATTATGCAACCTGTAAAAGTTTGTACACAGGTCTCCCTGATTCCAAATCCAGTACTCCATCCTCCACTGTACCACTTAACTGCCATATTTCAAAATCTCTCTTTGAGAGATTTTGTGTCTTCCAGCTATACTGAGTATCATCTATTCTGTGCCCAATACTGAGATGACAAGTGTTGGGTATTATAACAAATTATGCGACAAGATCTCTGCCTTCAAAGAACTTTCAAATGAGTCAGGGAGGAAAGATTAAAGTTCTAGGGAATGATTAGAGAATAGTAGGTAACAGTCCATATGGAAACTTAGAATGTGGCAAGGTTAACTCCCTGTTAACAAGATGAACTCTGATGAAGTCTTTTGTCCTGTTTTTGATGACAGTCTCTTTGATAAAGAGTGAGCTCTCCTTGTCTTTGTTTCTTGTTGACACTTTGTCACCACATTAAAGATGATTGATTAAGTCATGGATAATCATATACCAGAATTATGTCCCTTAGGTTTGGCTTTTAAAAGGGAGAGCTACATCTAGAGAGAAGTTAATAGGACACACATAGACTGGTTCCTGGAGGAAAGTCTGTGCAGTTCTAGGGACCTTGCAGGGGCTGATAGCCATTAGGCAACACCCTGACCCTAGGAGAGGAGGAAGTATGTGACCCTGGTTGACAGGAGGTGGGGCTCCTGGACCGAGTTAGAAATTTCAGGACTAAGAATGGACAGTTATGGAGTAGCAGAGGAAAAATGACAAGCAAGTTCCTGGACAAAATAGGGTTCTTGGGCCAAGTTTCCTCAAGAGAGGTTAGGATTCTTGGGCAATGCCAAGTTCTAGGTCCAAGTAGGAGCTGGAGCTGAGGAGCAGCAAGGGGGAGAGGCATCTAGGTTTAGAACTCTGATTTCCATAAATACACTTGGGCCATAATCTTCATTAACAGTATGAGTTATGTAGAATGTGCAGATAAGCAAAATGCTAGATTTAGCATGGGAGGACCAGAACGACTTGGCCACTTTTTAATGGTGTGATCTTGGGCTAATACCTGTAAAAGTTGTTCTATTTTAAAGCTACATTAGAGAAAGAGGAGTCTCACAGAAGGAATGAGATAACTGTTTGGGAGTAGATAGGAAAATGATAACTGTGATAACAGAAAGAAGTTAGAGCTGTTCAATTTTTTTCTTTTTCTTTTCTTTTCCAAACAGAATGATCTTTGCACTGGAAATAACAGACTAAAATGGCCAGTATGGAGTTGATGACAAAAATTGGTTAGGAGACAGTAGGAAATCACCTATTTGCCTTTGATGAATTCAAGTCACCTGCTGCAGATGAAATACATCCTTAGGTACTGAAAGAACTCAAAGATGTGATTTTTGAGTTACCCTCACTGATATCTGAAAGATGGTAGAGGATGGGAGAGGATCTCCAGAAGCAAACATGTCTAGATATTCATCAGGGGGAAGAAAAATTTTTCTTGAGTTGTTTGAGTCATGTCTGATTCTTTGTGACCTTATTTGGGGTTGGCAGAGATACTGGAGTGATTTGCCATTTTCTTCTCTAGCTCATTTTATAGATGAAGAAACTAAGGCAAACAGGGTTAAGTGACTTGCCCAGGGTCACACAGCTAGTAAATTTGAGGCTGAATTTGATCTGCTCCAGATCCAGTATTCTATTCACTGCTCCACCTAACTCCCCTCAACAACAACATTAAACTAGTGTTTCAGAGGAAAGCTGAATATTATTTAACAGAAATTTTTGAAAGTTTTTGATAAAGTATATCATACTATTTTTTTGTGGCAATAGAGATGTGGGTAGACAATAATATAGTAAAATTTGGAGTCAGTTGAATGGCTGAACTCAAAGAGTAGTTGTTAATGGTTCAATGTCACCTTGGCAGTAGAGTACCCTGGGATCTGTGCTTGGGTTGGGCTGTTTGATATTTTTTTCGTTAATGACTTGGATAAAGGCATAGGTGGTGTGCCCATCCAATTTGCAGATGACACAAAGCTGTGAGGTATAGCCAAATCACTGAATGACTGAATCAGGATCCAGAGAGAACCCTAATAAAATTAATTCAATAGAGATAGAAATTAAGTCTTAACTTGGGTAAAAATCAGCTTTATAATTATAGAATAGAGGAGGCATGGTTAGACGGCAGTTTGTCTGAAATAAAAAAATCTTAGGGTTTTGGTAACTGCCTGATGAGTCATATGACACCCAAAACAGCTCTTGTGATCTTGGGGTACCTTAGGAAAAGCACAGCTTTCAAGATTAAGAGGTGCTTAACCTGCTGTACTCTACCCTTTTCATACCAAATCTGGAATATTTGTATTCTGTACTGGGTATACAGTTTAGGAAGGACGTTAATAACCTAAGGAGTGTTTAGAAGAGGGATACCAGGATGGCAAAGGGCCTTGATTTGTGGGTAAAGGAACTAGGGATCTTTAGCCTGGAAAAGGAAAAACTCATGGTGTATGTGTAGGGACATGATAGATTTCCTTAGTTATTTGAAGGGTTGATGTGTGAAAGAGAGACTGGCTTCCAGGGATCAAAACCAGTCCAAATGGGTGGAAGTTGAAAAGAAGCAAATTTAGATTTGATGGCAGAAAAAACTCCTGGGCTGCCTCAGGGTTTTCCCTAAAAGGAGGTCTTCAAACAGACTGATTACTCCTTGCAGTTGTAATGAAGATTCCTTCATAGTAATTGGTTGGATTAATTGACTGAGGAAATTTCTTCTGGCTCTGAAATTCTGAGATTCTTTTGTCCTCAGATTTAATTTCTCAGAGTTTCAGTTTCTTCAACCATATAAAGAGGGACTTGCACCTGGTGACCTTTAAGATCCTTTTCAGCTTTAAATCTATAATCCAGCTATTAACACATTGCCTGGCAAATAGTAGACATTTAATATGTGAATGCTAATTGATTGAACTCTCCACTTGGAAAGGATCAATTAATACCATTGGCTGTTCTCAGCTATAGCCGTGGCAATATTCAGGTCCAAGGAAAATGAGATTGACTCTCTAGTTTCCCTGGGGGAATGGAGAGCTTGAGTCCATGGATGACATTTTAAGGCTAGTGGACAAAGCCCCTGGGAGAGGTGGGACTCACCAGAAGGGAAGGTTGTTCAATTCTAGTAATATCAACTGCCTCTCATTTTTTTTTTTTGAGTGTAGGGAGGGAGAAACCTCAATCCTAAAATAGTACTTTAAGTTTGCACAAATGTATAGATCCCTGAAATGAAGGTGACCACAGAGAAAGGGAGAATTATTTTGACTATGGGATTGAGCAGGAGACTTTTCTGATTTGTCTTTTTCTGTTGAATAAAATAAAGTTTAATCAATATTATTAGCTTGAGTGCCTGCTCCAGAGCTTATGATCTTTATTTCTCCTTTTAGCAACCTAGACATGATCTAGATTCTTATGTTATGGGGGAAAATCCTTGGTATGAAATGAAGAGAAACGTGTAAGAAATTTGAACCTGGTTCACATAAACTCAGTGCTTCCATCTGAGTCCACAGGTTGCATTTAGATAGTATGGAAGATCAATACTCCAGTTATTTAAAGGAAGAGATTAGCTTGGGTAGCCATTGTGGTGAATGGGAAAAATAAACATTTTAATATGCAGTAGCAATGGTGTGACTAGAGATTAGGTAATGAATTTGTAGAGATTAGGTAATGAATTCAGACCTACCAGTGTATTTGTATTTCTTTTTTTTTTAAAGGAGTCTTTTTTAAAATTAATTGATTTGTTAATTTACTTTTAATTTACAAGATTCAGTTCCATAATCCGTTGAGTTTCAAATTTTCTCCCTTCCCTCTCCCTTTGCCTTGCCCCCCTCCCCCATGGCGGCATGGAATCAAGTATAGGATCTGCAAATAATTTCACATTGGACATTAGTCTGGTTGTATAGAAGGGTTGTAACCAATGGAGTGAACAGTGGGAAAGAAGAAACAAAACCAAACGTGGAAAAGAAAGATAGCATGTAGATTGCTTCAGTCTCCATTTAAACTCTGTTCTTTCTAGATCTTTCTCTGAATGTAGACATCTCCTTCCGTCCTGAGATGTTTGTATTTCTTTATCCAATGCTGTTCAATAGCATGTGTGTAGAACTGAAAAAGCACATAGTATAGGTAATCTTGGTTTGGGATCTACCTAAGGCATGTGTATCAATAGGACAAGGGCTTTGACTGTATAACTAACTATATGAGTAGTGTATAGCTCTGCTAGTAAACTCTGCTGGTAAAATTGAAAAAGGAGTAAAGGGAGGCCAGGGAAAAATTGAGAGCTTCAGAGAGCAGAGATAGATGGAGTAAGTGTAGATGACCTCAGGTAGGAGAGGACAAAAATTTGGCTCAAGAGAAGTGAGGCAAAGGGAATGATTGAAAGAATCTGTGATCAAGATTCCAGCACTTTGGAGTGATATTGAGCTCAAGGGTATGACCATATCTGTGCATGGCTGCTATGGTGTGAAGGTACAGATCATATGAGTTGAAGAAGATAAGGAGGCTGAGTTGAGTGGGAATTGAAAGGTATATCCAGGTTCCCAAGTGTGTTGGTTGGTGTGGAGAGGAAGACTGTAAGGTCTTCAATCAAAAAGTCTTTATTAAGCAACCACTATATGCCAAGTATTATGATAGACTCTAGGATTACTAATTCAAAAGTTAAATGCTCTCTGACCTCACAGAGCTTACATTCTTTTTTTTTTTTTACTTTTTATTTCCAAAGCTAATTATTTTATTTTTAAAAATTTATTTATTTACTTTTAGTTTACAACATTCAGTCCCACAATTCCTTGATTTCCAAATTTTCTCTCTCTCCTTTCCCCCACCTCTCACCCCACGGCAACATGCAATCCAAATAGGTTCTACAAATACCTTCACATTAAACATTAGTCAAGTTGTAAAGAAGAATCATAGCCAATATAAAGAGAAAGAAGGAACAAAACAAAACACAAAAGAGAGAGAGCAAGTGATTTGCTTCAATCGGCATTCAGACTCTATAGTTGTTTCTCTGAATGTGGATATCCCTTTTCATCACGAGTCTTTTGGAGTCGATGGAGCTTACATTCTAAGCCTGGTGTTGAACTCCTTAACCAGGGAGAGAGAATGACTTGGGATCTCTTAGATAACTACCACAATTATTTGGTTAGGGTGATAGAAGCAGAGAGAGTGAAACTCAAAGAAGCAGAGGTTCCTGAGTAACAGTGGTGAAGAAAGGTCTGGAAGTACAGTGAGGAGCAAAGAGTAAGCTTATTTCTCCTTTCATTTCAATGTGACTCATTAGAATATGAGCTCCTTGAGGGAAGGGACCATATTTTTGCCTTTCTTTGTATCCCCATGGCTTATCACACTACTTGGAACATAGTAGGTTCTTAATAATAATTTTGATTATAATGATGCTGTCCAAAAGCACATGTATATTCACACACAGACACACACATGCACACACACTGCTGTGGAGTTTGGCTAGGAATGCAATGACTTCTATAGGTGGTAGTGAAGATGAAATGGGTATGAAAGAAAAAAAGGCCTAACAAGTAGGAAAGTTTGTTAATCACAGGTTCTTTCCCATTTTTGTGTTATGACTCCAGTGACAGTCCGGTGAAGCCGATGAGCCCCTTCTCAGAATAATGCTTACAATGCACAAAAATTTACGTGTTAACTTTGTTGTATAGTTAAAAGGAATAGCAAGTTGCATGTGGTAGATTTACAATTTCATGGTAAATCATCTTTTTAAAAGTTATATTATGTTATGGAAACGCTTGTTCTATTCCATAAATTAAAAATAAAATAAATTTTTAAAGAAGATTAGGAAAGGATGAAGTATTTGCTCTACATCTCATTAGGGATATGGACCCTTTGACTCAGTTTCTCACTCTCAAAAGTCTGTAAATGTAGTGAGTGATGTAAATTCTTTCTTAGGTAAAAGTAAGAAGGGTTTGGTCTAACATTTTGGTCTGTAAATATTTGACAACTGATTCTCTAGGGACCAACCTGAGGTAAACTCTAATGCCAATTTCTTACCCTAAGATGGTGAATGATAATGAACAGTTAGAAGATGGCTTTTACTTTGGAGTCAAGCATTGGCCATGGGTCATAAGTCTTAACCTTCGAAGGGATCTTGATAGCAAGAGTTCTGGAGTCTAAGATTCTGGTCCTAGAGGTGAAAGGCCTGGTGTCCAAGATTCTAGTCCAGCTGCCATCGAATGCTCTAGTCTGAGAAGGGGTATGGGCCTGAAACAATTTCTCTCTGGTTTCACTTGGTGGAGATGAAGTGGTGGTCACAACACTTGAGTCAGGACACAGCAGCATAGACTCCAGGACCCAGGGGAATCGCTGGGCAGGGCCTGGGTTAGAGCAATCATTCCCACTGGTGAAAAAACAACACATTGCTTACTCTTGAAGTGGCATCTCTGGGTATCCATGGTCCCTTTCTGGTCCTTTGAGGTTTTCTCAGCAGGCCTTATAGGAAGAGCTGCCCAGCAGCTGAGTCTTTCCATAAGCTAAGAGCTGGAGATGCTTGAGCTAGGAGACTTTGGTTCAAAGCCCAGGTTACACTGGTAACCTATTAAAAAAAAAAACAAAACAATACCTCATAACACCTAGTATAGTGCTTTCGTCATCAATACATGTTTGAATGAGTGACTGACTACTCTAGTTCTCTAGAAAGGGGGTTGTGGTGCCTAGAGCAGCTTAGTGCTCTCAATCCTCCTTCCTCCATACAAAGTCAGGACTAGCAACATTGCGAAGGTTTCTTCGGACTCCCTAATGACTCAGCAAGAGGGAGGGGGACTTTCTGCATAGGACATTTTAGATTGAAACAAAAATGAGCAGACCAATGCAATTGGATTTTTCTAAAATCAAAGCAAACAAAAAAGGTGGTATGCATATTTGTGTGTGTAGCTATATTTGACACTTCATCGAATGAATCCTTTACCTAATTGCTGGAAATTTAAAGCAGGCTATTCAGTCCAATTAGCCTACAGACTATGCCCAATGAAATGTAGTTTTGTCAGTTTGTGACCACTGTTGAGCAAAACCAGTACCCTAGATGATAGATTTGATTTGTTTCTAAGTTTAAAAAAAAGAGCTACATTTGGTTACTTTGGTCATTAAGAGACCCCAGTCGCACTAGCCATTTGGTGATGATTCTTTTGTTTGGGATTCAGCTACTGCAGTGAACCTCAAAACCCAAATGACTGGTCTGTTCAAAAATGAGAAGTAGCTTAAGACACTCCCCAGAAGGATGAATGCATGAATGAAATATTTAGTTCTTAATATGAGCAAAGAATTGTGCTTAGCACTGGGCATACAAATAGAATAGTAAAACAATCCTGCTTTCAGGAAGTTCGCATTCTAATAGGGGAGACAACACTTAGGGACAATTTCCACTTTCGGGCAGGAGGAAAGGTCCTGTAGTCCTTAGGGTGCAGTGGCAATGCAGATCTTAATGATTTTTCTTTAATTTTCTATTGATAAAATCATACCAGTTTCCAACGTTTAACTATTTATCAGTGTCAAGGACTTTGGGGGCAAGAAATTTCTCTTCTGGGACTTTATTATCTGTGTCTATAGGTAACCAACTCAGGAGAAGTAGCCTGACTGCCTCTCCCACAGTGATGACTGAAGGCACTGGGCTGGGACCAATACTATCGCGAAGGCTCTTGGATTTAGGGTCATACCTTTATCAAAATCTTAGGCGGGATGGTGGTCAAGGTGGTGGTGGTTTGACTTGCTTGGCACATGCTGCTGCCTCCTGTCTTTCTCTTGTTGCTTCAGCTTGCCTGGCTAGCTTGACTTGGGTGTATCTATTGGTGGGGATAGCTGGCCTCTTCTCCATAAGGATTTGGTTGGTAGGAGTAGACCGAAAGCAGGAAAAGCAGGACCATTTGATGTAGTGGGTGCTACCATTCCCAGAGCTCTTATGCTCATCTGCCTGTTGATGACAGTTGGTCAGTAGTTGTTGCTGGCTGTAATGTAAAGGGTGAGCCCCTTGTCCATAATGATTTCTCCCCTCAATGGTGGCTATGGGGACTGGAGTAGAAGCAGGACTGGTGGGTTGAGGGATGCAGCTGTTCCCAAAGCCATTGGGTTCAGGGTCCCTAGCCTGTCCTCATCAGTGTTCAACACGAGATGGTGGTCAAGGTGGCGGTGATAGCTCAATTTGCTGGGCACATTCTGCCTCCCATCTTTCACCCAAGTGTCTTTTTGCTTCAGTTTGGAGAATGTTCTCTTGCACTTGTGTGGAATTAGAATTTTCTTCCAGTCATGTGGCTCCCTCCATTCTTCAGTCTAAGATCTGATTATATTCCTACCTAGATGAATGCTATGCTTAGACTGATCAGGACAACATGATATAGCAGAAGACCTGAGTTCAAATCCCTGTTCTTTCTACTTGTGTGACTTTAGATTTATCACTTCATGTTTCGAGCTTTCTCACCTATAAAATGTGGGGATTGAATTAGATGGCTTATAAAGTCATTTCTTGCTCTATTTCTATGATCCCAGGGACTGACTTATGACCATCATAACTTCACATTCAACAGGATATTCTTAAGGATGACCTTTGGTCTTCTTGTAGCATTTCCATCTCAAAGTGCTGTGGCTAAAGGCTAGGTATGCTGTGTCCCAGAATGATTTTGCAAACTGACCAAACAAACAGATTTTCAGGAGTGACAATCCTGCCTGGGTTGTAATTGAAAATAAAGTCATGCAGAGCCGGAACATGGGAAGAGAGGAGGACCTACAGGATGTCACAGACTGATGACTGCCAAGGTGAATGTTGAGCAGGGATAACTGAATCCTGCTAGCACAAGCAAGTAGGACAAGGTGATAAGTAGATGCAAGCTTCCATGCAGAGCACTGGAAGGCAGAAAAAACATTATAATCAAGTCACAAACCTTTCCAGGCCACAGAAGGGAGAGCATGACACTTAGTGGGCGGAGGGGTAAGATGTCTCTCTTGAAGAAACAAGTGAAATTAAAAAAAGAAAAAAGAAAAAAACCAAGGGATAACAGCTCTGCTATATTCAGCTGAATAGATCTATTAAAGTGGAAACTATACTTTGTTCTATTAAAAGCACTGTGCCCTAGGAGAGGTTCAATGTAATGAAGTTCAGTAAACATTTATTAAGCACCTACTATATACAGAGCACTGGGTGAGGTGCTAGAGGAGAGGCAAAATGGAGACAAAAAGTTGACCCTGTCTTTCTTGTCTAGTGAGGGAGTGTGGTGGTGGCAGTAAAGAAGCATTTATTTATTTTTTTTGGAGGGCAATTGGGCTTAAGTGACTTGCCCAGGGTCACATGGCTAGTTTTTTGTGTTAAGTGGCTGAGACTGGATTTGAACTCAGATCCTCACTGAGCCACCTAGCCGTCCCCAAGGAAGGATTTATTAAGAGTCTACTATATGCTAAGTGCTTTAAAAAATTGTCTCATTTAGTCCTCCCAACAAATGACTTGTCCAAGGTCACACAGCTGGTACATGTCTGAGGTTGTATTTGAAGAAAACCCCAGGCCAGTGCTTTATCCACTAGGAAATCTAACTGCTTCTGTAATGGTATTGACTGGGGACATGAAACTTTGCTTACTCTATAAGGATAGTATTTTCTTTCCTCCCTCCTTCATCCAAGACATTATTGAAGCAGTCCAAGGTTAATTTGAATGGTCTATTCCATCTGTCCCCTAGGAAGACTGGAGTAGAAAGGAAAATGGGAAGAGAGCTTTAGTGGCTGGAAGCCCAGTGAGACTCAGTGAGAACCATTAAAGCAGAAAGGGGTGCATCTGCCAGGCATTAGGGAAGGGAGGAGGTAAATGGTTGTGGACTCACCATGAGCTGCTTTAAAATAGAAAATAGAGATGCATTGAAATAATCATAGTAGGATGAGCCCCCATAGCACCTGAAAAGGCCTTTTGTGGCGTGGAGCGGTGGGAACTATGATAAAAAGGAGTAAAATCACCTGGAGACATTTTGGCTCCAGAAAAAGCTGAAACACTATCAGGTGGGATCCTAGGTAATTACGCTGCGGTTCATCTGTTTGAGAGATGATTCTACATTCTGAGAAGGAGTGGCTGCTGGGCAGAAGGGACTGAAGGACTAAGGACAGTGAGGAAGCCTCACAATGATAGGAGGAAGTCACTGACCAGGAGCTGAGGGTTGGGACTGTGGCCAAAGACAGATGGAACTACTGTGGCGAATGTCAGAAGGTGGAACCCTGGCCTGCCCAGCCCACTGAGGCCCTGCCCACCTCATCAGAACCCGGTTCTCCCCACTACAGTCCTGTTTGCTTCAGTGGAGCCCCTGCCAATGGCAGTTCTGTGAAATACAGGGAGAGGAAGGTGTCCGACAAAGGGCTTGTGGGGGACACAGGAAACAGGGTAAGGACCTCTCTTGATGAGCTGTAAGTTGGGATGTGAGTCTCTTCTTCATCCTTTATTTTTGTATTAAAAAAATAAACCTGTTTTATGTTTGTCAACCTGATTTGTTTTTGGAGAGTGGAGAGCCGTCTTTGTGGGGAGTTCCAAACATTGGAGTTCCCACATCTAACGTGGGAGGGGGCAAACGATCCAGATAAGTTTAGAGGCGCCCAAAATATACTCAGACCTTCAACATTGGAAGGGAGTCTTGTGAAACAAGAGTTATAGACACATATGAAAATAAGTACACATAAAAATAATAAATATAAATAATATAAAAATAAATCATGTAAATAAATTTATAGACATAATACAAAGTAACGTGAGCTATAAAAAGGTATAGAAGGTAGTATTGGAGGAGGAAGCATTTGAGTTGATATATGAAGAACAGATAATTATCCATTATACAGACTGTCAGGAGGTCAATCTTGTCCTAACTCTGCCGCTAAGAAGTTGTATGACCTTGACAAAGTCATTTTCTCTGTGTCTTAGTTTTCTCATCTGTAAAAGGAGGAATGTGTCATCATGGCATAGTGGAAAGAATATTGGATTCAGAGTCAGAGTCACAGAGTTCTACATGGATCCCAGAAGACCTGAGTTCAAATCTGTCCACAGACAAACTTATGTGACTCTAGGCAAGTCACTTAAAAAATAATAAACACTATCAGCCTCAGTTTCCCCATCTGTAAAATGGAGATAATAATAGCACCTGCCTCCTAAAATTGTTATAAGGATTAAATGAGATAATATTTGTAAAGGACTTTGGACATCTCAAAGTACTATATAAAAGCTAGGTGTTGTTGTTGTTATTATTATTATTATAGATCTGTCCTTGTAATCAGGAGGAACATCTATGTTCAAGTTTTGCCACTGACACACTGGCTAAGTGAGCCTGAGAAGTCATTTAACCTCTCAGCATTCCAAGTTATTTTCTATGACTATGTTTCAGAGAAGGTGACGCTGATGGAGGGATTGCCCTCATCTGGTAGTTTCTCATATTAATTAAATAGCCCAGTTCCTACCCCTATATCTCATGTATTCATGTACATGCATATTTTACATATGTTCATTTATGTGCTTGCTGTTTCCATCATAGATTGGACCCTTTGAGAACAAAAAATATTTTATTTTTGTTCTTTTATCCTTAGAACTTAGCCTAGCCCTGGGCACATGGTAGGCCCCTACTATATGTTTGTTTGTTGGTTTCATTGATCAGTTGACTAGATGGTTTCCAGAGATACTTAAAGCTCTCTATACTGTGATCTCTCTGAGACTCACTTCTTCTCCTATGAAACTGGAGTGCAACCTGGGACTCAGAGTCATTTGCACTGGTGGAGACTCATTACTCCAAGAATAATGTGTAAGAGCTTGAGAGAGGAGAGGAGAGGAGAGGAAAGGAGAGAGAGGGAGAGAGGGAGAGAGAGAGAGAGAGAGAGACAGAGAGAGAGAGAGACAGAGAGAGAGACACAGAGACAGAGACAGAGAGATAGAGACAGAGAGGGAGAATGAGACAGATGGAGAGAAAGAGGGAGAGAGAGACAGAGAGAGAGACATACACAGAGAGATTGAGAGAGAGAGAAAGAGAGAGAAAGAAAGAGAGAACTTGTTTGTTACAGAGTCAAAATGGAAAGAAGCTACCCCTATCCCATGGTGGGCCAGCACAGGATGGGCTGTCACCTCATGTCATCTCAGCTTAGATGACCTAGGCATGTACCAAAGTCCTGCTAGGAATAAGCTGATTGTGGTACCTGTCTCTCAGAGCTGTTATAAAGCTTGCTTATGATAATGTATATAAAGTGCTTTCTAAGTCTGAAAGTGCCCTTAGTGCCCAGAACAGTGCTTAGCCATAGTAAGTGCTTAATAAATGTCTATTAAATAGCAGAGCTGGAATCATTTCCCAATGATTCTGCCTCCCAGTCTAGTCTTCTTTCTATCATACTGCAATTATACTTTCTATTATACTGGGTTTCCTACCCCAGCTCTGTGACTTTGGGCAAATCAATACATTTTTCTAGCCCTCAATTTTCTCCTCTGTAAAGTGAGGGGTTTGGATTCGATCATCTCCAGGATTTCTTTCTAACTCTAAACCCTCTGAAGCATTGAGGTTGGATAATCACCAAGATTCCTTCTAGTTCTAACATTCAATAATTATGTCATACAAGCTCTCTATGTCATACAAGTCAAAACTTGTTTAGTTCTGAAACTGTTATTGGCTTCCTATGTCTAACATAACAAAACTATATTATAAAAGTAGTGACAGTCATGACTACTCTGAGTTTGCAGATAATTCTGATTTGTTCTCAGTAAGACTTATGATGATTGTAGTTATCCTCACCCAGTAATAAGGATGGCATTTCACTGAGGCATCCACCCTCCTGTGCAGTCCCATTTGTGATGGAGGGCATACATTAACAAGATGGCCATCTGGGGTTAGGAATGCCTCTCATTGCCTTGGAACGGGCAAAGGGAAATGGCCAATTTCGGGGTGGAACCTACGTACTTGACCACTGTTAGCACCGAGTAGTTGAGACACTGGCAGTTCAGGTGAAGAGGATGAAGTGACCTTTAGACTGGGAAACTGTGGCCCCCCCTAGAAAGGGGGCTAGGGAGAATCACCCAATTAGCCGTTGCATTTCATGGTTGCATAATTCAGGAATTTGAGATGGTGAAGGAGAAGCTTTTGACAAATTGGAGCAAGCAGCACACCCTTCCAGGTGGGGAAGCTTGTGGGACAGTTGTTAAGATGATGGCAACAATTAAGGTGATATTTAAATAGCCACAAAAGAAATTGAAAGAGAAAAGATGATTAGGGGCTGAAGCTGCAGTTGGGAAGGGCTGGGGGTCCTGGGGGGAGAAGAAGGCCAGTTAATTATGTAACAGATGCCCAAGAGCACCTAGGGGTGAATACATTAAAGATGGGTAGCTGTCATCTTGCTCATCCCCCTCGAGTTTGTTTATGGGCCCATGTGGTGCACAGCTGTGCCTCCTTTGGCAGTGGGTTTTGCTGCAGTGGGAGTGGGGAGGGGGGAATTGGAAGTTCAAAGTCTCTTTAATTCCAAATGGGATTTTGCTTGCTCCCTCCTTTCAATTCTCCCAGTCACTCTAGGAGCATCCCCCACCCCAGCTTCTCTTCCTTTTTAGCCTGCTGTGCTGGCTCAGTGGACTTTAATTATTTTGCCAGATCCTTCCCAGGAAATGACACCTTGGTCCCCCAGGCTGGCCTCAGGGCTCCCAGGCTTCCACTCAGTTCTCTCCCTATAGCCTTCACTCTGCCCGTCAGTTTTGTCTCCCCATCCCACCCCCCCACGGCCTGCCTGTGGCAGTAAGCGAGCAGAGCCCAGCAGGGTCCCTACTAACAGACAGTACATCAGAGGACAGTCTTCAAAGCTCCATTCTGATGGCCAACAATGTGCCTGACTGGAAATACAAAGAGAGACACATGCGAATGAATCATTTTAGAAGTATTCTAGATGCATGAGGGTCTGGGACAAGTCTGACTAGCTAGGTGACAGTACTCCCTCCTCTTCCATTGATTGTTTACCTTGGTGATTGGGTGGGGAGGAGTGGCAAACACTGAGATCAGCTGTTTTGAATCTGTGGTTCCTTTTAAGATTAAAACAGTTCCTGTCCTGGTCTGAAGTGTGGATGGAGCAGAAGACCAAGAATTTGGACTCTCGTGATTCTGCCTTTACCCTGACACTGGCTTGTTCTGTGTCACTTTACACTCTAATATTGTCGTCCCAATCTCTTAAAGTGAGATAAGAAAGGAAATTTAGGGTGAGGGCAGTGTCATATCTTCCTTTTCTCCTGACCCCTGGCCCATTCAAGCCATGCTTAGTCTTCAAATCAATGGCTCCTGTGAATTCTGTCCTAGCACACCCTGGCGTTCTTTTCTATGGTCTGATTGCCTCCTTCACCTTAACTCCCAGGGCTCTACAGTTTAGTGCTGAACCTTTCTGTGATTGTTTTACATGCTTCCCAAGCTAAGCTGGGGGCAAGATCCTAGAGGGGCGAGACCATATTCTATATAGGTCAGGCCTTACTCGAGGATGCCTTGTATTCTTCCCTATACCCTGACATCTTTGTCTCACTGGCTATCTATACTTGACCACATTGTTGCCTCAACTCCCTAGAGCAGTGGTTCTCAATCTAATGCCTCGACGCTTTAATACTTGTATGTGGGCATATCTGCATGTGGACGGACCCACCTGGAGACGGATAGAGGAGTGTGTTTTCCGATGGTCTTAGGTGACCCCTGTGACCCTTATGAAAGAGTCATTCGACTCCCAAAGGGGTCGCGACCCACAGGTTGAGAACTGCTACCCTAGAGCATGAGGAGGAAAAATGGTGTAGCTAGAGGGGTATAAATGTAAAGTAATCTCAGACGAAAAGCATGGAGGGGTTGAGGGAAAGACTGCAAAAAGTCTCCTATAAAGGGTGCTTTAAAGGGATGATCCTGTGGTCTTGCAGAGACTTTGAGGTCACACTAGAGAATCTCTAAGGAACTTGGAGCTACAAGGTCTGGTTAGAATCCTGATGCAGATGCTTTCCAGCTATGTGATCACAGGCAAGTTATTTAACTTTTACTTCTTTCCAAAATGAGGATAATAATTCCTCCTCCCCCACTTTTTAAATCCAGGCACCTCATAGGATTATGGTGAAGAACAGGCTTTGGACACTCGAAAGGCTTTATGAATGTGATTCGTCTAGCCCATGCACAGTGCAACTGGACCAGTTGCATAACATCAAATACGTAATGATGTCAGATATCAGACTATCAGGCTTAAATGGAGAGTTTGGAACTTAGTGACACTCTGGCCATAGCTACAACCTGGGTTGTGTTGCCCAGAAAAGAATACTGGAAGCTGAGACAGAAATCTGGATGGAAGAAAGGGTAAAAACGTATTGTTCCTCTTCTATTTCTCCTTTCCTCTGTTGTGTATAAGCATTATTCCATCCAGTCCTTCTCTGTACCATCCCTCCACCTTGTCCCCAAAAGCTTCCTAGTCCCAGGCTTCAGTCTCAACATAGATGCAACCCCTTTGGTCACACATGAGCATTAGGCCTTCAGGTTACTTATACTATTATTTTAATCACGACTCTTTTCTATGGACTCTGACTTACCTTTTTCTCTTAGGAGTAATAACTACAATTCTTCTTGCTATTAACTTAAGACTTCTGTTTTTTCTTTATTCCTAGACAAGATAACCTAGTCCTAGATAGCCAGTGCTTTAAACTAGCAGGCTTGACATATTAGCAAGTGAGTTGATTCCTCCCTCCCCCCCATTATCCTTCAATCAGTATAAACCACTTAACCATGCTAACACTTGAACCTACCACTTCTACTCCTGCCCCCTTTCAGGATAACTAGTATCTCTAGTTACTTGGTTTTGTCACTCAGTGGTAGTTATTCGCTAATGTTCTTGGGGTAGGTTTGTTTAGTATTACACGTATATATGTATGTATGATGGTAGCAAGAAATGAAGTATGGTACCTGGCAGGCAGTCTTGACTAAACAAACTGGTGAAATGCTAAGCAGTGAAAAGAAGGCATTGTTTGTACCTCTTTGTGTTTCTTGTAGTGCTGAAGGCTCTGCTGTTGCTGGTCTCCCTCAGTCCCAATGACCACTCTTTGAGATGATTTCCACTTTACTCTTTATATGTCTTGTTTGCACGTAGTTGCTTGTATGTTGTTTTCCTCTTTAATTGGTGAGATCCTCGAAGGGACTGCTTTTATCTTTTTTGAGGGGGGAGGGTGGGCATCCTCAGCACTCAGCACAAGCGCCTGGAGCACTTAATAAATGCTTGTTGACTGAACACAACTGAAACTAAGTAAATTGAATGAATCATTTGGAAGATTTAGGTTAAAAAAAGGCAATAGAACTCTTTAAATTCTTTGGCAGTTAAAATGAATTATATCATCACTGTTAAGGGGTATTAGTTTCTACAGTGCCTTTTACTTGGAAAAACAGCCCGTGTTGTACTTTTGTACCTTCCAATTGTTGGTGCCTAGGCAAAGTCCTGGTTGCCCTGCCCTAATTATAGTTCCGCTACTATATGAGATAGGATGCTGAGAGGCCCTAGGAACTTAACAGATACCCCCTAAAACAAAACAAATAAATGAAAACAAACTTAAAAAATCAAGACCCTACTCTCAAGGACTTTATATTCACCTGGGTAAAATAATCCAAACACAAATAAGTAAATACAAGACAATTTGAGGAGGGAAAAAGCACCCCAAACTGGGGGAGAAGGAAAATCTTCCTGAAGGAAGTCTTTCTTTGACTTGAGTGGTCAAAGTAATGAGCTTTTTCCTGATTCTTCCCACAGCACTTGTCACTATCAATCTCCTCCTCCCAGATTCTCTCTCCTCTGAAGGCTTCTGTGGCATTGTTCTCTTTTTGTTCTTCCTGGACCTGTCAGACCATTCTTTCTCACTCTCCTTTGCTGGATCTCCCACCAAGTCAAGTTCATTGCACTTGGCTTATGCCCTCTTGTTTTCTTCCTGGATACTATCTTGTTTAGTGATCTCCTCAGTTCCCAGGAGATCAATTATCATCTCTGTGGAAATGATTTCTAGATTTGCAAATTCAATCCTAGTATCTCTCCTGATCTGGTCTTGCATCACCAGGTTCTCTTTAGACATCTCAAATTGCAGATCTCAGAGACATCTCCTACTCAACAGAAAAAACAAACAAACCAGAAGAATTATCTTTCCACCTAAACCTTCCTAATTTTCCAACTTGCCTAGTATTTTCAAGTGCACTCCCAGTTACCCAGGCTTATAAACTCTGTGTCATCCTTGAATCCTCAATCTCATTCAGACCACATATCTAATCTGTTGTCAGGTTTTCTTGTTTCTGCCTTCTCAACATCTTCCATATCTCTCCCTGTCTGTCCATTCACACAGCTGCCACCATAATGCAGACCCTCATCACCTCATTCCTGGACTATTGTGATAGTGTTCTAACTGGTCTCCTTGTCTCTGACTCATCCTCCACTCAGATGCCAAAGGGATTTTCCCAAGAGGTCTAATCATTTTACCCCACTCCCTCTCAATAAACTCTAGGTGGCTCCCTACTGGCCCCATGATCCAATAATGCTCCAATTTTTCATTCGATGCCCCTTCAAGGATCTCACCAATTAAAGAGGAAAATAACACACAAGCACACATGTGCAAACAAGACATATAAAGAATAAATTGGAAATCATCTCAAAGAGTGGTCATTGGGTTGGCTCCTCCTTACTTTTCTAGTCTTAGGAGTTATTACTTTCTTTAGTCCAGAGACAATGGCCTTTTAGCTATTTCTCACACAGGGAATGCACAAAGGGATGGTATTCAAAGTTGTGTTGACTCAGTGACCCATTGTTTCCAGTTCCATCTGTCAATCAGTGGTTGGGGAGGCATCACCCAGTCTCCAGCTATTTATCTTGTAGCCAAGTTATCCCTTACCTGTGATGGATGTAGCCCTACCTGCAACTTGTCATGTACTCCTACCTTGGGGAAGAACTGAGATACAAGGGCTCTACCTCCTTTGCAGATGTTGACCTATTTGAACTGTCTTTATCTCATGGAAGTTCCTGATAAAAGCTGGCCCCACCGGGAAGCCAAGGTTGATCTTCAGTGATCAGTTGTGCTTAAAACAAAATTCTTGTAATTCTTTTTGTCCTGGGTTTTGCCCCCTAAATCAGGGTGAAAAGCCCAAATGACAATTTTGCCTTTCATCAAAGGAGTCAGGAACCTGTCTACCATTTGGATAATGTTCTCTCTCTTCATCTTCACCTCATGGCTTCTTTCAAGACAACTCAAGTTGAACCTTCTGTAGGAAGCTTTTCCCAAGTCCTCCCTGCCCCCAGTCTTGCCTTTGAGATTACTTTTCATTTGATACACACACACACACACACACACACACACACACACACACACACACATATACACACGGAGAGGAAGAGAAAGAGGGAGGGAGGGAAACAAGGAAGGAGGGAGGGAAGGAGAGAGAGAGAGAGAGAGGGAGAGAGAGTTGAATATTCTCCCCCTGCAATTAAATTGCCATTTCCTTGTTGGTAGGGAGAATGTTTTTGCCTTTCTTTGTACAGTGAGTACTTAGCCCAGTGTCTGGCCACACAGTAGGTTTTAAGTAATACTTATTAATTCATTCTTGATCAAAAACCAGATAAGACAATTTAATCTTCAGGTTGCATCGATTTTTCAGTGAGGTTTCAATTCTACTCTTAAAATCACACACCCAGCCTGATTATTTGAAAACAATTGTTCAGTCTGCTAATTTAGTGAAACTATTAGTCACACTAGTTGGGTATCATGTATGCGACTAATTGCTGCATATTTTATTTTTAAACTGTTTGGAATTATGTATCCAGGGCAATCCCTGGGGAAAGAATTGTGAAATGTATCTTCATAGACTCAGCTCCCCAGCTCTGTCATTCTCTGTCTCCCTTCAGTGTGGTCTCCCCATTGCTTCCTCTCTAAGTGCCTGCATTCTTACAGCATCTCCCTGCAATCAAACCTTGCTTTTATATTCATCATTTACACTGAGGTACAAATAACTAAAGGCAGCTGGGAGCTCCTACTCTCTTAAAGGTCTTAATGACCTACAAAACTGATCCCTAACGGGGGAGGAGGAATTTCAGTTCTTGGCCTTCCGGGGGAAGAAAATGTTTCAAAGATTTACCAGAATTTTGGAACCCGCATCCAGCCTGCAGACTCCTATTACATGTTGTTCTTGACCAAAAGCGGGGAAATGATAATCATTTAATATCATATTTTAGCTAAAGTCCGATTTAATCAAACTGCTCTGATTCGAAATGCCTTTCCCTGGGTCTGCAACTTCAAAGAGCAGAGGTGAGATTCCCCTTATCTTGGGACTTCCTCCACTTGAGAATAAAACAGACATCCTGAGACTGTAAAATTTTAATAGACCCTGCTCTTGTCATTGTTAATTTGCATTTAAAACCAAGGAACTCTGTATTGCCTATAGATGGTAACAAATGGAAGTCATAAAGTTTTGTGACATGGTTATCTTGAACTGGGATGGTTCTAAAATGTATAAAAAGTCTTATGATTCCTCTGCTCATCAGTCAGGACTTTAGTCCTGCACTCCTTGAGCAAGTAACGCTAGCCTTAAGGGGATAATAAGAAATAAATTCTGTAATTTTTATATTAATATGTGTTTGTCTCTTTAACTAAACCTTGAAAAGGTCAACAGTGTCCGTATTAGACTGGCCATATGAAAAGACTCAGCTCTAATATACCCATCGTGTAGGATGCTACTTGCAGGGAGAATTGCTTCCTTCCCACCTGTTCTTGTAATAGGTCACAGGCCAAAAAACCGTTATACCAGCTTGAAGTGCAGTTTTGATGCAGGAGCCATAATGCACGTATCCTGAATTGGTCCCTTGTCTTTTCAGAGGCTGGTTATTGTTATTGTTTTGTTATTTTTTAGCTGTTGGCAACAATACAAAAGCTCAAAGGTTTCATTGGTTTTAGACTGGGAAGGGCTCTAGTGATCTCTTCATTCAGCTTCCTAACCTTACAGATGAGAAAACTGAGACCCAGAAAAATGAGATGACATTCTCCTCTACCAAATTTGTTTGTATTTATTTGGTATGTATTTTGTCTTTATCTGTGCATATATTGTTTTCCACAGTGGAATGCAAGCTTCTTGAAGGCAGGGGCTGTTTTGTTTTAGTCTTTTTATCTTCAGTGCCTAGCACGTTGCATGTGCATTTATTAAGTAATAAACATTTAATGAATTGAATGGAACTGTCCCGTTATCTAGGCAGCAGGTCCTGTTTTCCAATATGTATTCTTTATTGGCCAATTCAATGCTTTAGCAAACTAACAGGAGTTTAGGTCTGGTAATGAGGCAGCCATATGTGAATGAATGAATTCAGAATTATTAAGCATTTATTATGTGCTAAGCACTGGGGAAAGAAATAAAAAAAAACCCATCAAGAATCAATACATTTAGTGACAAAGATGTAATCTAGGAGTTAGGGTTCAAAGCTCTTACCATAGGGAGTCAGGTTTGATTCTGAGACAGGGATGTTGTTTCACAGTGTTTAACATACTCTTGGGCACATAGGAGAGGCTAAGAATGGTGAAGTCTAACTCATTGGTGCTATTTCATAGATGACATGCTATAATGCCAAGCAAAGGCAACTTCCTTTGGAAGGTTTGGAATACCAGCATAGCAAACTCCATTTATTCAGTGACAGATTAAGGCAAAACATTTACAGAACAGAGAAAATCAAAATAGAGTGTAACTCATTCATTTAGCAAGTAAGTTCTCAATTCAATCCAAGTACTATTCCACCCCTGGACAGTACATTCATTTAGTCAGTCAAGAGCACAAAAAGTCAAAACTTTCCTACCCCTGGAACACAACTGAATTACAATACCATCCATTAATGCCAAACACTTTCTCAAAAGGGGCAGGAGAGCACAAAAGGCCATCTACCCTTAAGCTACAACAAGGTTAAGATATCATCACAGTATTGAAAACCCAAGGAAAGGTCCTTCCTTCATCTTGACAGGAGGCAAGTTCTCAGCAATGTCTGTTCCTCGGGAGACAAAGCTTAACAAAGCCACAATATACATTGCCAGTGTCCTCATTAATTTATTCTCTGCCTGCAGAACAGTCCCAGGACCCCTGAAAACATCAGCAAGACCCTCTTCCAGGATTTCTGTAAACATACAGCAAGAAAATCCTCCTTCAGGGCTTCTGAACCAACAGGAAGGTTCCAGGACCTCTACAACAACAGCACTGCCCTTCACCAGCAGATGAATATGGCAAAACAACATCAAAACAGACAGACAAAATACTGGCATCACAGCCATGTAGCTTTGGGTGGCAGTTCTCAAAAGTCCTGGGCAGCTCCAACTGGCCCTCAGCAGTCTTTCTCTTAGCAACTCTCGCCCCTTGCAATTCTCTTCTCTGCCTCCATGATACTGCTCCCCAAAAGTCCTTCTGGCCTCCTGTGCTTGGGCCTTTTCTCTGCTTGGGCTTCTCTCTAAATCCACAGCACCAGCTCCTCCCAGTTCAGACCTCTCTCTTTACATCAACAAGTCCATTCCACAAGTGGGATTCACAAGCTCTAGGTTTTAACACTTAACCCAAAAACCAAGCCAAAACAGGGGAATCTTTAAATTCCATTACCATTAGACATGCTTCTTTTCAACCACTGCCTTTTTAAGGAGTCAGAGCAACAGCTCCAGTCCATGAAGAGAAGGTTAAAGGAAGAGGTAGAGTGTAAGACTGAGCAATGTATTTCATCTGTATTTATAACCTGTTCACCCACTAGACTGCAAGCTCCCTGAGGAAAGGATCCTGTCTTATTGAAAGCTTACCAGATATCTAGTCCAATCCCCTGATTTCCCAGATGAAGTGATTCAGGCCCTGAGAAGGAAAGGAAAGGCCCAAGCTCCTAAGCCATGAATTGAACCCAGTTTCTTCCTCCAGATCTAAATTCTTTCTACTATTCCACACTGTCTCTCATGCTGCCCAACACATTTCCAAATACTTCCAGGTCTATTAATAGAACCATTGCTTCAGTTACCTTGAGCCTGTTCATGGTGAATGTCGTCCTGCCCTTATGGCCATTTCTTTAATGAGTTCTCATCTGCCTTTCTTCAGCATTTTAATTTATTTCCTATATACTTTGAAGCCTTTCATGAGAAAGCATGACATGATGACATCTATTCCTCCTCAAAGTATTACTCCGCTCATGTTTGAAATGTGTATTATTAATGTAGTATTCATGAGTATTGTTAGAGATCAGTGTACAAATCAGCACTATTTTGTCCCCTAGAGACTCTACTAGAATCATGAGAACCAATACAATTGGATTGAATCCCTTCCTGAAAAGCAGACTGAGTCTGCTTTGTCAGCAAAATCACCGGTTTTTAGGAACCCTGGAGAGCAATCAGACTTCTGAAAGGCATAGCATGTTCCTTTGTTATGTGATATGTGTATAGCTTCAGCATGACTGGGGTAGTCGGGATGAAACTGATTCAGAGGGATTTTGAAGTCCAGCTCAGCCATGTGCTCTGGTCTGCTGTCTACAGAGGGGAATGGGTGTCTTCTAGGGGCAATAGGTGTGCAATCCTTAATATTTCATTTTCAGTTCTTGTAAGAGGAGAAAGGAAGTTCAGCACATGGATGTTATGGCCAAGGATATTGAATGGAAACAAAAGCAGACGACCCCAAGAATTAGGCTAAGCAGGATGGTAAGCTTGGGTAGATCTGCCACCCTTCTCTTATTATGGCCTTTGGTACTTATGGTATCACTATATAGTTGGTCACTGCCCTCATACAGCTTTGGCTTTCTCATCACTGCAGAAAATAGCCTCATAAAGTTATCTGAATTATGAACAGATTATTATACTAATTCAAGGAGTATTTGCATGTTAAAAGAGGACCAGGGGAAAGGGTGATGGTTAACCCCAAGGAGCACATCAACATGGCACAGTGGGAAGAGCACTGTCTTTGGAGTCAAAGTACTTGAGTTCAGATTCCATCTCTGACTCTCACTATCTGTATGGTTGTGGGAAGATTGTTTAACTTTTCTGGATGTTAGTTTCCTTATCTGTAAAATGAAGGACTAAATGGTCAGAGGTTTCTTCCAATTCTAGACAAATGATACTCTGATCTTTTGAGGTGTCTATTGCCTTATCCATCCAATGGATTAGATGACTGCTAAGTTTTCTTCTAGACTGTAATAAAAAGATTTGGAGCTAAAAGGAGTCTAAGAAATCATCTGGTCCAACCTCGTCATTTTGTAGATGAAGAAACTGAGGCTCACAGATTTTAAATGACTTGCTTAAGGTCATGCAATCAGAAAGCAGGGCTGGGATTTGAATCTAGGTCCTTTTATTCTGAATCCAGTGCTCCTGTGTTGATGCAATCTACACACTCTATAGGGAAGCTATTTGGAGAAAGAAGACATAATGAGCTAAGCCCTCCAGCTCTCCATATGCTTGCCTCAGTACTTTCCATGCAGTAAATTAAGTTTTTAGAGAGCCATAGGCATATTTAAGGTTTTTTGAAATGACCTGAACTATAACAGTGATATTCTAAATGGCCACTTCACAGGAAAAAGGAAAGTCGCAACTTAATTTCATGCTAAACCATACAACCACCATGATTTGAAGAGTAAATCCTCACTAAATATATATTCAGTCTAATCTTCTACAACATCTACAACTACAATCTCTTATAATGATTACTGCTGGTCAGAAGGATGATGATGTGGTCCTACAGGATTCTCAAATCATCAGAGAAAGATTTATTTATGTTCACTATATTTGACTTATCAAGTCATGAAGAGGGAATTTGAATTAATTTGAGTTTTGTGCCCTATCTACTTCTAGTAGATTATAAAGCAATTTGCAGACTAAAAATAATTTGAGACTAGATGTTCAGAAGTAAATCAGAAAGAATCCATTTAAAGAAAGGAGAAAGAGCAATGCATTTAGACACTAGAGTTGAGTAGATGATAGAATTTGGGAAATCAGTTTGAACCCTGAGATTTCTGGTTATTCAACAGGTATTTATAAGGAGTGCCAATTCCTTTGAAGACATTGTACTGGGCGCTAGGGATGTAAAGAAAAAAAAGAGAAAAGCTGACCCTGCTGTCAATGAGCTTGCATTCTGCTGGACAATACAATCATACCCAGATAAGTAAATTAGAGCTAATTAGAAGAGGGATAGAATGTTAGCAACTAGATGGATCAGGAAAGACTTCTCATAGGAGATAATATTGAAACTGAGTCTCGAAGGAAGCTAAGAGGGGAAGGGGATGAAGGAGTACATTCTAGGCATGATGGACAGACTATGCCAGTGTGCAGGAACAGGAGATGGAATGCCAAGGTAAAGGTTGGAACATAGACTATGTGAGAGAGGAGAATATGAACCCTGAAAATGTAAGGTAGGGACTTTGGGAAACGGTGGAAAGGGAAAAGTTTCCAGCTAAACCTAGCTTCCTCATAAATCATCTTACAAATGATGTAAGAAATAGTTGTCATATGAACTAAGATAAAATAAACAAACAAATGCACTGAACCAAAATAATTCACAGTAAGGTACTGCTCATATAAAACACACATTAAAAAAATCAGAACAACAAAGGATCATGCGAATGGCCCGGATTTCCTTGCCATGTAGACCTAGGGTAAAGGTAGAAAAATCTCTTATCTGTTGGCCTAGCAGGGGCCGATCCAGCACTGTGCCCCTCAGCTACCATGATTATTGCCTGGCTCAGTGTTCACTTCATCCTATGGTATACAGAGAAGCAAAGACTCAGAAGCCACTAATTCACTGGGTTTACTAGCTCCAGGCTAAAGACAGAGAATTCTGCATGGCCACCAGCAGTTGTCCCTTTTCATTTCAGTCCTATGTTGCCATTTCCTTCTCTAGTTCATTTTACAGAGCAGGCAAACAGGGTGAAGTGACTTGACCAGGGTCACATAGCTAGTAAGGAATGAGAAAGAATTAAGGATGTTATATATTTCATTGCCTGGCAGAATAGTGGTTCTCTTAAAAGAACAGAAATAAGGCAATTTGGAGGAAAAGTATTATGGACAAAGCTAATTAGTGGCTTCTGATACGGTACTAGAGATCAGGAAATATTTTTTCAGAATATCAAGCCTGAAGTCAGAAAGACAGTGACACTTTGTCTTCTAAACTCTTATGCCGCTGACTATTTGTACAAGTCATCCAGAAACCTCCCCATATGGCATCTTGCTCTCCTTTGCCTGAGTACGTCTTTTTCAACTACTAAATAACAAGCCTTGTCTTATGCAACTTTTACAGAGCACAAGGTTGGGCACTCAGAGAATATGATTGTATTGAACCATATTGAAAGAGGGCTTTCTGGTTAACCTTTTGTTCTTTAGAAAATACAGTTAGTTCATCAGAATACCTCTAATAGTATTCCAAGTATTTGAAATTTCACTGTACCAGGAATTGAATTAGATAGTAGGGGAAGAAATTAAATATTCATTAATGAATAATTTAGGGGAACTTGGAGACCCACAATTCCCAGTTGACTAGCTATGATGAACAGATATGTACTAGGACAACTTTCTATCTTCCTGAAGATGGAGCATGTCAAAATTTAGGGAATTGCCAATATGAAGGGTTTCTGGTGGACAATGCATAAACTTCAAACTCAAAATGACCTGAAAATGGTTTTGACTAAGTTTCCTGAAGGCTAGCTCTGCTTTTTTGTTTGTCTTTTGCTTTTTCATTTTCAGATACATAGCCTGGAGAGGAAGCACAGTAACACATTTCAGAGTGGAACTTTTAAAACTTTTCCTAAAAGACCAATAGCCACATTTGGGTTTTGACTTCCAGAGAGAAGGGGAAGCTGCTAATTGAGTTTGCTGATGACTCTAAAGCTCCACTATTTTTTATTTCATTTCCAAAGTATTTATTAAGTGATTGTCATATCCACTGAGGCATAGTGTTGGACAGGCAGAGATAGATGCAATGCAGTCTTTGCTCTCAGGGAGCTTAAAGCTTAATGGAGAAAAGAGAGGACCTGAGCAAATTTTGATAGGAGAATCCCAGGCAATTTTTCTAAGAGAATTATGAGGAGGGATAGATCATTTTTATCTGTGGTGAGTGAGGGGTAGAGTGTAAGAGAAAGCTGTGTGGAGAAGGCATCTAAAGTTTGGCATCAATGAATGGAAGGTACTTTTGAAGATGGAGTTGGGGGTCGGAAGGAATTTCATTCAAGGGAAGGATATGAGAAAATGCAGAGAGATAGAGGGGAAAAAGTAGAATAGAGAGTAAGTAATATGTTTAGAATGCAGAATTCCCAAAGGACAATAGTATAACCTAAGGCAGAAAAAGTGTTGTTCAGTTATGTCTGACTCCTCGTGACCCCATTTGGGGTTTTCTCGGCAAAGATACTGGAGAGGTTTGTCATTTCTTTTCTTCAGCTTATTTTTTATAGAGAAGGAACTGAGGCTGTTAAGTGACTTGCCCAGGGTCACACAGCTAATAAGTGGGTGAGGCCACATTTGAACTCAGATCTTCCTGAAACTAGGCTCCCTGCTATATCCACTAACCAACCTACCTTCCATGAAAAGGTGGGTTGTAGCCAAATCAAGAATGAC
>CM053587.1:62909989-62945724 GCA_028646515.1 Pseudochirops corinnae
CATACACATATTTTATAACAGGATTAAGAGGGTTTTTTTTTATTCAGTAGGCAACAGGGAGATTCTGAAAGGACTTGAGTAGGGTATGACAAGGTCAAAGTGAAGCTTTGAGATTACTTGGATGGTAGTATAAAAGAAAGGAAGCCTGACATAGTAAATAAAGTATTAGCTGTAGAATCAGAAAACCCTGGGTTCAGATCTCAACCCAAACACTCACCAGCTGTGTGATTCTGGGCAAGTCACTTAATCTCCCTGTGCCTTATCTATGAAATGAAAAGGTCCCTTCCAGTTATGATCCAGTAAAAACATGGATTGAAGATTGGGCAAGATGATGAATCAGTAGACTATTCCACAAGTCTGCAAGAGTATATGAGGACCTAAGTGAAGTTAATTGTAACAGAAATAGAAAGGAGAAGAGCATGTGACACCTATTGCCTAGGTAGAACTAAGAAGCTTGGCAACTGATTGTGTTTGAGCAAAGTTGACTCTGAGGTTACCAACCTAGAGGACTGGGAGGTCAGTGCTTTCATCAGTGGAAAAATTAGGAGGAGGGACAAGTTTTGCTAGAAAGACTAGCCAGTCATGATGAATTTACTTTTATGCTTGGCAGCTCCTATCTTTCCCAGGGTCCCAATACAGGTTTTCAAGGTCACAAGCCCATTCCACTTTCAGACAGTTTTAATTGTTTGGAAATGTTTTATGATGTTGAGCAGAAATCTGTCCCTCCACAATTTCCACCCTTTTCCTCTTCGGTTCAACTAAAATAACTTGAATCCCTCTTCAATACTTCAATACTTGAAGAAGACTATTATACCTCTCCTAAGTCTTTTTTTCTCAGCTTCTTGAAGAAGACAAGTGGTATGGTGGAGAGAGCACTAGACTTAGAGTCAGGAATACTTGAGTTCAACTCCTACCCCAGACATTTATAGCTATGTGACCCTGGGTAATGCACTTAACCTATATCTACTTCCATGCCTTTTTTTGGAGGGGGAAGGCAGGGCAATTGGGGTTAAGTGATTTGTCCAAGGTCACATGGCTAGTATTAAATGTCTGAGACTGGATTTGAACTCAGGTCCTCCTGACTCCAGGGCCAGTCCTTTATTCATTTTGCCACCCAGTCACCCCATAAAATGGGGATGATGATGGCACCTACCTCCTGGGGTTGATATGAAGATAAAATTGGATAATATTTGGAAAGCACTTTGTAAACCTCAAAGCACTCTCCAAATTCTAACTATTGTTATCATGTGCCATGTTCTCTAATCCACTCACTACCTTGGTCACCATTTGTGAATGCCCTTCCTAATATGTAGTAGCAAGAATGAAATAATGGATGTAAAAATATTTTAAAATCCTTATTTAAAGTGTCAAGCACTGTGCTATGTGCTAGGGATAGAAATATAAAAGGAGAAAGGACATGCCTTCAAGGAGTTTACATTCAAAATGGGAGAGATAGCAAAGAAAGAAGAGTGACCAAGAAGTCATGTTTTGGTTTGGTTTTGGTTTTATCTTTACTCATAGGAATAATGAGTGGAGAATTAGGGCCTAGACTAATACATTTTGTAGCTTTTTTCTAATTAGTACAATGTATAACAAAGCTATCACTCCAATGAACTGGAGCCCATGTTTTGATTAATGTGTTATTAGGTGCTTTGGCTATTATTCAGTTCAATTCAATCCAACAAACATATATTAAGTGCCTACTATGTGTCAGACATTGTTCTATGGAATGAGGGTTACAGATGGAAAAACAAAATAGATCACATCCATACTGTTAATTCATATTGAGCTTGGAGTCCACTAATGTTGAATTGAGCCAACATTTTGCTTTCCTCTTAGCATTAGTTTAGGAACAATGGAAAGTGGCCAACAGTAGCAGCCAGCTCCCAAAGTAGACTTCAATTTGAATGTTACATCATACTTTTAGAAAGAAGGCTGCTCCATGCCTGGGGACTTTAGACTCAGAGTGGGACCTTTACCCCATGTCCCCTGCTACCTGCTGTGTTTTGTTTTATATGACTGAAAAATAAATCTGGTGATTTCCAAAGCTGCCAAGGCAGAAGGCGACTGTAAGTCATTCCTTCCTTTGCTGCAGTGCTGAGCTTGAAAACAAACAGCCTCTGAGGGGGCCATTCTGTCAGAAAGATAAATGCTGTCTCACTGATTCCCTCATAGTAGAGGTTGTCAGAGACACTGCCTACTCCATGCAATGCTTTGCAAATTGAGCTCAGGAGCCCAGTTCTAGTCAGGTCTGCTTCCCACTCCAGCCAGACGGCCCCACTGCACTGTGGCAGCACATCTGAATCCTCATTGGACACATAGGAGCAAGACCAGAATGAATGCTATGCCTAGGGGTATGCAGGTGTTCTGGTAAATACTGTGGTATGTCTTCCCTTCTTCATTTGTCATTTGCTCTCCACCTCTATGAACCGGTAAAAATGAGTAGTACCTATTTAACCTTGGAGGTGGATTATTTTTGAGTTTCAGACCTTGTGTGTGTGTGTTTTTTTTAAAATGTAGAATCACTTTTTTCTCCTCCCACAGGCTATCACCCAACATTTCTGTCTATCCATCTATCTTTACAACAGAGAATAGCTGCTTGTAGTGTGGAGCCTCTGAATCCTCACCCAACTGGATGGCTTGACCTCTGAAGGTACATGGATAGGTTGGCATCCTGTATCTATACATGGATAGCATATTTTCTGTACCATTGTTAATTTTTGTGGATTCCAGAGACTCAGATCAGCAATCTCAGATAAAAGATATATAAAATATACAAGCCTCATAAATCAAGGGCTAGAGGACAAGGATATTTAAGGTACCTTCTTCTAAGGAAGGAATTTCAGGTGTCTAATACCAGGGTGAGGAGAAGCTATGACTGGAATGTATATGGATTTTCTCTCTAGGAGAGCAATCAGCAGGGGTAATTTGGTAATGTGTGAACATTCATCCACAGCCCTTTGCCCTGTACATTTCATTGTGTGTTCTGTCACTTTATGTTTGTCTCTTCCTGCCTCCCCTTCCCCACTCACTCACTTTCTATCTCTTGCTCTGGGAACAGTAATAAACCCAATACTACTACTACTGAAAGGGGTAGGACAATCATCTATCCTGTGGTTCCACTCAAAATCCCTGTGACTCTTCAAACCAAATTCTCTTCTCTGATCACCACTGCTCTATATGTGTGTTTTCTCTCTTTTCAAATGCTAATTACTAGTGTGCAGTCTGTCTCACCTTTGCACTGTATTTTTGTCCTGGCCCCTAATAGTGGCACATTCTAGATGCTTAAATACTTTCTTAGTCCATTCATTAATTAATTCAGTTGTTCACCTCAGCCTTCCTCCCTTCTCCACATATTTTACACGAAGGAAAACATTACAGAGAAAATTTCAATTAAGCAAACATTTACTGAGATGTTTCTTTGTGGAAAACTCTGTGATAGACATTATGGGACATGGAGCCCAGAGTATGATGTCGTCTTTAGTCCTTGAGAGGTTGCAGCAGTAGTCATAGGAGACTAGATGTGTGTGACTTGATTTGGATGGAAGGAGGGAGGGATTATAGATTCATTCTAGAGACAGGCACCCATTTTCCTCTTCCTTCTCCTGGAGGACATAATAGCAAGTCACAACTTGTCTGGGCCTCAGTTTCTTCTTCTGTAGAATGGGACAGCTGGACCACATGACTTCTAAGGTCTCCTCCAACTCTAAATCAATGATCCTCTGATGATTGGTAGGTAAGTAGATACAAAGAAGATATACTCCCTATTGTCAAGAAGTGTATAGTCTTTAGGAGGGAAAGATGATTTCTTACTGGAGAGATCAGGGAGAAGGTAGCATTTGAGTTAAATTTGGTTGAATAAATTGGGTGGAAAATTTTCTGGCATGTTCACTTCTTCAGTTTTGTGGAGTATTTTGTTGTCATGTAGTTATTTCAGTTGTGTCTGATGCTTTGTGACTCCCTTTGGGATTTTCTTGGCAAAGATACTGGAATGATTTGTCATTTCCTTCTTCAACTCATTTTACAGATGAGGAAACTGAGACAAATAAGGTTAAGTGACTTACCCAGGGTCACATAGCTAATAAATGTCTTAGGCCAGATTTGACAGGAAGACTCATTTTCCTGACTCTAGACCTAACATGCTATCCGCTGCACCAACTAGCTGCCTAATAGTTAGAAGTAGAAATTTTCAAGTTGTCAGTTAATCAACAAGTATTTATTACTATGAGGCAGGCACTAAGTACAGGGGAGACAAAGAAAAGCAGCAAAAAAAAAAGTCTTCCCTCAAGGAACTTATAATCTAATGGGGAAGACAACGTATACATAAGTAGGCATATACACAATATATTCAGAATAGATTGACTATGACCCCAGAAGGGAGGATCCAGCAGATGAAGAAGACTGAGAAAAGCCTTTTACAGAAGATAGAGTTTGAACTGAGACTTTAAGGAGGTGAGATATTGGTTTTTGTTACTTTTCCCAGGACAAGAGGTAGAAAGTGAGTGAGTAGGAGAGGGAAGGCAGGAGAGAGATATTCATAGTGACAAAACACATGGCAAAATAAGGCATGAGGGGAAAGATAATGAGTTCCATTTTAGACATGTTGAATTTGAGATTCCTATGCAACATACTGTTCTAGATGCTCCCAAAACATTTGATAATGTTGGACTGGAGCTCAGGAGAGAGATTAGGGCTGGATATATAACTCTAGACATCATCTACATCAGTAGTTTTCAACCTTCCTAATGTCACTACCCTTTAATACTCGTAGGTGGGCATATCTGCATGTGGGCGGACCTGCCTGGAGATGGATAGAGGAGCGGTGTCTTGGTTCCTAAGACCATTGGAAATATGTGTTTTCTGATGGTCTTAGGCAACACCTGTGACCCCTGTGAAAGGGTTGTTCAACCCCCAAAGGGGTCGCAACCCACAGGTTGAGAATCGCTGATCTATATAGAGATGATCATTGAAGCCATAGAAGCTGGTAAGATTACCAAGTTATATATTACAGAATGAAAAGATAAGATGGTCCAGGACAGAAGCTCAAACCTACAGTTTGAGAGTGTGACATAGTGCTCTTCCAGCAAAGAGACTGGAAAAATGATATTCACAAATGTTAATTTCTTAGGAAATTTAAGAGGGGAACCAGCAGGGAGTAATGTCACAACAACCTAGAGAGAAAGTATCCAGGAGGGAATAGTGATGAATCAAATCAAATGGTGATCAAAAGAGAGCTCAAGAAGGATAACGATTAAGAAAAGGCCATTGGATTTGAAAATGAAAAGACCATCAGTAAATTTGGAAAGTCATTGGGATGGCACTGATGATTGAGTTCATGGGGAAAAGTGACATTATCGAGGGAGAGAATGAATGTGAGAGAGAAGAAAAGAGAGTCATGGTAAGAGTCTTGTAGGATGGCTACATTTGAGTGGAAGAAGGAAGGGGAAGAGGAGCTCATAAAGGATACAGGAAATTGTCAAAGAACCAAGAGATATACTACTGTGTCCAGCAAAGGAAGAGACTATCAAGAAGTAAGAGCTGATGGACAGTGTTGAAAGGCAAAAAGTAGTCAAGAAGCATGGGGACTAGGAAAAGACTGTTAGGTTTGGTAATTAGGAGAACAATGAAGACAATTGAGAAAGACTTATCAGAATGGTGGAGGAAGAAGCTCACCTACCAGGGACCAAGGGGTTAGTGAGGAGAGGAGATGAGATAGAGTTTTTTTTTTTTTTTTTGGCAGGGGGAGGGATAGGAAGGATAACCTATGATTTCATTTGATTTCATTGGGATAGAGAGCTCCCAATGAGGAAATTCCATCTGGCAGTACAGATTATCACCTGCCCTGAAAATTATAGCCTTAGAAAGTTGCCTACAGTCATTGAGAAGTGAAATGCCCTACCAAGAGTCTCACAGCCAGCATATGTCAGAGATAAGACTTGAGCTCCTTACACTGAGGGTGGCTCTCTATCCATTATGTCATGGTCCTTCTCAAGGGGAGATTTTTCTTTCTACAAATTTCCCTCCAAATCCTTTATTTTAATAAGAACGAGACAAAATATAAGACAAAAATTAATTTCTTAGACATTCTCAGAAACAACTATTTTAAAGGTAAGTTCACCTGTTTTTTCCTTACATTAACAAGCATCTATTGAGTTTCCCTACATGAACGGCAGTTTTCTAGGTTAGGACTGGACTAGGATTAGACCAGAGATATCGCTGTCTCCAGATGCTTATTAAATAATATATGATGATCTCTCTCTCTCTCTCTCTTTCTCTTTCCCACATACACATACATTCACAAATAAATGTAAAATAGATCACAATATGATAAACATGAGGAATATATTATGCTTTTATGTCTGATGAAGCAGAAATCAATACAGTATTTCCCTCAGTCCACATTCAGGCCAAACTTCTAAACTTTTCCATCTATTGCCCCAAGGGGTTCACTGGTGTTGGGAATGGTGACCGAAAGCTCTTTAAGATCCTTAGTCATCAGAATTTGATTTGCTTCTAGGTAAACAGACAGACATTTCAGGAGGATTTATAACAAAAATGAAAAGAAAAAGACTTTTCTGGTAAATCCCAAGTGAACCAGAGAGCCCCTTTCTAATACCTGAGTTTCTAGGTTAATTGAGGTTTCATTACAAAGAACAACATCTTTGAAAACAAAGGAAAAACTCACACTTCAACTTCAGTTAAAGATGAAGAATAACTATGTGATAATCATTGACAACTCTTTTATGATCTTTAAAAATTACCGTAATCATTACCATATCATTCACATGACATAAATGCCCTATATTAAATATATCATTAATCTTATCTGAGAATTAAATCCATTATTAATCTTAGCTGTAGATTGAATTTTAAATGAAAGAACCCTAGAAATAGAATTAATATGATTTCCCCCCACTGAAATGTATATTACCTTTTATCTAAATAGTAGAAATTTTCAAAGAATTAAAAAGAGGATTTACCATGTTCTTAATCATTTATGCACTTACATATATATACTCACAACCTCTCAATATGCTAAAGGACTGAATGACTGGATGATGTTTGCAGCAGAGAGGAACAAATTAAAAGATTCTTGAATCACTGTCCTATTTCTAGGTCTATTGTGAAGGATAATTGTTACCAAACTTAAGACTATTTCTTTAATTATAAATGCCAATATGTGAAAAAAATTGACCAAATCTAAGTCTCTGCTACGAAGACCGCAATGTTCGAACACGTCTGTGGACAATCAAACATATTACCACTTAATGATAGGCAGCAATAGCACAAATGAGGGCAGAAGACCCCAGGAAGCTTACATTTGATGGGGAGTGTGTGTGAAGACAACACATAAGGGAAGGCTAAAGAGAAAGTGGGAAGAGGATCTGTGGAAGGTGGTTAGGAATGAAGAGGAGGAAGAGGAAGAGACTTGAGAGTTAAGTTGTGAGTAAAATGGAGTACAGCCAGAGGCCTTCCTAAAATAGACAGTCACCAAGCAGTTGAACAGGTCACCGAGTAGCCAGAATGCTAAAGGGATTGGTGAGGAGGAAGCCAGAGAGAAGGAGAAGTACAGAGAGTTGATCCTCCAGGACTAGGGCAAAGGGGCTAAGGATTTCTGTTTGGGTACTGTGGGGTGTGGAGGTGGGGATTCTTGATTAAATACAGGCCCAACAAGTTGCCCTTGAAAGTCTTGTTTGAACTTTTAGATTCCATGAGCCTATAAATAACGAGACACTAACAAGTGATTGTGTGAACTGTAACCCTTATTATAAATGGCATGTCCAGTTGAAAACTGACTACTGTTTTGTTTTAAGTAGGCAGATGGACAACAATCAGAGTTAAAGTGATTGTTGATACCATTTTGCACTATTCCCAACTTGGTTAAAACCAGTCACTTGGAAGAGAGCTGTCTTGCAAAAAACTGACAGTTGCTGAATATGAAGTAATCAAGTTGAGATTGAACCTTCTTGGTTATTGTTTTGTCTTTGCCTCATGAGCAAACTTGATAATTGTTCTTCACTGCTGCAGGCCTTAGACTATGTTTGGTTTTTCACCAAAACACACATGCAATACTGATGATAAATCTAAAGAACTAGGAATCATGAGATAGTAGCTGTAATAACCAATTTTTCAAACTAATACAAACAACATTGGTCTTATAGAAGTGACTTTTAAATATTGATTTTAAAATGGAGACTACAAAGCATGCAAAATCATTATAAAGCACAGAACTATTTTGTGGATTTTGGGGGAATGCAAAATAATCAATTTTGGCTGAAATGAACATACCTGTTACTCTAATTTTGACCACAATGGCCTCCCTGTGTGTCAGCAGGGCCCATTAAAGGGTTAAGCTTATTGGCATGTTTGTCACACCCCTGCCTAACAATCCCTTAAGCAAACCGCAAATCTTCCTTGCTCTGGGAGACAGTTAATGAACTGTAAAAGTCTTGCGCCAATATTTCTATTTCATCTGCAAGCCTGGAGAAGGGAATTTTGTTTCCCCCCACACACCTTGAAAAGAACCCACTCTATTTCTTATGTAGGCATGGATGATTTGTTTGCCTAGAGCTAGTTCTTTGTAACTCAAGGGATTCCTTGGGAGTCTGGGGACTTGATTTAGGAAAACATACGTTTCTAATTGTTCTCAAGATGTTTTATGTCTCAATGTTTCATCTGTCCAATCACTTTGTAAGCTTTTCTGTTGGACTGTGCAGCTTTGGGTGAGTTATGGTACCTCTCTGGGCCTCAGTAAAATGAGAAAGATAACGCCTGATTTGCCTATCCCAGTAGGTTGTTAATGAGTAGCAAACGTGGTAATTGATATGAAGCATTGTTAGAGATATGAAGTATATTAGCTGAATATTAGTTTGTTATTATTAGTAAAATTATCATTAAATACATGAGTGATACAGGAGGGGTTTGGAAACATAGACCTGGGTTTGAATCCTGGCACTGCTACTTATTACATATTATCTGAAAAATCTTTTTAAGCTCTAACAGCCTAAGATTCTATAAATGTCTTTAGTGGCAGAGCTCTGTTATGGTGTCATAGAAAAAATGAGTCAGAACCTCAATTCTCCCATTTACTAACCAAGTGACCGTGGGCAAGTTACTTCATTTTCAAGGGCTCTAGTTTCCTCATTGATAAACCGAAGGGATGAGACTAGTTTTCTAAGATCCTCTGTAATATACCATGATAGGGGGGGAAATAGGGGGAAAAGAAGGGGAATTGAAATCAGAAATATTTAAACTCTGACACTGATTAACCATTTAATGATGGGCCAGTCACTCAACTAGCCTCTTTAAGCTCAGTTTCCTCATCTGTAAAATGGAATAATACTGCCTACCCTACAGGATTCTTGTGGGGAAAAAGCACTTTGTAAACCTTAAAATCCTGCAGGTATATGACTAATTATTATATCATTTACCTGGACTGATTGCTGGGCCTAAGTTGTATATACCATGGAGGAACAGGAATTAATCTGTCCAACGCCAGGAGAAACACTACAAAGCTAGTGGCAGGCAAGTAGGCTGAATTACCTTTTAAGACTTGTGATCTTTCTGACTCCAGAAAGAACATTGGCCCTGAAGTCAGAAAACTTGGATTTGAATCATTTCTATCATTTATTTATTGGCTCTGTCAAATGACTTAACTTTTTTGACTCTTGATTTGATCATCCTTAAAATAAGGGAGCTGTACTAGATAATCACTAAGGTACCATTTATTTTGAGTCTTTGCATCATTTGACACTGTTGATCAGAGCCTCTCCTCCTGGATACTCTCTCCTCCCCTGATTCTTATTATACTGTTCTCTTATCTATGTGACTGGATCTTTTACATCTCTTTTGTTGGATCATTATGCTTCTTTTGCCCCTTAACCATGGTGCCTCTGTCCTGGGCCATCTTCTCTTTCTCTACCCTTTCTCTTGGTGTTCTTATAAGTCAATCATATTTGCAACCTCAGTGTCATTCTCAACTCTTCCCTTCCCCTCATCCCCTACACCCATCAGTTATCATACTTTGTTCATTCTGCCTCCACAAGAGAGCTCACACTTCACTCCTCTCTATTCTTGGTCTTTACTCAAGTTTGGGCTTTTATCAGCTATCTCCTGGACTTTCTGAAATAGCTTCCTGAATGGATTTGCAGCTTCCATTCTCTCCTCCTCTCTAATTCATCTTCCATGGAGTCATGAAATTTTCCTAAAGCACATCCCTATGTCATTTTTCTATTTAGTAACATTTAATGTCTCCCTATTATCTCAGAATCACAGAACCTAAGAGCTGAAAGGGACCTCCAGTAACCATCTGGTCCAATACGTGCTCTAAAGGAATCCCCACTATAATATATTTGACAAGTGATCATTCAACCTCTTCATTAAGACCTCCAAGGAGGAGCAACTCACCACTTCTCAAGCCAGAAAATTCCACATTTGGATAATTCTAATTTTTAGAAGTCTTTGCTGACATCAAGCCTAAATTGAGCTCCTTGCAACATCTACTTATTGACCTGGTTCTGCCTCCTGGGGCCCAACAGAACGAGTATAATCCTTCTTCCCCTTGACAGCCTTTCAGATACTTGAAGACCTCAATCATGTGCCCCCTTAGTCTTCTCTTCTCTAGTCTAAATATGCCCAGTTCCATTAATCAATCATATGACAAGGATTTAAAGTCTTTCACCATCCTGGATGCCCACTTCTGGGCTCTCTCCAGTTTTACCAATGTCTTTCTTGAACTGTGGTGTCCAGGACTGAATATACTATTCCAGATGTGATCTGATGAACTCCTTGGTTTGGTTTTTCTGTAGGCTTCCAGTATTCATTTTGGGGCTTATTTTGCATCATTTTCCTTCATGTACGCTGTATCCCAGTCAAACTGACCCTCTTATTGGTCCTTGAATTCAGTCTTAAATCTACCACCTCCCTTTTTTTGTAAACCTGCCCTTCATCATCTGTATGGGCTCCCATTTCACCTCCACCTCTTAGATTCTCTTGTTTTCTTCAGGTCTTGGCTCCTGTGGCATCTCCTATAATGGATCTTTCCTGATTCTCCTACTTGTCGATGTTATCTCCTTCCTCAAATAATTGTATCTGTATATGTAAATATCTATCTATCTATAGACATATACATATATACACAGAGACACATACATATGTGTATATAAATGGTTATATGTGTGGATATATACATATATATACATATATGTGTATATATATATGTATATATATATATATATATATATATATAAACCTATATGTACACATAGAAATCTATTTCCATGCTTATCCTCCATGGTAGAATAATAATTTTCTTCAGGGCAGGCACTGCTTAAAACAGTGCTTTTCACATAACTTAAGCATTTCATCAATGTTAGTTGGATTGAGTTTAAAGATTTGCATATAGATTTTTAGACCCCCTTGCAATAATTCTACAATCTGTAGAACACAGATTCAGTCTCACCTTCCCTTAGAGATGAGAAGATCAAACCTCACAGGAGTCCCAAGATCATACAAATAGCTAATGGCAGCCTTGGCCCTCAAGTGTGGTCTTTCTACTCTCTGTAAGTACTTTTTTCTGGACTTCTACATAAGCTGTCACTGAACATGTTTTTAATAAACAAAATGTGTTATATTTGCTCCATGTTGTGTCTAGACTTGCTTCACTAGACTCTATTGTCATTTTTTTCCACCCTTACCTCGGCCTACTCAATAGGCTTTTCCTTGGATTTATGCAACAAGTAACTTTAATAATGCTCACTGAGGCAGTATCTAGTTAAGAATCATGTTCAGTTATTGTTCCCTACAATGTATTGTACATGAAAGCCATATGTCAGTGGGGTTTGAGAGCAAGTAGGAGGCCTGAAGGGAATAGCCTTCAAATGGGAAATGTGAGCTGTAACTTATCATAGCATTCATAATTTAAAGCATCTTTTTCAATGCAATCCATATATTAGATACTATTTAAAATACATATTCATTCCCTCATCAAACCCTTATCCATAAGATGTCCCTTTGTCCTGGGGAGAAATTGCTGACTTTTTTTTTTTATAATTGCCAGTAGTACTTCATAAACCCAAAGGGAAGGGGAGGAAAAGGAGAGGGAGTGGGCGAAAGGAGAAAGGGAGAGGAAAATAGAGAGGAGTAGATTAATATTGTCTAAGGGGTAGAGGGGGTGGGTTGCTCAGTACCTAATGCTGAGCAGTGAATGGACAGTGATACTGGGTTGAAGCCAGGAGAGAAGAAAGAAGAAAATCACCATCTGTTGTTAAAAATTATTGGAAGCTTCTATGCCTAAATTCTAGGAGATCCATGATCCTATTGAGATGAGCACTCCCTTCATGAGTGTACACTGCAACCCTACCATACCTTCCCATTCTGTACAATTCTTGTCCATATTCATCCACAGAGGCATTGCCAGAGACCTTCTTTTACAGTAAGTCTTTTTATATTTTATGCTAGCAATGCAGCTTCCTGGAAGCTAAATGAATCTCAGCTCTGGTTTTCACTGTGGCAGTCAATGGGTGATATAGTGTACCTACAAGAGTATTCTGTAATCCATCAAATGCTATTACAGAGGCCAAACACTCTGGCCACAAAGATGACAGGCACTGGCTGTGACTTCCAAATTTGGCTACTCATGAAATTATGCTAATTGGATCTGGTACAAATTTGTGTTATATAATCTCAGTTGGGCTGTCACTGCAGCAAGGCAATCTTTTTATATCACTAAGAAATTTTACTATTCCAACTCACCACAACTGCTTTTCCAAACATTTTCATTCCTCCTCAGGCCTCTCTTGGCACTCTCTTCCTCCATCCTCTCAGCCAAGAACTTTTATTCATATGCCATCAAAAATATTAAGATCATTTGCTGAGAGTTACCTCTTCTCCCTCCTCCTCTTCTTATATGACCCAGGCATCTTTTCCCACTCTCTCCTTTACCCCATTTTTATGGAAAGATGGACTGAAATGCCAATGTACAGTTATCCCTTCCACATTGTGGGAATTAGGGACATGGCACCCCCTGTGAACTGGAAAATCTGAATAAAATTTTTTGACCCCCCCTTTACGCCAGAGAAAAGAAATAGTATATACATATGGTATTAAAAGATAAACTATGTTGATATTATACAACACTATACATACATTTTATGCATTTCTGAGTTTCTAAACCTTTTCTGTGTTGCCTGATGGCCTTTGCATGTTGTCTGTGGCTTCTGCAAAAATTCCCATTTAATTTCTTATGCCAACCTAAGATATATCAGAACCATGATGTGGAAAGTCTTGATGTGGAAGGGAATAACTGTAAATCTTCTATGTGCATTTTTGATCTAATCCCCTCTGTTCTTCTGTAGCAGATTTTCACACTATCATCCCATTTCTCTCTCTCTCTAATCTTCCCCCAGATTACAAATGTGTTTATTTTTCTCTCATCATTTAAAAAAATCCTCACTTGACTCAACAATTCTCAGTAGTTATCGTCATATTTTCCATCTCCCTTCCTTAGATAAATTCCTTAAGAAATACGTCAGCTCTAAGTGCCTCCATTTCCTTCCTTCTCATTTGATTCTTTTGCTTGTTGTTTGTTTTATCTTTAAACCCTCAGCAATCAGCTTCTGACCTTATCATTCAACTGACATGGGCTTATTTCAATGCTATCGATATTTTCTTAATTGTCAAATCTAATGGTTTTTGCTCAGTCTTCACTGTTCTTGCCTTTTTTGCAAACTTTGATATTGTCAATTATTCCCTTTTTCCTCCTGGATATTTTTTTCTTTTCTAGGTTTTCAGGGTACTGTTCTCTTTCCTTTATGATTGTTCCTTCTGAGTCCCTTTGCTGGATTTTCATCCACGGCACTCCCACTAACCATGGAGGTCCTCTAACGGTATTTCCTGAGCCATCTTTTCTTCTATAACGTCTTATTTGGCAATTTCATTTGTTCCTGTGGGATCAACTAACATCTTTATGCAGATCTCTATATATATTTGAGTCCTAGTCTTTCTCCAGAGTTCTAGTCTCAACTGCCTCATGAATATCTTAAACTGTTCTGTAGGCAGCTCAAACTCAACAAGTCCAAGACAGAATTCATTGTCTTTCCCCTAGCCAACTTCCTAATTTTCCTATTACTATCATGGGCACCACTATCTTCTCAGTCATCTAGGCTTACAACCTTGTGATCATTCCTCATTCATACTCACTCTACATATCTGTTCTGTTGCCAAATCTTTTTCTACTTTCACAACATTGCTCATACATCAGTCCTTCCTTCCATTTGCACAGCTGCCCCCCCATTCCAATAGATTTTTAATTAAACTTCCTGTCTCTATTTTCCCCCTTGATCTAATCCATCCTCTGCCAGACCAAAAGTGATATTCCTAAAGTATAAGTCTAACTATGTCCCCCTCCCCCCCCCCCAATCTCAACAAACTCCAATGGCTCTCTATTACCTCCTAAATCAAATATAAATTCTTCTTTTTGGGATTTAAGGTCCTTCACAATCTGGCCCCTTCCTACCTTTCCAGTCTTCTTATACTTGACTCCCACAAATTCCATGAGCTAGCTACCTTCGTCTGCTTGCTGTTGTGCTCCATCTCTCAACTTTGACCCTTTGTATTGACTGTTCCACTGAAATGCTTTCCCTCCTCACCTCTGCCTCCCGGCTCTTTCGAGACTCCCTAAGGAGGTCTTTCCCAGTTCCCATTCTTCCCCCAACCCCCAATACTACTAGTGCCTTCTCTTTGCATTAACCTTCCATTTGCTGTATATATCCTGCATGTACATGGTTATTTGCATATTCTCTCCTCTGTTGGAAAGTGAGTTCTTTAAAATCCGGGACAGTGTTTTTTACTTTCTTTGTTAACTGAGTGACAGACCATCATGAACAGCAATTAAACTGGGTTTATATATAACACAAGGGTATCCCCAAGGACTACTAAAGTACATAGGACTATATTCATGGCTCCACACTGCTTTGCTTTTTTCTGGAATATGTTTAAATGCTTGCTAGAGTGTGAAAGAAGAGTATTTAGCTGCTAATGGAGGCCCAAAGTTTCTCCCCTATGAATAAAATGCATAAACTTTGTGACAGCTAAAGTCTTAGTGCAGTTTTAAGGGCTTAAAATGGCACCAAGACTTTTGGGGCACTGGCCATTTTACTCTTACTCTTCACTTCCTGGATATGGGCTATGTCCCAGACAGGTAAGGTTGCTAGATACGTCAACCTTTGCTTGGCTAGATGTTATTCTGTGTATGTACGTTATATAGGTACATGGACCTTCATCTGGACACTAGAAAATAAGATTTAAAGCTGAAAGCAATCCTTTGTTCCTTAACCATTGTTTTATAGGTAGAGAAAGGAGGTATAGAGAGGTTAATGTACTAGCCCAAAGTCACATAGATAATAAGTAACAGGGCTGTGGTTTGAACTCAGTTAATTCCAAAACTTATGTTCTGTCCAATATATCTTGCTGCTTTTCTATTATGCTGTGAATTTTTAGAACTTTGTTATTTTTACAAACCTGGGTAATTTTCCTCTAAGTTTTACATAAACTCTATCGCCTTAAGGGAAAAAAAACCTCCAAGAAGATTAAGCATTTATGAATACTGACATGACCTGAAAGATTACTTATTGACTGTGCTTGGTGGTACAACTTTTAATTGCTTTTTGTTTGGTAACAGACCAACAAGTGGCAGCGGTCATGTTCCCTCAAGAAGGCTATGGCTGGGTGCCAACAATTGGCTTTGTAATCAGTTTTTCTGGCAACACTTTAATTTAGCATTCTCTCACATATTCATTTCATTGGAATTTAATAAGACAGTTAGTGTAATACTAAGTAAATATCAAGTGATTACTAAAAACATATTTACCAAAGATTAAATGCCATGCCAATAATAAATCTATTATGTATTAACTCCAATAAATATTTTTAAAATGTTAAATCATATTCAAACAATGCAAACCACTTGCAGCAAATCTGACTCTCCATGTCTTTTGGTTATTCCATAGTCTAAATGAATATCACTGCATAGGCAAACTAAATGCATTTTCAATTTACCCTTCTGTATTCCTCAATGCAACTGGCTTATTAACATTCAGGGATAGAGAACCACATGATTTTTCCCCTCCTATGTCCTAACGTTAAAGAGGGACTTTAATTTTATTTGACATAATTTAATTCCTAGGATTAGCTAAATCCTGCCTACATTGTAAGGGGTGGGGTGTTGAGACAGGGAGGGGAATGCAGATCAGCAGTTTTTCACAATCAGTCAATTCCTAATTTTACCTTGATTTTATAGTGCTTTAGTGGGCATGGTCATATTCATGTGTTTATTCCCTCTTCATTCGTGCTGACTTCAGTCCATACAAGCTCTCTCATTCTATGAGATTCTTGTCTCTCCACAAAGCCTTTATATAGGACCTGTAGTAACAGCGTCAGGTGATGTTAGAGCTATTGACAATTTTAGAGATAACCTCCTTGAACCATCTTATTTCACAGACGCAGATACCAAGGTCCAAAGAAGCCAGCCCCTCCCCCCCCAGGCCTGAAATCAGAACCTTCTCTTCCCCAAATCCTGAACAAGATTGACTTTCCACATAGTTGAAATAGGAAGACACTGGCAGAGTGGGATTGTAGGGAAGATGCTTCAGTGTCCACCAATGTCCTCATCTGTGTTTTCTCTGATGCCTGCTATCTACCTATCTATCTGTATGTTAAACCATACAGATTTTGTTCTACTTTGTTTTCATGCATAATGCTTTCAAATTTTCACATCCCTTCCCTCACAGCCCTTTGTAATTGTTATTATATAACCATCATTTTGCAGAGGAAGAAATCAACCAGTCAGCAGATATTTATTTTTTTTTAAATTAATTTTAGTTTTTTGGTATTTTCCAATTACATGCAAAAATTTTTTAACAATCATTTTTTTTTAAATATTGAGTATTAAGTCCTCTCACTCCTTCCTGCCTCTTCCTTGTCCTTGAGAATGCAAACAATTTGATTATGATTATACATGTGAGGTCATACAAAACCTATTTCCATATTAGTCGTATTGCAAAAGAAAACACAAAAAAGTAAAAAACATACTTCAGTCTGCATTCAGAGTTCATCATTTCTCTCTCTGAGGTGGTTAGCATTTTTAATCATGGGTCCTTTGGAATTATCTTGGGTCATTGTCTTCATCAGAGTAGCTAAGTCTTTTACAGTTGATCATTGTTACAATATTGCTGTTCCTGTGTACAATATTTTGGTTCTGTTCACATTACTTTGCATGAATTTACACAAGTCTTCCAAGGTTTTTCTGAAATGATAGCACAATAGAATTGCATCACAATCATACACCACAACTTGTTCAGCCATTCCACAATTGGAGGACATCCCTTCAATTTTCAATTCTTTGCTACCACAAAAAGAACTGCTTTAAATATTTTTATACAAATAGGTTCCATTCTCTTATCTTTGATCTCTTTGGGATATGGACTTAGTAGTGGTCATGCTGAGTTAAAGAATATACACAATTTTGTAGCCCTTTGGGTATAGTTCCAAATTGTTCTCCAGAATGGTTGTACTAGTTCACAACTCCACCAACGGTACATTAGTGTCCCAATTTTTCTACATCCCCTCCAGCATTTGTCTTTTCTGTCATGTTAGCCAATATGATATATGTGAGGTGGTGTCTCATAGTTGTTCTAATTTGCCTTTTTCTATATAGTGGTGATTTGTAGCATTTTTTTCACAAAACTATTGATAGCTTTGATTTCTTCTGCTGAAAATTGCCTGTTCATATCCTTTGACCATTTATCATTTGGGAATGGCTCTTATTTTTATAAATTTGATTCAATTCCCTATATATCTGAGAGAGGCCTTTATTAGAGAAACTTGCTATAATTTTTCCCTCCAGTTTCCTATTTTTCTTCTAATTTTGACTGCATTAGTTTTGTTTGTACAAACATTTTTTAATTTCAGGTATTCAAAATTATCTATTTTCCTTCCTGTAATCCCCTCTGTCTCTTGTTTAGTCATAAACTTTTTCCTTGCATATAGATCTTACACATATATTTCTCCACACTCTGCTAATTTACTTCTGATATCATCCTTTATGACTAAATCATTTATCCATTTTGACCTTATCTTGGTATACTGAGCGAGATGTTGGTTTATGTCTAGTTTCTGCCAAATTGCTTTCCAATTTTTCCAGAAATTTTTGTCAAATGGTGAATTCTTGCTCCCAAAGCTTAGATCTTTGGGTTTATGAAACACTAGATTACCATGGTCATTTACTAGTGTGTAATGTGTACTTCATCTGTTCTACTGGTCTGCCACTCTATTTCTTAGGCAGATTGTTTTGATGATTAAGGATTCATAATGTAGTTTCAAATGTGGAACTGCTAGGTCGCCTTTCAACAGGCATTTGTCAAGCACCTACTATATAATAGATTTGATTCTAGGTGCTGGGGAGACAAAGACAAAATCAGAAAACCTTTTCCCTCAAGGACCACGCATTCAATAATGGCAACCAACATAGACAGATAAGTATATACAATTATGAAATGGGCCTGCAATTTCATTGGTTTGGGCGATTCCGAGTGACAAACTTCCCTTCCACCCATATTCTGCAATTGCCCCCTTAAAGAGTTGCATGCAGGTACGTGGAGGTTAAGTGATTTTCCCAAGGTCACACAGCTAGTATATATCTGACAGCTTAGCTTATCTGAAAGGTTTGTGAAAGAGGAGAGCTATGTTAAAAGAACTGGAAAGGTAGAATGGAACCAGGTTGTGGAGGACATTAAATATAAAACAGATGAGTTTGTATTTGACCCTACAGGTAATGGGGAGCCACTGGAGTTTACTGAGTAGATTGTAAGCTCCCTGAGGGCAAGGATTGTCTTTTGTCCTACCCTCCCTGTTTGTTCTCCCACTACTTAGTAGTATCTGATATCTAGTAGGTGCTTAATACATGTTGATTGATTGAGTGCTCAAGTAACATGGCCAGACCTGTGTTTTAGGGAAAATTGCTGTGGTGCCCTCAAGATAGATTGAAAAGGAGAGAAACTTGAGCCAATTAAGGGGCTATTGCTATAGACAAGGGGAGAGAGGTGAGGGCCTGAGCTGAGGTAGTGGCTATGTGAATGAAGAGAAGGGGATAGAAGGGAGAGATGTTGTGGAGGTAGGATCACTAAAACTGATCAACTGATTAGATATTTTGGTTGAAGGAGAATAAGGTATCAAGAACAACTCTGAGTTTGTCAAACTGGTTTACTGGGAGGATGGTAGTATACTTTAAAGAAATAAAAAAGTTCAGAAGAGGGGTTGGTTTGGGGGGAAAAGTTAAACAGTTCTGTTTTGGACATGTTGGATTCGAAATGTCTATGGAGCATCTAAATTGTAAATGTTCAAGAGGCAGTTGATGTGGTAGTATTAGAACTTAGGAGGGAATAGACCTGAATATATAAATCTGGTAGTCACCTCACAGAGATAACTAAACCCATGGGAGGTGATTAGATAACCAAGTACGAGGAGGCAAAAGGGCTCAGGATAGAATTTTAGGTGATACCCATAGTTAGCAGGTAGGATATGAATGATGGTTTAACAAAGGAGACCAAGAAATGATCACACAGGTAGAAGGAGAACCAAGAGAAAGCAGTGTGAGAGAAAGAGAGAGAGAGAGAGAGAGAGAGGAAGAGAGAGAGAGAAGGAAAAGAAGATGGAGGAGGAGGAAAAGGAGGAGGAAGAAGAAGACGAAGAGGAGGAGGAGGAGGAGAGAAAAGAAGAGAGAAGGTATCCAGGAGGAAAGGGTTATCAACAGTGGGAAATGATTCAGAGAGGTTTAAAAAAAGAGGTAAAGACTGAGAAAAGTCCATAAGATTTGGCAATTAGATTTTTTTGTAAGTTTGGAGAGACAGTCCCAAATGAGTGATGAGATTGGGACCTAAGTACCAGAGGATTTAAGTGAATTATAGAAAGATCAAATCTAGTAAATGTTGGAGCCAGAATCCAAGCTCAAATCTTCATTGACTCCAGGCCTGGCACTCTTTCCATTATACCATGATGTCTCACTCAAAGTTCATAGAAGAGATAATGAATTAAACATCATCATTCATTCATTCACTTATGAGAGAGCTAACAATTAAGTGCTAGACTAGGAGTCAGGAAAACATGGGTTCAAATCTTGCCTCTAACATTTAACTTGATTTAGTTTCATATGACAGTCATTCAATTTCTCTGACTTTGTTTCCTCATCTGTTAATTGATGGAGTTGGGTTAGATTGCCTCTAATGTCCCTTCTGTCTTTAAATCTATGCTCCTATGAGGAGTTATTCAATAAGCATTAAGCATCTATTAAATGCTAAATACTGCTATGCTAGTTGCTGTATGCACAAAGATTTTTTTTTTTAAATAGTCTCTGCCTTCAAGAAATTTATGTTCTATTATTTATTTTTCATTTTGGATGCCAAGTACTGTGAAAATCATGCAGACAACCTACATTCCACATCCAGATCCTTTTTCTGGGAGGAGATTTTAATGGAGATCATAGAGAGAGCATATAAGCCTTGGGGGGCTGAGTGGGGAGGAAAGAATGCCACTAATGGGGAAATGGTCACAGAAAGGGAAAGCTTCAGGGGTACACAAACAATTTGATAACCTAACATTTTCAAGTCCAGCCTCAGACCTTTGCTAGTTGCCTGACCCTGGGCAAGTCACTTAACCTTGATTGCCTCAAAAAAAAAGATAACATTACATTTTTTCGTCTGTCTGGTCCTACTTACAGATAATGTTACTTACTTGTTACCCAGAATATTTCTAATACAAAAGTATTTTTCTGCAAGTCTTTGTTGATTTACCTAGTGATAGCCAGATAACCTCCAAATATCATTCCCTGAAGTTTTTGACCAGCCACAGGGCTTCTCTGTTTATGACCCCTCTCCATAGGGGATTCTGTACAAGGTCAGAAGGAGTGAAATAATTCAGCAATTAATTCTTCATTTAGGACTCAGTCCTCTTGTGAGATTTTCCCCTAAGTGTTGCCAAATGCCAACATGGTAGACAATGACAGTGAAGATCATAAGATCATAGATTCAGAGCCAGAAGCAACTTTAGAGTCTACCTATTCCAATACCCTTAATTTACAGATTAAGAAACTGAGGCCCACAAAGTTTAAAGGACTTGCCTAAGATTACACAGGGTATCAGTAGTAGAGCTGGATTTGAACACAGGTCACCTGACTCCAAAGCCAGTAGTCGTTCCATTGCACCATGCATACTGCCTGATGGATGGGGGAAATGGAACAGGACAGTTCAACCAGGTTTCAATGTGCAATGGTATGCACATGCTGAATGAATGAGTAAACCAGTAATAGTAGCAACAGTGGAGTACAGGATCTGTAGTGCCAATGCTAACAAGTTCATTAATGATTTCCTGTCTCTACCTGACAGACCATCAAACAGGCCAACAGCATCCTCTCCTGCAGCAGTCCTGTTCTCACATCACTGACCATATAGCAGAATTCTATTAGGAGGGATGAAGAAAAGAAAGCTTGGGGTTCTGGAACCTGTTAGGATCTATCTAATCTACTAAAATTTGCTGACTCAGACACTTCTAGATCATTTCAACCAGAGCACCTATTTACCTACTTCCATCTGTAGGGTAGGTGTGAGGAGAGGTCTCCCTGGGATTAGTTCTCATGAAAGAAGATGGTTCAATATATGCCTCTTGCCTTTTGGTGACACCTGTTATAGGTTTTCCGAAACTTCTTCCCTGAGTTTATGACCCTGGGTTGCCCAGTCTCCTTGGTTTCCTAAACCTTATTGAGATTTCTGGACCTGATGCCTCCTTTGGCTTTTGATTTCTTCCTTAAGGCTTACCTGAATACCTAGTTCTGATCCACTGCCTGGTCCTGCCCTTTAGTACCTAGGTGTGTCTATACTCTGCATTGTTTTCCTTTGCTTGGCCTTGATCATGGACTTTCAGGGACTTCCTTGGGCTTGATGTCCTCCCATACCTATCCCTTAACCTGTGCCCTGGGTTACCTCTTTTCTTATCTTAACCTTAGACCCTATGCTTTATTTCTAGCATATCACAATCTTTTTGTAGCCTTTACAGTATCTTAAGCAGAGACGATCTTTTTAAACCACAAAGGGTCCAGTATGGATGGGAAAGACTATGTCCATTTTGTTGCTCTACCTCAGTTAAGGTAAATATGTTTCTTGAGCTAATGAGTTTTTTCCATGGGGAATTCATGTATTAACATCCAAAGCCAAAATTATTATTAAATACTTCATCTGACCTTGAGTTCATATCAGATACATTGGGCATTTTAAAGAGGGCTTAGGGAATCTAGAAAGGAGAGTAGGATCAATAGTAAATATGAATTCTACAAGATTAGGAATGAAGAATAGGAATCTCAATTCTTAATTGGATTGGGGAAGTAAACCTTTTCTGTTTTTTACAATGTCAGCATCCTTTGACCACTGAATACCAGAATCCCATTATCTCTGAATTAGACATTGGTGAGAGGATAGAGAAGATCTCATTAGTTCAAGTCAAGGATGTAGTTGTTAATAGGATGACACAGTTAATAATTTTGACCTTTGGTTGTTTCCGTCCCAAATACTTCAAGTAATTTATGGCATAGCTCCATGGACAAGACCTTCACTGGAAAACACAGAAACAGGCACAATGGGAAAGCCAAGGAGATAACCAGATTTCCCAGAGGTATACTACTGTACTACAACACTAACTTACCTGAGTCTCTTGTTCTCCCTTTCCCTCCATCAACTTCAGAATGAGAGGGATGCTCCTGCCCTTATCATGACTTGCTCCCATAGATCAATGCCCTGCCTCCCTAACTATGGTGACACTTATGATCTGTCAGGTTAGTATTTTACTTTTATTCTGCTTCCTTATGTTTGGACTCATTTCAATTATTGGTAAGTCTGGATACAATGCCTCCAATGTCCTAATCACAACATCAATATTTACCATAAACCAGAGCTTTGCTTTGAATATTTGGCTAATTTAGAGAGCAACAGTTCAACATCATAAATATTGCTTCCTTGTGTCATTTCCCTGATTGAGATCTTTGCACCAAAGTGAATTAATTGATATGATTTATAAGGTGGCCTCACTCTCCTTTCTCTTCCTGTATTTTCCACTGCTTCCCAATATAGACCCTGTGCTATAGGCAGACTCATCTCATGAACATACCAGTTTCATGTCTACATCCATGCCTTCAGTCATGTTGTAAACATTTTTTCATTTCCTTATATAGACTACCTATCCTTCACAGCGCAGCTAAATTTCCATCATCTCCATGAAACCCTCTCTGATTACTTCTGTCCACATTGTGATCCTCTCCTCTGAAGTCTCGTAGTCTGTAGTACACAATATAGTGCTCTGTACTTATCTGTTATTGTCTGTTTCATGTGTGGTAGTTTTATTTCTCCAAGATTGTAAACCTGTTACAAGTAGAGAACTTTGTCTCTTACTTAATCTGTCTCTCTTCTTCTACTTCTTTTGTCTCAGACTGAATGGGAGATTGATTGAAAATTCCCAAAATAGCCAACATGGCATATGGGACAATATACAGAGTTCTTTCCTTGTAGTGAGCAATGTTAGCTCCCTGTCACCAAAAAGAAATTGTACATCTGTTTGCACCACGTCTATGATATCTTTGATGAAGCTGGGTAGAACAATGGATAGAGCACTTGCCCTGGAGTTAGGAAGATGTCTTTCTGAGTTCACATCTGGCCTTATTCACCAGCTGTGTGACCCTGGGAAAATCATTTAACCCTGTTTGCCTCAGTTTTCTCATCTGTACAATGATCTGGAGAATGAAATGACAATCCACTGCAGTACCTTTGCCAAGAAAACCCCTGATGGGGTCACACAGAGTTGGACATGACTGGAAAGACTGAACAACAACAACGACGACAGCTATTGAGATGAACAATGAGTTGGTGTGGACAGATCCTGGTAGGTACTCTGACTCTCCAACGAGTCAGAGCATTGAAACTTCTCAGTCAGAACTGGCCCTTTTAGATAAAAAAAAAAAAAAATTATCTCCTTAGATAAACAGACTATGTCTACTCTATGGTGTTTGAGATAATAATAATAATAATAATAATAACAATAAAAATAAACTAGCATTAATATAGAGTCTACTATATGCCAGGCACTGTGCTAAGTGCTTTAGAAATATCATCTCAAGGGTGGCTAGGTGGTGCAGTGAATAGAGCACCAGCTCTGGAATCAAGAGGACCTGAATTCAAATCTGATCTCAGACACTTAACACTTACTAGATGTGTGATCTTGGGCAAGTCACTTAATACCAACTGCCCTGACCTCCTCCCTCCAAAAAGCAAATAAAAAACCCACAAAAAAAAATGAAATTTCATCTCATTTGATCCTCGTGGCAACCTTGGAAGGCAGGTGCTATTATCATCCTACTTATATAGTTGAAAAAACTGAGGCAAACAGAGGTTAAGTGACTTGCTGTGGGTCACACAGCTAATAAATGTCTGAGGCCAGATTTGAACTCATGTCTTCCTGACTCCAGGCCCAGTCTCTATCCACTGTGCCATCTACTTGCTAACATCAGAAGATCATATTGAAAGTCATTCAAATATATGTATACATGAATGAGTGAATGAATGAATGAATGAATGAATGAATGAGTGAATGAATGAATGAATGAATGAATGAAAAAAATCATTTACTAAGCGCTTACAATATTCCAAACACTTGAGACATAAGTTCAAGTAAGCAAGACAGTCCCTGCTTTCTAGGACCTCATGTTCTAATAATTTTCACATAGGGAGACAACACAAACAGGGGAGCGGTGGCAAGGAAACACTGTTTTTGTTTTTGTTTTTGTTTTCTTACAGGGAAGCCAGAGTAAATTGGGACTAGGGAAATTGGGCATTTGATTGACATGTCATTACTAGAAATGATAGTGTTGATTTGATTACTGTTTTCAGAGCTAGATCTGGAAAGCTAGGAGGAAAAGATTGGAGGGGGGAAGTGACTAGGGTGGTTTTGTAGGCAAAGTAAAAGGTCACCAGTCATAGACCAGGACCCACTGAACAGCAGAAACCACATTGGCTTTGTCCTTTTGATAATGATAATGATAAGAACACAGAATGTTAGGCAAGGAGGAGGCAAGTCTAATTCATGTTTCTTATTTTAATGATGAGGAGAATGAAGCAAAGATCAATGGAATAGTTTGCCCAAGATAAGAGAGTGAATTAGAGTTGAGCTGAAAGTAGAACTCAAGTTTCCTGACTCTAGATTCTAATGCTTTCTACTATGTCATCTTATCTACTAGAACATAAGCTCTTGGAGGGCAGGTTTCCCCCCCTCCTATTTTTGATTTTATATCCTCAGAACCTAGGAAAGGACCTTGTGCACAATAGGCACTTAATAAATGTTTATTGAATTGAATCGCATTGATTATGCTGTCAGCTGATGATAATATTGTGGTCACTTTGGGAAAAGTGAAACTTTTTTCAGATAAAATCCACACCCCTCCCCTCTCCCTCCACCCCCCCCCCCATCTTCAAGGGCATTAATGTATTTCTTTTTCCTTCTTAAGTAGTTATATTTAATATTTTCTTGAATGATCTCATTGGAGATCATTTGGAGAAGGAACCATGTTTGGAGTCAGGAAAGCCTAGATTCAAATCCTGTTTCTTACACTGGATGTGTGACCATTCTAGTAAATTCTTAGTGTCATAAGCATCTCTCCAAGGCTATAATTTGCAAATGAGTTGCTTACCTGCATTGATATAAGGAACTGCCACACTGGGAGTTCACCATATTATTAAATCATAGGTCTGAGCCAAAACAATGATAACAATAATGACAATGATGATGACAATATTCTGGCTGTGGATGGTCTTATGCCTAGTCATGAAAGCCTACCCCTGGGTCCTGCTTTGCTAGAGGCCTAGCCTCCTGAATAAGGAAGGTGATAGTGCTCTTGTCCTCTTCACTAGTCAGAGTATACCTCAAGTTCAGTGCTGGGTGCCAAATTTGAGGAATGACATTGATACACTGGACCATGTCCAGAGGAGTTGATCTAATCAGTATGAAAAGGAGTAAACAACATGCCGTAGAAGCTTGGGTTGAAGGAACTAGGAATATTCTGTTTAGGAAAACAAAACAAAACAAAACACTTAAGAGGGACATAATTTCTGTCAAGCGTTTGATGAACTGTCACATGGAAGGTTTATACTTCAGTTTTGCGCCAGAGGTAGAACTGAGTGATGTGTGAAAGATGCAGAGAGGCAGAATTTAGCTGAATAGAAGGAAAAACTTCCTTAGAATTCAAGCTATTCTAGTATGGAATGGGCTTTTTGAGACAGAATGAGTTCCCTCTACTTGATGTCTTCCTGTAGACCTTGGATAACAATTTATTGGGAATATCATAGAAGGGGTTTCTGTTCAACGATAGTTTGGACCAGATGCACTCAAAGTTCCTCTCTAACTGTGAGATTCTGCGTTTGGAAGGTGATTGCTGTGCCTGCCTATCAACAATATTACTCTCATTGGTTTGCTTTGATACCTTTAATTCCTGTTCCATAAAGTTGAGACATTGTTTCTAGAAGAGCCTTGTTAAAATGCAGAAGTGAGTACTACCAGTTTGCACCAAGGATCACCCTTTATCACAGTAACACAGGGCGACCACATCATAGGCCTGTTTGCATACAGATTAAGCTTCTTCCCATCTACTAATGTTTCTTTCTCTCCTTTCTCAATTCTTCCCCAAGATTTCCTTTTTCAAGGGCATCCTGTCCTGAAGATTCCTAACTCGATTCCCCGACACTCTGGGGCTCAGATTTGGATTCTAACAAGAATGCATTTCTACAGAAGAATTTTCCTTCCTAATTGTGGGCAGCCATCGAGCTAATAAGAAAGCTCTGCACCTAAATAGGGCTGTTTCACTTCAGAGAACTTTTCAAACATTAACTAATTAATCCTTCATGCCTGTGCATGGAGATTGATACTGCTAATAATTTTTAGTCTTGTCAACATCCTTCTTTCTCCTGAGGGTTTCTCCCTCCTCCTTCTATGTTTGCATCTTGGCTATTACTCAAATTTAGTTTGTGAATCCATTGGGGGGAAAAAAAGCAGTGCCTAATTCTATGTTCTGTATACAACCAGGTTCCATGTAAATTCTCAATAAATGTCAAAAGGCACAAAAGCATCTCATTTCTCCTCTCTGGGCTCATGAAAAGTCTCCTTGCCAGCTCTTTGCCTGTAGAGAACACAGTGTTGGGAAAGTATTGCTGGCAAAGCTTGATTTCCTTCTGACAACTGTGGAACACAAGTAGTTTCTCTATAGTTGAGCAGTATGTAGAAGTATATTAGGTAAAGGGGAGATTAATTCCACTCTCCAGATGAAACCCCTCTCCTCCTACCCCCCCCCCCCAAAATCTCTCAATCTTTATTCTTTCATCCTAGGTAGGAGTGATTTCTTTTGGAAATGATTCTTATAATTAATCAACAATCATTGAAGATCTACTATATGTAGGTAGTGGAGGATATGGCCAAAAAACAAAAAAGAAAAGAAAAGTCACTGTATTCAGGGAAGTTACATTCTTTATACTTAGAGAGACAACACATAGACAAATAGGTATATATAAATACAGATAATAAAAAATAATTTGGGGGTAAGGACACTTGCAACTGGGGGGGAGAGAGGATAAAAATAGGATATTCTCCTCCTTTGCATTTTCTAATCTGTAGACAACAATGTAGTTGTCTTATTGTCATGTCTTACCAAAATATAAATTCCTAAAGGGCAGAAACTTCCTATTTTTTCATCTTCTGAGAGGCAGTGTGGCAAAGTAGAACAGAATACTAAATTTTGAATCAGAAGACATGAATCTGGGGTGGCTAGGTGGCGCAGTGAATAGAGCACCAGCCCTGGAGTCAGGAGGACCTGAGTTCAAATTTAGCCTCAGATACTTAACACTTACTAGCTGTGTGTGACCTTGGGCAAGTCATTTAACCCCAACTGCCTTGCCCTCTCCTCTCCAAAAAGCAAAAAAAAAAAAAGAAAAAAGAAGACATGAGTCTGAATTCCCTTTCTAGATGTGGTAAGCCTTTTAACTGCTTTGAGTCTGTTTCCTTATTTGTCAAACGGAGATAATAATAGTTATACTCAGGATGGGTGTATATAAATTTGAGAGAAATTTATCCTTTGTATCTTTTCAAACCTTCTTAGAGTCTCCTATGATATGAAGGACCCAGAGACACATTGCAGGATTTCTGACTTCTCTGATTGGTACTCAGAAAATCTTGGAAAAGCTGTTGCTGTTTGTCCTTTGTACTCAAAGAGGACCATAATATCAGGGAGATGATGCTGTGACATATAAGTGAATTGGATTTAAGTGAGAGAGGGCTGTGCAAGGTCACCAGCCTCACTTCCTCCTCCAGAGTCATCTGGGTCTAGTGGCCAGATATAGATCAGGACAACTGGAAATGGCCCAGGGTGAAGTGGGGGACCTTGACCTTTTCAAGCTAAGGTCTTCAACAAATCTCAGTTTGACTGTTCAAAACAGAAATAATTTGAGCCAATCTGGAGAGGACTGGAGAGAGCTCCTCTCATTGATTGGGAGAAGCACAATCTAACACTAAGTCCCCTTTCAAGCATGTAATTTACAAAGTTAAAGGAAGGAAGATGCAGGGAAAGACAGAAGAAAACAAAACAGAACCCTTCAAAAATGAACAGGGATATTTTCTAGTGAGAAGCCATTCCCAACAGTCTATAGAGATTCTAAGTCACTTCCAGTCCTAAATACAACAATTCCTCCCCTTGTTACTCCCAGTTAGGATTGGGAGACACAGCTTTTTCAGCAGTTTTTCATAGGCTATGCTTGTTCCACATAATTCACAGTGGACAGCACACAGACTTGCTTTCTAGCAAGGCCAAAGCTCTGTAATGGGACAAATAATTCAAAATTGCTCTGTCCTTACCTTACCCCTATGAAGGGGAAAGCCTCTGGAGTTTTCTCAGTCTGGAAAAGCTAGTTCTCTCTTCATTAAGGCTCTAGTGATAGATGTAGTACCAGATGAGTTGCCCCCTTCCATTGGTGCCCTTGTTGTCGGCTACAGGTCTTGCTTACCTTTGACTTCATAAAACCCCACTCTTGCTCTTGCTCAGTTTCATGGGAATCCATGTCAGCAACATCAGCAAGATTGTAAGTACATATTTTGACATCCTCTGACACATGGAAAGGATGTCTTCCCCTTATGGCAACGTTTCTTTTTCTTTTTTTGTGTCCTCATGGTTGCTGTTGTTTGTCCTTTGTTCTTAAAGAGGACTAATGACATCAGGAGGGTGATGTCTTGACTTGCAAGTGAATTGGATTGAAGAGACTATGCAAAGTCATCAGCCTTACTCTCTCTTCCAAGGTCATTTGAATCCAGTTGCAAGACATAGATCAGGACAACTAGAGATGACCTCAGACGCAGTGGGAAATCTTTGCCTTTTTAAGCTAAGGTCTTTCCCAGGTCTCTGTTTATCTGAAGCAACACCCATACAGCGATTTAAGGCTAGGTAAGAAATGAGGCAAAAGATGGCCTAGTTTGCCTATTCAAAAAAAAAAAAATCAAATTGGGAGGGCAAGACCCTTAGGGTTTCTGGCCAGAACAGAATCAATTGCTATTTACATTCACTCTGAGCCATCAAAACCCAAACAATGACCAAGTAAAGCTTGGACTGGGACCTATTATTGGCCAATCAGTGAGAGCCAGAGTGATTTGGGTTTAAGGCATGGTAGAGTAGTTCCATTTAAATCCCAATGGGCTTTATCAAAACCTGGTTTTCCAGAGCTCTATTTCAAGAAATCATAACTGAAACTACATGAGATGACCCATTTGGCAATTTGGTGAAGCCTATGAACTCCTTTCTCACTGTTTTTAAATACATAGAATAAAGCACAGTATTACAACAACAACAACAACCAAGAGTTAGTGAAAATAAAGATGTGATTTTTTTTTTTCTCTCATCCAAATTCACAGACTCCCTGACATCTGTCCAAAGATCCCTTGGAATTCATTACCTAAGATCCTTATGTCCCAGGGGAAAACTCTCCAGTTGTTCAGCAATCAGTAAAGCCCCTAAATTTCTCCTTAATTATCTCCCTTAAGTACTGATGTCTGTCTTAGGCAACTGAGTGCTGGTCAAACAACAAGAGTGAGGATAGACAAATGGTAACCTTGGAATGTCAGAAGAAAGTGAGGAAGGTCTCCAACATACTAAATAAATCTCTCAATGTGACTTTGTAGAAAGAAAAGGACCCAAGTTACATAGTTTGAGTAAATATGGATGGTTTAGTATTTGGCATCATTGGAGAGAACATTCCAATTAACTAGATCACTGCTCTTTCTAAGTATTGGATGTTTAAGTATTCAGCAATTTGAATAGGAGCCATTGAGGATGTTTGAATAGAGAAGTGATATTACCAAATCTGGCCATAAGGACAATTGGTCTAGCAATGGTATAGGGGTGGATTAGAGTGGAGATGAGGAGAGACCTAGCAGGAGGACAGGTGAGGAAGCTACTGCCATGATCTATCCAGATGGTAATAAGGTGTAATAAATAAGAATGAGTAGACTTTGAGAATAGAGTGGAATGGAAACATGTGATCCCCTATAAATTCCTTTTATCATGTTGTCTCCAGATGCAAAGGACAACACTAAATAAGAGAGAAGATTTCCTGCTTCTGGCCAAGCTTGTAGCTAATTAATATAATCTAACTTCAAAGAGGTTTCTAAACATTAAGCAATTAATCTCTTGTGTCCATGTGTGGAGGTCAATCATGCTAATATTTCTTTTAGCTAATCTGGTATAATTGTTTGTTTCTGTTTGAATTCTATCTCCTCTTAGTTCTAGTGACTTTCCTCTGTAAATTATTTCCTATTTATTTTTAAAATTGAATTTGAAGTATTTTTTTATTTATTCTGGGTACCACTTGCTTTGTATGTGTTTATTTGAATGTTGTGTCCTTATTAAGCTCTCACTTCCTTGAAAGTGGGGATTCTTTTGCCTTTTTTTTTGTATCCCCAGTACTTAGCTTAGTATCTGGCACATAGTAGGTGCTTAATAAATGTTTATTGATTGATTGACAATTTTATCTTTGTCTCAACAATCAATTGAGACACTGACATTAGTACCATCATGGACCACTGAGTACCAGAGGCTAATTAGAATTAGATAGTTTTACTGCATTTTTATTGGCTAACAAATTAATGCTCCAGAGCGCCATCTTATTATTGTCCCATAGTGTAGAAAAGCCAGCCATCTGACTGTTCAACCACATACTTTTCCATTTTGGGGGGGGAATATATTCTGTCTTTGAATATTTAAAGATATCTAAGATTGTGAAAATAATTTTTCCAGTCTCTTCATTTGCTAGGATCACTTCATTTATAATATATGAACTAGGGAGAGGAGGAGAAACAGTTATTTTAGATAATGCCAAAGAAGAGTGGTGACATTTGAACTCAGTTTGCTATATTTTGTTAGTACTTTGCCAGTCCAAATACGCCACCTTATGAGGCCAATTGGAAGTAACATGAAGGTTATAACTGGCATTGATGTTCACAAATTGGCGCCTGTGGGAAGAAGCATTCAATACTGGGCTACAGGAAAACCAAAGAGAAGAACAGCGAACATAGGGCTGGATAGACGATCTTCACTTTTTCCTCCTCCAATTCATCTTTCATACTGCTCCAATACTATTCATGGATTCAGTTATTCTACTTCTCTGCTCAAAAATCTCTGACGAAAAGTGAAGTTCCAAGTTTTTTCAATCACTGCACTCTGATCCTCCCTTTAAGGCCAATGTCACCTTTTCCATCAAGCCTTCCATGAGCCCCCTTTCTTTTAAATCAATCAACCAACCAACCTCTCTTAAGACAACTAGATGACATGGTAGACTTGGAGTCAGGAAGACTTGTATCTGAATCTTGCCTCAGGTGAATTACCTATGAGACCCTGGCCAAATCACTTAACCTTTTTCTCATAATAATATGACCCACCTCACAGTATTGTTATGAGTATCAAATGAGATTATATATCTCTATCTCTATAGATCTATCTCTATTATTATGTCTGTTGCTATAATCTATATATTTATCTCTCTATATTTCTATCCTGATCTCCACCTCTATCTCATCTGTATCTATATCCATCAATAGTGAGCTCTCTCTGTCTATTCTTATAGTACTTTTCAAGAGTTATATAAATGCTAGCTATTATTATTGTTGTTGTTAGAGGCAGTTGGTGGTTCAGTGGATAAAGTCCTGGGCCTGGAGTCAAGAAGACCTGAGTCCAAATCTAGATTCAGTCCTGTACTATCAGCGTGACCCTATCCATTTAAGCTTTGTTTGCCTCAGTTTAATCAATTCTAAAATAATAATAATAATAACACCTACTTCTCAGGCTTGTTTTGAGGATAAAATGAGATAACATTAAAAAAAATACTTAGCCCAGTAATTGGCACATAGTAGGCATTATATAAATGCTTATTCCCTTCCTATTGTTATGTTTCAGTCCTTTTAGTCATATCCAACTCTTTGTGATCCTCTTTGAGGTTTACTTGGCAAAGATGCTGGAATGGTCTGCCATTTCCTTCTCTAAATTATTTTAAAGATGAGGAAACTGAGACAAATAGGGCTAAGACACTTGCCCGGGGTCACTAAGTGTCTGAGGCCAGATTTTAACTCAGGAAGATGAGTCTTCTTGCCTGCAGACCCAACACTCTATCCACTGCCACACCTAGCTCCCTATTATGTGCCCAGGACTGTGCTAGGTGCTGGGGATTCAAAGATAAAGATGAAATAGCCCTTGCCTTCAAATACGCTCTACTGGGGAAAGCAACACATCCATGCAACATAAGGGCTATGAAGCACTTAGAGCTTGGTCATGCATGGAAAATGCCAAGGTCATTCATTGCATTCCTGGCTGCTGCCAGCCATCTTGACTTTTGTCCTGCTCCTGGACGTTGATAACCCTGGAAGTGAGGCTGACAACTTTGTGTGACTCTGTCTCACTTAAGTCCAATTCACATGCAAGTCAAGACATCACCTCATAGTATCTTTGGTTCTCTTTGAAAACAAAGAATGAACTGCAGCAACAAAAACAACACTCCTTCATCTTTATCTCTAGCCTTATCTTGGAATAATGTTAATATTAAAACAAACTTCCAACAAGTTGGATCCTCATAAATACAGAGCATATTGGTAGCTGAGTACTCTCTACCTGTTTATTGGTATAACAGTAATGGGAATTTGAAGATCCTCCCTGCCTCTTAATAAGCCTAAGGGAATTCGAAGACCTTCCCTGCTTTGAAAATATACTCTGACCCCTAATAGGATGAATGTAATCACATGGAGTCTGTGGTGGGAGGAGTTTGCTGGAGTGGAGCAGAGCCCACAGGAAGCTGGGAGTCAGAGCAAGCTAGGTGGTTGGGAGGAGAGGATGCTTCTGAGGAAGACAGATATGCTTGTGAGTAAATATTGGTCTTGTGCTGGTTTGTGGGAAGGCTAAAGGATGCTATGGCTCTCTGCTGTTATGGCTTATTAACTTCTTGGCTACTTTAATGGAATCAGCTTACTGGTTTTAGGATTTGGTTTTCCGGTGTCTGAATACATGTTTTACTTCTATCGTCTATAGGGAGAGTCTGTTCTATTTTGTGATTGAGCACTATGCAGGCATATTTATAGTGATTGTAGGCACTGTGAATATTGCTTTGGCACTACAATTGGGTAGTTAATGGCCACTAGTGGGGGTAAGATGGGGGGAAAGGAGTCAGCAACTCCATCCAGAGATATAGTAGAAAGGAACTGGTGCTGGAGGCCAGGTACCTAAGTTCAAAGCCCACCTCTGACATTTACTGCCTTGGTCACTTTGGGCAAATTACTTACTCACCTAGCCCTTAGTTTGAAAAATGAAAAGAAGTTGGACTCAGTAGACTCTGAGATCACATCCACCACTACATAGATGATTTTATGATACTTGCATGCAGTTACTGAAATTAACAGCAGGAGGGTTTCAACCCACATGGCAAAGACTGTCAAGAACTTGAATTTTTGTGTAAAAAATCTGGGTTGATTATGTTCTCTGGGGTGATTATATTTTCTGGGTTGATTTATATTCCCTGGGTTATCTTATCACACATTATCTATGCCAGATGAGTCTATTCCAACTTTGAAAATGCCTTCTTATTGTCATGAGTTCATACATACATATACAAACACACACACATTCTCATGTACTATCTGACTGTGGCTTGAATCTGCATCAGTCACTCCCATATTTAAATATATCAGACCTTACTTCTTTTTAACTGCTCTCCATGTTATTAGGATAATAATTGGTGGTGCTTATGTAGTACTTTACCTAAAGTATTTCATTTGAGACTTCCAACCCCTTCATGGAACAATAATAAGATTGCTATATACCTTATACCCAGTTTAAAGGTGAGAAAACTGAGAATCAGGAAGGCTAACAGTTTGTTCATAACATAAACAGTAAGAATTAGAGGCAGGATTCAAATCCCTGTCTTCCTGACTCCAATTCTAGCACTTTGTCTCCTATCCCATTCTAAGGCAGATGTGGTATTTGTCATCAGGAAGTCTGCTCTAGCCCACTATGTACATACATTCCCATGAGATAAATAAATTAACAAGTATTTATTAGGAAGAAACAATGCATAATGTATATCTTGGGGCTTGCTGACTGATTTCCTTTAAGTTCAAAGCACAGGGTTAAATATTCACTTTCATGCACAGCCTTGCCTATTCTTCAAGTTCTTTGGAAAACTTTCCTACAATTCACCCTTAATGCAACAGATTTTGCATGCTCATTCACATACAGCAGACTTTGGACAATAAAGTAGTAATATATAACAATACATGGTTCCTGCCAGAAAGGAACTTAGTCCAGTTGGAGGAGTCAGAACAAAGAGGCATGGAACAATTAGAGAATAACACAAGATGGTATAAAATTAAGTGCCAAATTGTTAGTATGTGTATTGTAGGATTTCAGAGTGAGGAAATAAGTGTGCATTTGGAGCAATAAAAGAAGGCTACATGGAGAAAATGGAACTTGGGTCAAGTCTCAAAGGATGTGTAGAGATTGGAGAGGAGTAAAAGGGAGGGAGACATTCCACATGAAGTTACAATATGAATGAAGACATGGACATATGTCTTGGAGTTGTGAGAAGCCTGAACTGACTAGTATTTCTAATGGCTAATATTTCACTGGACACTAACTGTATGAGACAATGATTTAGAGGTTCTTTCTTCCTCAGTGAACACTCAATTAATTAGAATTCCATGGATGTGTGGTTTAACCTAGGTGATAGCTAAGAACAAAGGAAACCACCTCTAGGATATTTGGAGAGGGTTCAAGAGAAAAGGTAGAAAATGAGCTTGTAGGAAGAAATATCAGTTTCATTCATTCATTCATTCATTCATTCATTCAGTGATCAAATATTTATTAATTTCCTTCCTTGTGCAGGGCACTTTCCTAGGTGCTGGGAGATGTAATAGTAATTAATTTAGCAAATACTTAGCCCTTAGTAACTTAGGGCTAAGTACCTCTTTAAAGAAACAGAAGGTGGAAACTCTGTCTCCTGTTGCTAACATGGCAGGAGGGGATTGGCTGAGACAGGAAGCCAGTGTGTGTGTGTGTGTGTGTGTGTGTGTGTGTGTGTGTGTGT